>BSBM01000617.1:1200000-1800000 GCA_027924585.1 Larix kaempferi | reverse complement strand
TATCAGCATTTGAGAATTCACCGACAAGTAGCAAGAAGCGTTTAATTTATTGGTAATCCTCGAAAAACTGCCAACTTTTGATGTTGTCCGTAATGGAGGGACGATATCTCATTTCAACCTTGTAATTCAGCTTCGGCTTCTTGGGGGGATGGAAGGAACTTGCCATCATGGCAAAAGCATCAGCTTGTTGATTTTCTTCCCGGGGGACGAAAGTAATATTGAAGGCGTCAAAGAAATTGCCAATGAGGTCCCAAGCCAGATTGCGATATGCTCTGAGTCTTGGATGTTTAGTCTGATATACATTTCTGATTTGATTTACCACGAGCTCAGAGTCTCCGAAGACAGCAAGCTTGGTAATTTGTAAGTCCCTTGTCGCTCAGAGGCCAAGGATGAGCGCTTCATATTCGGTGAAATTATTGGTGGTATCAAAATATAGCTTGCAAGACAGACTGACTTCATCTCCAAATGGTGATGATAATACTGCACCTGCTCCAGATTCTTCTTTGGCAGACTCCCCATGGAAAAAGAGCTTCCATACATGGTTCCTACTGTCCTCGACGACTAGTTCTACCGCCTGTATATGTGCGACTTCTCCTCCAGATGGGTCTTCCCATGGAAACCTATAAAAGTACATGTCCTCATCAGCTATGTATATAGGGTAGTTCAGGACTATCCTGGTTGCTTATAACATAGGCAAACATAGCTTCTATGTATAACTGTCCGGTCTCTCCAGCAAAGATGGGTATGGTATCATATTTCATGTCCATTTGCATGGTGCCTCCCAGCTCCTTGACAGAAGCATGCCATATTTAGCTGGGACGTCTGCCACCGCTACGTCTATCATTACACTTTTGGACGGTATCTAGGCAAGGGTGACCACCAAGTCTTTTATCATCCCTATGCATTTTACCTTTCTTGAATCAAAGCTGTAGAGATCATGATATGGCCTGGTGATCTCCAATCCCAACTGTTCCATGATAACCTTGGGCATTAGATTATGAGATGCTCCAAAATCCAACATACAATTATGAAGAAGCTTTTCATATACATTCAGGGTGACATAAAACGAGGCGGTGGGTTCCTCTTTATTATCAATGTGTAGGCCACACTGAAAAGATGGGGCTTCATCGTTTATATTTATGGAATCCTGTTGATCAAAGCTTTCAGCTCTGTGTAGCATTTTATCAATCTGGCCTTGGTACACAGGATTTCTTATCAACTCAGTTAAGGGAATGGCTATTTTTAATTTGTTCATCTCTTGTTCTAGACTGAAAGAGACGTAGCCTTCTCTGGGGGTTGGTTTGATTCTCTTATGGGGGGCTTATGCCTGGCTGACTTGGACCATCAGGGATTATGGATTCGACTTCCTTGTCCTTGGGGGGGCTTTTACCTTTGGATAAACGAGGTGCTTGAGGAGACTTCACTTGATCTAACTTCCTTGGGGACTTCTTAGGATTAAGTCCACTCTGTTTATTTGTTACCTCTGGCCTCGATCTCAAGTCGTACTTTCTCTGAGGTTTATCGAGATGAGCACTATGGAAAACGGGACCATCGTCAAGGAATTGGTCATTATCTTGGGATTCAAGGAGATCTGGGTCTATTTCTTCATACAAGAGTGAACTCTCATAATCTTCTCTGGTAAGGTGCATGAGGTGGGAGTCTTCTTCCATCCAATTTAATTGTTCATCAAACTCTTCATAATCTTCCTCCGTTGTGATTCCAACCAGATTATTTTCTTTCTTACGAACAAGAGGTCTTAATGGCTGCTCCACATTCCTCTTTTTCTCTATATGCCATCTGCAAATTGAAGGGTCTTCTGAATTGATTAGGAGGACGAACAGGTGACTGTCTGTTGGGACTATTACTCTTTAATTCCATCCTGGTAACTTTATTTGACAGGTTCTTTATAATGCGGGTCATCTCATCAAGCTTTGCCTCTTGAGAATCTTTTATTTATGAAGAGATGCCTTCCTCTTTGGCTTTTCCTTTTTCCTTTGATTCAACATCGCTGGTCATTTTAATTTTTCCTCCTACTCTTATATTTCCTTCGACGTCTATGGCATCGTCCTGCATGTCACTGAGCGAGATTGGTCTTCTTTCCCTTAGCGTTATAGCAAAATCTGAGGGGAAAGCAACCGCATAAGTGACTCAAGCTGCTGCTTCCGTAGGATGAATGTCCTCAGGAATTCGGAAGTAAAATTTGTTAAATATTGCTATAAAATCGACCATGTTCTCTGAGTTGCTCTTCTTTAAGGAAAAGAATTCCGTTAAATAATAGAGACTGTCATGTTTAAGTCCCCACTTCTTCCCCGAACATGGTTTCCAGGATCTCCATAGTACTGAAGGAGGCATTAGGTAAAGATCTGAACCATTTTTTGTCCTCTCCTTCCAATGATTGAGCAAAAATTCGCATGAACACATCATCGTGCTCAATCAGGATATTGTCCGTGAAGTCTTGGCATCGGTCCACATGGTCCTCAGTAGATGTTCCTCTGTTGCCATCGTACTTTGGCAACAAATTCAGATAATGGGTAGGCATATCATTCAGGGGCATAGGAAATTGCAGAGGTCCATGACGGCTTGCCACCCATCTTGGTGTTCTGGGTGGTGGTGGAGGTGGTCCTTTGCATCCTCCTCCTGACATGAGGTGGTTGGTGTTTAAATTCTCTACTTGTGCGGTAACGAAGGACTTGGGTGGATTGGTGTGGGAGAAAAATTCTTCGCTCACCGCAGGGATTCTTTGAAAACTAGGATAATCACAAGGAGTGTGAGGATATTGGAAAAATGGCTCTTTCTCATGGGTTTGGACAACGAATTCAGATGGAGGGAATTGAGGTCCAAATAAAGAGGAGGTGAAACTTCACTGATAGCTTGGTGAGGTAGACTAGAATCTTCCACGCCTATGTCTCCAAGAAACTGAGTCTTCTAGGGCCACAGATTCTTTGTGGTTTGGGTTCTGGTGAGTGTGTCTTCGTCTAGATGCCAGGTTCGCTTACTGTGGAGTCGCCAGGTGGATAACAGCCTGTAACTCAATTTCCTCCACCATGAAACTGAGAGTCTATGATGTTGTCATTATACCCGGGGAAGATTTATCTTCTTGATTGCGTTCCCCGGAAATGGTGCCAAAAACGATGTTAATCCCAGAGATGTTCTAAGGCTATCTTTAGAACTGTGCCTAGGCATCAATAATATCTTCTGAAAATTTACTGAATTGAATCACAGCTAACAGAAAATAATGTAGAATTCTGATCTTGAAATATAAATGAGCAAAATTTCAATGTGACAGAAATCGAACTTTGATTAGCAAATGGAACATGGAATGGCATAAGATAAAGGTACTGTGGAAAGTAAATCTTTATCCTATGATTAAAGAATGACGTGTTGAGCCTGAGAGAGGAATTCAACAGCCTTAACAAAATGAACACAGAACCTCCACTAGATAATACGAGGATATCACCCTAGATCAATTAGCATGAATACTTCAATTACTAACCATCTTAGAAGAAATAAAATTAAGCAACTGCACTCATATTAAAATCAGAACTGATCTATGAATCATAAATACATGGAAGAGATGAATAACAGGAGAAGGAACAAACTGAACACATTAAAACTTTGAATCCATAAAAGCTCCAAGATATGGCAAAAATAATCTTCTTTATGTATTGATCAAATTGTCAAATATATGAAGTGATACTTCTTACAAAAGAGAGCCGACCCTTTGGCTACTGCCTATTTGGCTATATATAGCCTTCCTACTTTCTACAACAAAAATTGTTACAATCAGTTACAGCTCAACAGCTTTAAGTTTTTCTGTTTATACTCCCTAACAGAGTTTGTTACAATAGTAGTCATACGGAGCATTACTGGTCATCCTATGACTGTGACCCGGGACCACTTTGCTAGCAAAGTAGTGCATCCAGTTTGACGAAGTTCGCATCACCTTAAATTATAAGGTATTAATGACGTAACGTCTTTCAAAGATATCAGGAACCTTTTAAACACTTGTTGGACCATCTACGGCCCCATGAAGACGTAGATGTGACCATACCGCTAAAGAATGTTGTTTTGCAGACCTCTGCTACCTATTTCTTCCACCCCGTCCAAACCCTTTGCTCTCGGACCATGCTTTTGACGGGGAAAAAGTTCACCTTTGATGCCAAGCATTGGAACAGGACCTGATTCTGTCATTACTTCGCTAAAACTGCTCAGGTTCTACTACTTCACCATTTGATCGTCCTTGGTTGGGACCGTCATATCCCCTCCTTCTGTGCTCCTGCATCTAGAAGGAACATCTCCCTTTTAACCGTTGTAATAGCTGAACTCTCCTTAGACATCTTGGGTGAGACCTCGGGATTCTCCTATCTGATTTTTTGCAAGTGTGCATCTGCAGGCTACTCATGGACGATGGTCGTCCGAATCCTCATTGCTCCTGGTGAGCCTCCTCTTGAGATGAAATGCACCATTGGGAACCCTTTTCTTTCAGCTCGGATTAATCCCCTCTGAACAATCTGCGTGTCTTTGTCTCTATGCTCTGGACCGGTGTAGTTTAGGAGCTCTGAAACACAAAATAGGCCAGCTCGTGGATTATTTATAGAGCTACCTAAATGATCATTGGCAAGCGCACCTGTACCATCGAAATAATTACATGATTACTCTTTTGGGCTTTGCGTGTTGAGGGCAGCTTGCAGCTCGTACAGAGACGGCGGTGGTAATAAGTACTGAGAGGTGCTACTTCCAAGTGACAACAGAGACTGACAAGACAAAAACCATAAATGGTTTTCAATAACCCCAAAGAGTGGTTTAGGAAACCTGCTTTAAGCCCCCTCAGTAGTCCTGGGACTGCCACGTGGAAGGGGTGGTTTTACCTTAGGGGATGGCCAGACGTAATAAACTTCGTGCAGTTGTCCAACCCTGACACTCTAATGGTCATCGATCTTCTGCCAGGGTGCCTCAAGATCAGTGCCCTAAATGATCCAACTTTTAAGAATTCGCCCCACTCCATGTCTGACCTCCTCGCTTGATGCTAGGTGCTTCAAAAAACCACCGTGGTGGTTCTGGTGGTTTCAGGGTCCCTAAAAAGCGGTCTAGGAAAACCACCTTGGGGGCCCTGAATAACTGAGAGATGGACACACGTCCATGGTGGTTTTTTGTCTGGGAGGCTTGGGCCATGTCAAACACAAAGCACTCATGGGTTTTGGATGCGCCCGTATAAGACCTGTCTTCGCAAGCTGATATTCTGAGCTTCTACTGCGCCATCCGGCTGCTTGCCGCACACCACTCTTCCACTTTGCATGCACCATTTCACTGCTCTAAATTCCATTTATGAGATTCTTCTGGAGTGTGGTGACGAGCTTTCCCCTAGATGATAATAACACTAACAGATAGCAAGGATCAAAGGGATATCATCGATGAAACATTGCCTCCATTTTTTATTTGGAACTTTGAATTCTTAAAAATGACATTAATTACTCAAAATCCAAATATAGTGGAACACTAAGGAGTTTTTAAATGATGTGGCACACTAAGGACATAGAAATATACCAAGGGTGCAGTGTGTTAGGTTTTATTGCCACTCTTTGAATGTCTAGTTCTAGAATCAATATCAAAAAAATTCAAAGTTGACCCCCATGTGCAAAACTGCACACTCCCTTACTGAGCAAAACCCTAGTTTCCAAAATTGACCTAAAAGTTGGCACCTAGGCCATGGGATCGAAGGAGAGGGGCACCCCTAGCACTATCCTGATATCTTGAATCCAACGAAGTCGACGATTTTTCGATCCGAACCACAGTCGTCATTCTATGGCGCATTCCATCTCGCATTCAAAAGGCCTTCGAGGACACCAGTTGGATACCTACTGGAGCCATAGAAATCCAACCGTGCAACAAAACTGAGTTCCGGGGAGTCCTTCAAGTGTGTCTAGGAAGGTTCCAGCTGGGAACGCTATCCATAAGTCGTCGGTCGATGATTTTGCAAAGTCGACCCCCATGTGCAAAAATTGCACACTCCCTTACTAAGAAAAACCCTAGTTTCCAAAATGGACCTACAAGATGACACTTGGGCCATGGGACTAGCAGAGAGGGGATCCCTAAGAACTATCCTGATGTCCTGAATCTAAAGGATTTGACAGTTTTTCGATCCGATTCACGGTCGTCATTATATGTATCGTTCTATCTCACATCCAAAAGGCCTTCAAAAACACCAGTTGGATACCTACCAGGGCCATAGAATTCCAACCATGTCACAAAACCAAGTTTTGGGGAGTCCTATAAGTGTGTCTAGGAAGGTTCCAACTGGGAACGCTATCCATAAGTACCCAGTCGATGATTTTGCAAAGTTGACACCCATGTGCAAAACTGCACACTCCCTTACTGAGCAAAACCCTAGTTTCCAAAATGGACCTAAAAGTTGACACCTGGGCCATGGGACCGAAGGAGAGGGGCACACCTAGAACTATCTCGATGTCCTGAATCCAACGGAGTCAATGGTTTGTCGATCCAAGCCATGGTCGTCATTCTATGGCTCGTTCCATCTCTCATCCAAAAGGCCTTCAAGGACACCATTTGGATACCTATCGGGGCCATAGAATTCCAACCATGCAACAACACCAATTTCTAGGGAGTCCTGCAAGTGTGTCTAGGACGTTTTTAGTTGGGAATGCTAGCCATAAGTCCTCAGTCGATGATTTTTCAAATTTGACCCCCATGTGCAAAAATTGCACACTCCCTTACTGAGCAAAACCCTAGTTTCGGAAATGGACCTACAAGATGACACCTGTTCCATGGGACTGACAGAGAGGGGCACCCCGATCACTATCCTGATGTCTTGAATTCAACAGATTCGACGGTTTGTCGATCCGAGCCACGATAGTCATTCTATGGCTCATTCCATCTCGCATCCAAAAGGCCTTCAAGGACACCAGTTGGATACCTACTGGGGCCATAGAATTCCAACCATGCAACAAAACCAGGTTTTGGGGAGTCCTGCAAGTGTGTCTAGGAAGGTTCCAACTTGGAACACTAGCCATAAGTCCCCGATCGATGATTTTGCAAAGTTGACCCCCGTGTGCAAAACTGCACACTCCCTTACTGAGCAAAACCCTAGTTTCCAAAATGGACCTAAAATTTGACACCTGGGCCATGGGACTGGAGGAGAGGGGCACCCCTAGAACTATCTCGATGTCTTGAATCCAATAGAGTCGACAGTTTTTCGATCCGAGCCACGGTCGTCATTCTATGGCTCGTTCCATCTCGCATCCAAAAGGCCTTCAGGGACATCAGTTGGATACCTACTGAGGCCATAGAAATCCAACCGTGCAACAAAACTAAGTTTCAGGGAGTCCTGCAAGTGTGTCTAGTAAGGTTCCAGCTGGGAACGTTATCCGTAAGTCCTTGCTCGATGATTTTGCAAAGTTGACTCCCATGTGCAAAAATTGTACACTCCCTTACTAAGCAAAACCCTAGTTTCCAAAATGGAACTACAAGATGACACATGGGCCATGGGAACAGCGGAGAGGGGCACCCTGAGCACTATCCCGATGTCCTAAATCCAAAGGAGTCAACGGTTTGTTGATCCAAGCCACGGTCATCATTCTATGGCTCATTCCATCTCGCATCCAAAAGGCCTTTAGGGACACCAATTGGATACCTACCGGGGCCATAGAATTCCAACCATGCAACAAAGATGGGTTTTGGGGAGTCCTGCAAGTGTGTCTAGGAATATTCTAGCTGGAAACGCTAGCCATAAGTCCCCGATCGATGGTTTTGCAAATTTGACCCCCATGTGCAAAAATGCACACTCCCTTAATGAGCGAAACCCTAGTTTCCAAAATGGACCTAAAAGTTGACACTTGGGCCATGGGATCGGAGGAGAGGGGCACCCCTAGCACTATCTCGATGTCCTGAATCCAACGGAGTCTACGGTTTGTCTATCCAAGCCACGGTTTTCATTCATGGTTCGTTTCATCTCGCATCCAAAAGGCCTTCAGGGACACCAGTTGGATACCTATCGAGGCCATAGAATTCCAATCGTGCAACAAAACCAGGTTTTGGGGAGTCCTGCAAGTGTGTCTAGGAAGGTTCCAGCTGGGAATGCTAGACATAAGTCCCCGATCGATGATTTTGCAAAGTTGACCCCCATGTGCAAAACTGCACACTCCCTTACTGAGCAAAACTCTAGTTTCCAAAATGGACCTAAAAGTTTACACCTGGGCCATGGGACCAGAGGAGAGGGGAACCCCTAGCACTATCTCAATGTCCTAAATCCAACGGACTCGACGGTTTTTCGAGCCGAGCCACGGTCATCATTCTATGGCTCGTTCCATCTTGCATCCAAAAAGCCTTCAGGGACACCAGTTGGATACCTACCGGGGACATAGAATTCCAACCGTTCAACAAAACCGGGTTTTGGGGAGTCCTACAAGTGTGTCTAGGAAGGTTCCAGCTAGGAACGCTATCCATAAGTCCTCGGTCGATGATTTTGCAAACTTGACCCCCATGTGCAAAACTGTACACTCCCTTACTAAGCAAAACCCTAGTTTCCAAAATGGACCTAAAAGTCGACACCTGGGCCATGGGACCGGGGGAGAGGGGAACCCCTAGCACTATCTCGATGTCCTGAATCCAATGGATTCGACGGTTTTTTTATCCGAGCCATTGTCGTCATTCTATGGCTCGTTCCATCTCGCATCCAAAATGCCTTCACGGACACCAATTGGATACCTACTGGGGCCATAGAAATCCAACTATCCCGTAGTTTTGAAAAGATGTATATTTTCTTTTGAAAGGAAAGCTAGCATGCAATTTCATAAGACAAAAGATGAAGATGGTGGTACTTTGTAAAGGTATGATAATCTTGGGAATTTGACTAAGTGATGAAAAACTTCCCTAAAGCAGTTGTCTTATGAAAATGTCCACCATAATTCATAAGAAGAAGAAAATTCCCGCCATGATCTTCCATCCCATAGTTTGTTGAAATATCTATCCGACCATGGCCTCGGTTCTTAGAAAAACTCCTTGAAGAAGAAGATACAGGTCTCCCAAAAGAACGTTTTTTGGTCAAATTTCTCAAAATTGCTCTAGGGAAGTTACTAAGTAGCCTCAAGAGGATGCCCTCCACAAATAAAAGGTTGAGATAAATTCCCGCAGCATATGTCCAGGGTGTAGCCTGGTAGTTTTTCTACCCAACCATGGTCTCAGTTGGTCAAAAGAATCTCTAAGGAAGAAAATGTGGATCTGCCAAAATGAAGAAAATGTATTTTAGGTATTAACGATAGAAATTTGACTGAGTCAAATTCACAAGATTGGAAGGCCATTTAGAAATGCGCGCACGGAGGTAATGAGGTGATAAAATCAATCAAATATCATAGGAATGCTCCTTGGTGATATTGATATCTATCCATGCTCTTGGTTTTCCTTATGGTGATCAGATAAGGAAAATATCAATCTGCCAAAATAAAAGAAAAAATGTTTTACATATTCAAAAGTATGAAAATTGACTAAGTGTTAAAAACAGAAAGTTTGAGAGTTCAATTGGAACCCAAACCAGCGAGCAGACCTAGGTTCCATCATCACCCACACGTGCATATGGCCATTTCGGACGTGTCCACGGTGGCCATGCACACCTGGGAGCCTTCGGACGAGAAATGGCCCCCTTGAGTAATATTGGCATGGCCTTCACTGCGCAAAACCCTAGCTCCGAAGATGGCACAACAACACCATTTCCAAGGGTTGGAGGCACATTGTGGGGTGTCCCCTAGCTGAACCTCGGCATCCCAAATCCACCGGAATCGACGGATTCGCGATCGGAGACACGGTTTGGGTGTTGCGAGCATCTTGGTCCGGCACCTCGGGGCTATTCAGGGACACTTTGAGGAATTGGTCCAGGGGCACCGAACCCAAACCGGCGAGCGAACCTCAATTCTATCATCTCCCACATGTGTGTATGGCCATTGCGGACATGTCCACAGTGGCCACGCACGCCTGAGAAACTTCGGACGAGAAATGGCCCCCTTGAGCAATATTGGCATGGCCTTCATGCGCAAAACCCTAGCTCCGGAGATGGAACAACAACACCGTTTTCGGGGGTTGGAGGCACGTTGTGAGGGATCCCCTAGCTTAAACATGACGTCTTGGATCCACCGGAATCAACGGATTCACGATCGGAGTCATGGTTTTGGTGCTGCTGGAATCTTGGTCTGGCACCCCGAGGCCTTTCAGGGACACTTTGAGGAATTGCTCCTAGGGAACAAAACCCAAATCGACGAGCGGACCTGGGTTCCGTCATCTCCCACACGTGTGTATGGACATTGATTATGTTCCACGGTGGCCACGCATGCCTAGGAGCCTTTGGATGAGAAATGGCCCCCTAGAGCAAGATTGGCATGGCCTTCACTACGCAAAACCCTAGCTCCAGAGATGGCATAGTAACACCATTTCCGGTGGTTGGAGGGACACTGTTGGGGGGGGATAGCTGAAAATCGGCGTCCTGAATCCACCGAAATCAACGGATTCGCGATCGGAGACACGGTTTGGGTGATGCAAGCATCTTGGTCCGGTACCCCAGGGCCATTCAAGGACACTTTGAGGAATTGCTCTGGGGGCACGGAACCCAAATAACCAACCAAGGAGAGATGGAAAATTCATCCTTGGGAATAATAACCAAACCAAGCAACAAAATTTAATGTTGTAATTTTTGGAAAGTGTGTTTGGGATAGACCAACATGAGCGCATTGTCCATAAACTCTCATGCAAACTTTTTATTAATTTGACCTTTTAGGTTTTTGCACTATAAATAAGTGTTGAGGAATAAACATGGTTGGGGGGATAATGGATTTAATTCCAAACCTAATATTCTTGTTCTCAAAAACCATGACAGAATCCCTCTCATGGGATTATTTGGAATTCAAGCTGAATATGGACACCATGATCAAGTCTTGGGCGTCTAGGTTTCTAGGTTTCTGGGTGATGAAATTAGGTATCTAATAGTTATATTTGTGTGGATGATGGATGAGAATCTTATGGTGAAAAATGGTATGGTGATGGTGACAACATGGGTAGGAAGAGCACGGTAGTGATTGATGAGTCCAAGATACAGGTATCTAATAGCCCTTCCCCACAGCAAAAACACAGGAAAGGGTGAAGAAATACACTTGTTTTGTGGAGAAAATGATTTACCTTAAGTATTTAATGTTGTTTAAAAGATTATTTCTGTTATGTTTTGAAAGCATTGTTATGAGCTAATTGCATTAAAAACGAGTTTGAATGAGCAAGTGTAGGTGCACTAAAGGACAACGTGCAAATCAAGTGAAGAATTGAAAGAACATCACCAAACTCAGCGCCTTTTTCCTGATCTGTAGAGAACGAACTCATGTTCAAAGAGAATCGGCATTTAGACATTTAGTTAGGTTAAGCATTAGAATTATATAAATATGGACCTCTCAGGTAGCGGGAGGCCCCTACTGCTATTTTGGAGAATTATTGTTTTACGTTTTATACCACCGAGACAGTTGTGTTACAGACCTGGTTTTAAATTATGAAGTTCCTATTTTAAATAAAGACTTGATGTTACTTACAATTCAGCGTTTATAAGTTCCCTTCACTCCTGAGTACGGGTTGGATAGGGCCCCTCCAACATGTAAGTCAGGATATCTTACTGTTCAGGTATTTCTCATTATGTGTTTTACATTGGTTGAATTTATATTGCAGATGAGAGTATTTTAAATAGCATTTTAATCGCACGATTTGATTTATGTAGTAGTTGAACCTTTCTGATTCCGTAGTTCATTATAACGCGTTTTGTAGTTTGGTAACGCTGTGTCTGTAGTCCTGTAGCAGCATTCCGCCAAGGCATAATTTAACACCTATTTTCCTATGTGCTTGCATTTACTTCTGAAGCAGCGATCCAGATCTTAAAGCCCATGTATTTACTTCATTATTATAGCTGCTCATGGAGATCGATTACTTTCAGTATTTTTGGTTACATGATGATATTCACTTCTTAATGTTTTGATTAAAATTGCAGCATTAGATAATGGTATTCCGAACTTAGCCTTAGCATTAGATTATGTTAGATCAAACTTTGAGTTTTATGCATTCAATTTACAGTAATTACTCCTTAGATTAAAGATCAAGCTTTCATTACTTTAGAATAGATCTGTTATGTTTTCAGCATTCAATTCCATAGTATAATTTTTACTGCTTTCAACAAGTTAATTCTTAAAGATGTGCTTACTGTTTCCTGCATTTAATTTCTTCGACATAGATTTCCTGCTTTCAGTATTTGAATTTCTTAGCATAGGAATTTCTCCTCCATATATTAAACAATCCTTTTTACAGTTTATTTAATCATTTTTAGGCAACTCTTTAAAAACATTGATACAAACACCCAACTTCGACAAAGACTATCCTAGATAGCACATATAGTGCCTGCACCTCTGAAGTTTGTACGTTCCCCGGGTTGATAATTAAAGTAGGCTCTTAGTCTACCTGCCCTCATTAGGCATCCATTTTGAGAGCCCACCACTTTTTGGCGCCGTTGTCGGGGAGGTGCTAAATCTTTTAGGAGACATCTTCAAAAACAACACAAAAAGAAAAGAAAAATCACATATAAAAAAAAAACATAAAGATTTTTACCAATGAATGCCTCGTCTGCAAAGGGATAGGTTTGGACGCTTTCTACCTAAGCGTCCCATGAGCAACAATGGTAACAACAGTTCTGACCATTCTCAGTTTGAATTTCTAAACTCTGAAAACGAAACTGACTCCACATACGATCCAAATAGAGACAACTTCTCTACTAGTTCCAGCTCAAACACCACTATGGCAGGCAAAGAAGAGGAACCTAGGGAGCTGTTCACCTTCCCCATTAGCATACCTCTTGGAGATGCTAGGATGAAGAATATCAACCCTAACAATTTTCCAAACTTCTGTGGATTGAATTCAGAAGATCCCGACACATTCCTGTTTGAATTTGAGGTAGTTTGCAGATCCTTTGATTACACTACGGATGCACAAAAGCTGAGACTTTGTCCCTCCACACTGAAAGATTTATCACTTAAGTGGTTCATGAGTTTAGAGGGAAATAGTATTTTTAGTTGGGATCAGATGAAACAGGCATTCCCAGAAAAATATAGGGACTACTGCAAAGCAAAGGATACAAGGGATGAAATATATAGGATGCAGTAGGGAGACCGTGAATCCTTAGAAGGCTGTGCCTAGTGTTTTCAGCTTAGCTACAAACGAGCTAACCATTGCACCCTAGACCCTGAATCATTGAAACTTGTCCTTCTTAGAGGGATCAAAGAAGAGAATTTTTAGATCTTAAACCTCTTAGGAGATGGAGACATATTTCAGAAGATGTATGACCAGATACTCCAGATCTTCAAGAACCATTCTAGGTCTAGGAAAAGCAAGAATGGGACAAGAGATACACATCTACCCATAGGATCCTCATCATCTTCAGGACCCAATATTACAAAATCTAATCTAGGAAACATGTTAGATGATATGAAGACCGACATCTTATAATCTCTGGCCATGCAACGTGATGCACTTCAGATCAAAAAGAAGCAGGATGAAATTAACCAAGCCTTGGTAGTATTTTGTCCTCATTGTAGAAAGAAACATGAGAAGGGGCAGTGCACTTTAAACACCATAGAAATATGTGGTCTCTGCACTGACGACCACTCCACTAATAAATTTCCCCTCTTACCCTCATGTAAGGATGTTATTCAAGATCCCACAGCTAAAGGAGCAATAAAACAACTATGTTTTATAAATCAAACGAGGAGTAATTTTGTTAGACCGTATCAACCTAGCAATCAAGCCTACTATAATCAGGGCCAACAAAATTGGAACTCTGCACCAACTCCATGGAAATCATAGCCAAATCCAAATCAATGGTAGCAAAATCAGCAGACTTATCAGCAGAATCTGCAAACTTATCAATCACCTTATCAACAATCTTATTACCCACCATCTTACCCTCCATACCCCCCACCTTTCTCTCCATCAACCACGAATTATGAAAATCAATACCCCCATCCATCAAATTGGAGGGGCCCGTTACAACAGCCACTTATTATGCCGCCCCCACAAACTCAACCACCCCCTAGACCCCCACCAATTCCATCCCAACCCATCCCAAACCCTAATAATAACAGACCTCCAAAACAGCAACAGACTTATAATGTTGATATCACACAATTCCCTACCTATGTCGTAGACACCATGGAAATAAACGAAATAAACCTCCGATCTGGAAAAACGTTGCAAAATACATCAACACAGAATATCCCACAACCTAAAGCTGAAGAATAAAGAACAGAACCCTATGTTCAGCATCTGGATGAACCAAATCCTCCAGACAAAGAAATCCAACCCCTCCTGCGAAACAGAAACCCTCCATTTCCAGAGAAACTTATACAAAGTACAAAAGAGGAAGAAGAAAATTCAATTTTAAACGAATTAAAACACTTAAACATCCAAATCCCGATTTTGCAATCCATAAGGGATGTGCCCATCTGTAACAAATTCATTAGAGAAAATTGTCTGAAGAAACCTGGAGGAGGAAACGCGACCCACCAACAATCAATGTAGTAGGCCAGTTAGCAGATTTAATGTTGGGTATTGTCATTAACCCTAAGTATCTCGATCCAGGTAGCCAAATAGTAAACGTGACCATCAATAACAGAAATATAGACAGAAGCCTAATCGATTTAGGGGCGGCTATAAATGTGATGACTAAGGAAACCATGATATACCTAGGACTCCAATCACTGATCAGACCAACAACTACAGTACTCCAGCTAGCTAACACATCCACTGTGAAACCCGAAGGGATGCTTGAAGACATTATGATCAATATTGAATCTTGGGAATACCCAGCTGATTTCATAGTAATTGAAGTCAAAAGTAAACTTAGTGGTTATCCAATCATACTAGGTAGACCTTGGTTAGCAGCTGCAGATGCTTACATAGGTTGCCGATCAGGAAACATGACAATCACTAGTGGACATGACAAGAAGAAAATCACGATCTATCCACCAGCAAGGAAATCTTCAAATTTAGAATATCAAAATTGGACTGATGATTATAACGACACACCAAATCAGAACCTACGACCTGTCCTAACAATTGATTTTGCACTATCATTGAAAGCAATAGAGGAAGATGGCCATATAGATAGGTTTAAACAGAATGCATATTCTAACAATGCTGGTCTTGAAAGCTTTTTTTCCACAGAACAGCAACAAGAAGGTGAAAGTTCAAACCAGAACTTAAATAAAATGTGGCCAGAAGTACTACATCTGGAAGAACAATCAGAAAAAGCAAAGACGGTGGAAATTATGCCTGGAAAGACAGTCAACATTAATTCCAATCTCAAGCCAGAGCAAGAAAAGCAATTAATGAAAGTATTATCAGAACAAAATAAATCTTTTGCATGGACATATGCAGACATGAAAGGAATACATCCTAATATATGCAAACATTATATTTACATCAAAGAAGGTTCTATCCCTATCAAGCAGCCACAGAGGAGATTGAACCCAGCATTAAAGGACATTGTCAAAGTAGAACTACATAAGTTATTAGATGCAGGGTTCATATATCCCATCTCTGACAGCGAATGGGTCTCACCGCTGGTTATAGTCCCAAAAAAAGGATGCAAATGGAGAATTTGTGTGGACTACAGAGAGCTAAATAAAGCAACCAAGAAAGATCACTTTCCACTGCCATTTATAGATTAGGTGCTGGAAACAAGTATTTTTCATTTTTAGATGGCTTCAGTGGGTACAACCAAATTTTAATACACCAAGCTAATCAAGATAAGACAACATTTACATGCCCTTGGGGTACTTACGCATACATAGTACTACCCTTTGGGTTATGTAATGCTCCAGCAACATTCCAAAGGGCCATACTAAGTATATTCTCTGATTTCATAAATGATCAAATGGAAGTCTTCATGGATGACTTCACACCCTATGGACAAAATTTTGATCAAGCATTGAGCCATCTTGAATTGGTATTAAAAACATGTATTGAGATGAGCCTATGCCTCAGTAATGACAAATGCAGAATGTTAATGGAAGAAGGCATCGTTCTAGGACATCATATATCATAGAGGGGGATAGAGGTTGATCAAGCAAAAGTTTCAGTAATCAAAACGCTGCCACCCACCTGTTAAACAAAGGGATGTGAGAAGTTTCCTTGGGAAAACAGGGTACTACATAAGGTTTATTGAAAATTATAGCAGAATTGCTGCCCCGATGTTTGCACTTCTCACAAAAGACACTGAGTTCATATGGACAAACAATTGCATGACAGCATTTGAAAATCTTAAGGAGAAAACAATTACAGCTCCAGTACTCCAAGGACTAGACTGGGAACTTCCATTCCACATCCACTCTGATGCATCAAATAAGGCAATCGGGTCTGTCCTTGGACAAGAAAAAGAGAAGAAGCCCTATGCAATATATTATATCAGTAAGAATTTAGCAGGGGCATAATTAAATTATATTGTAACAGAGAAGGAATTTTTGGCTGTCATACATGCCATTAATAAATTCAGGCACTATATCATTGGCTACCAAGTCTTTGTTCATACATACCATTCAGCCATAAGATATCTAATGAACAAACCCAACACAAGTGCTCGAGTAATTAGATGGCTGCTACTACTCCAAGAGTTTGACATCAGAATTTTAGACAAGCTAGGTAAACACAATGTAGTGGTTGACTTTCTATCTAGGATGACACATGGACAAGACAGTGAAGTAATCAATGACAGTTTTCCAGATGAGCACCTTTTTTCCATATCCACAAGAAGCCCGTGGTTTGCTGACATAGCTAACTATTTAGTGTCTGGGATGTTTCCAGAACATTACAATTATAAAGAAAAGACAAAAGTAATAAGGCAAAGTGCAACATACACGTGGATAGAAGGCATGCTCTTCAAACAAGGACCTGATCAAATACTCAGAAGGTGCATCAGAGAAGATGAAGTGCATGACATAATGCATGCCACTCACAATGAACCATGTGGAGGAAACTATGCTGCAAAGAGGACACCTATAATATTCTACAAACAGGATACTATTGGCCAACACTCCACAAGGATACTTATGAATATGTTTCACACTGTAATGACTGCCAAAGGATAGGAAAACCAACACAAATGGAAGAAATGCCCCTACATCCACAGATCTCCTTGGAGGCATTCAAAAAATGGGGATTTGATTTCGTTGGTCCAATCAACCCACAGTCAAATCAGAAAAGCTACATCCTAGTATGCGCTGACTACCTCACAAAATGGATGAAGGATACAACAATTGCTGCAGCCAATGAAAACAACGTAGCAAAATTCTTCACTAAGCAGATATTTCACAAGTTTGGAGTACCAAGAGAACTAGTATCTGATCAAGGCCCACAATTCACATCAAATTTAATAGAAGACTTGATGAAAAGAAACAATGTCAAGCACAAACTGTCCTCCTCCTATCTGTTAGGAACCCATGTCTTTACTTTGTTAGTATATTGTTGTTGGACGCATATGCTTTGTAAGTCGTCCTGTAGTATTTGTTGATCCATAGTTTGTGTTATTGTTGTTGGCGCATATGCTTTGTAAGTCGCCCGTAGTATTGTTGATCCATAGTTTGTAGTGGCCCATGGTTTTGACCCATAGTATTGGCGCCTAGACTTAGTATATAAGTGTGTGTTGAGGCCTATGAAGGCACCGTGAAGTTATTTTGTATTGAGTTTGCTCAAAGGAGGTTGCCCCCTCGAAGTGGCCTGTGATCAATAAAAGTATTATGTGATCTGATATATTGTGTATTTTCGTCAATTAATTGTTGCAGGTTCTTCACATCTGGTATCAGAGCACTTTCTTGGGCTCGCTGGGTGAAATTTCTGCCAAATTTTTTTTTCTCATCTGTTGCTGGTTCGGATTTGGGAATAATCCCTATCCGCTTAACTGTGGGAAGTACTTGGGCATAAGCCCTAAAACTCATTGTGAGGAGTACCACAGGAAACCCGAAGTAGCTGGCCCATTGAGAGGACCTGCCAGCGAAAAGGGCAACGACCCCTACCTGATTGACTAGTTCCCACCCGTGAGGTAAACCAAGAGCTGTCGTTTGTGTCAAAGCGGTTATCAGTCTTACTTGAGCCGTGGAGTGAGAGGTACTTCCCCATTACGCAAGCCGTCAGACAGCATTGGTGGCCGAGTGAATCCCTTGAACTGTTAGGAAGCCGAACATACATGGGGTCCATATCTATTTTCAGCTGATACATCGCAAATTTCCTCTATCCAGAACTGTTGCCGATCACTTCTACGCCGTTGCAAATCTATCTGTTGTCGATCACTTCCACGTCATTGTAGATCCATCTATTATCGATCACTTTCACACCGTTGCAAATACATCTGTTGCGGATCCCTTCTGCGTCGTTGCCGATCCATTTCTGGTATAAAAAAATAAAAATAAAAAGTATAAAATTATGTTTTTCGGCCATATCTCTCTTGTTTTAACTCTGTTTCCCTTGAAACTTCTCTTACACCCCTGCAATCCCATTATGAATCTTTCATTCCTGAGGAACCTATCCAAAATTCCACTTCCCAACACCCGAAATCTCACATTTGTCTATTTTTAGGGTTTGCCATAACTTCTTCAATTTTCACCCGATCGCCTTCAAATTTTCCCACAGAGTTCCTTTCCTAATTCTGCTTCTTTTCCCCTCTTTGCTAAATTTTCTCCTTCTTTCACCCTGCTTCTGAAATCCTCCTTTTCTACTTCCCTGTCCTTTAGACAGTGTCCAAAACCTAGTCAAACCCAAATTACCCTTCTGATTTTTTCCCAAATCCAGATTTTCCTTTACTGAAACAATCTCTGTTTTTGTTTTTCTACCCACTCAAAAGGGAAAAAAAAAAACTCCTAGTTATGGTTGTCACCCGCACCGGGGCAAAAACTATGGAGGAAGCACTTGTCGCCATCCAAGCCAAACTCCAAAATCTGGATGAAAAATTTCTCGGCCTCCATCTTGAGCATTCATCCATGAACAACAAACGGCAGTCTGAGTCTTCATCAGACAATGGGTTCTCTTCTTCCAGCACTTTCCGTGGTTTGAAGCTTGATTTTCCTCGCTTCAATGGTACTAATCCAACTGGATGGATCTATCATGCAGAACAATATTTCAGTCTGCATAATACTTTTGATGTCAACAAAGTTCCACCTACATCCTTTCATTTGGAACAGGAAGCTCTTCAATGGTACCGTTGGTACATCAAGGCTCAAGAAGAGCCAAAATGGCCAGACATTTTCCAGCTCCTTTTGCAACGATTTGCTCCTAGTGCTTTTGATGACTTCACAGGAGCCCTCACTAAACTTCGCCAAATTGGCACTGTGAGAGAGTATCAAACCAAATTTGAGAAACTAGCCAACCACACTGAAGGATTGTCTGATGAATTCTACCGGAGTTCTTTTATCAGTGGTCTAAAGGATGCCATCTTCTCTAAGTTCAAAATGTTATGTCCCAACACAATGATGGAATCCCTGGGGTTGGCTAAGTTGGTAGAAGACAAGATTGCAGCCCAACAGTGCTCCAAGCCCACTTTTGTTCCCTTCCGAAATATGGGTTATCAACGACCACCCATACCGTCGACTCCTCGACCAACTCCTATCAAACATTTTTCTGAAACAGAGAGGCAGGCACGCAGAGAAAAGGGGCTTTGCTATAATTGTGATGAGAAATTCACTCGGGGACATAGATGTGTTCAGCAAAAGCTCCATCTCTTGGATGTGGATTCTCTGCTTTCCTCTGAAATTGGTGACGAAGATCTAGATACAACGGATGCTCAGGTCAACATTCAGGAACCACCTATTGACCCTCTGTCTTAGGATGACCAGCCAGAGATATCTCTCCATGCTTTAGCTGGAATCACCACCCCCCAAACAATGTGGGTTAGGGGTTACTTCAAGAAGCTTCCTCTTACAATACTCATTGATTCTGGTAGCACTCATAATTTCATTGACCCTCCAATGACCAAACAAGCTGATTGTTTTATCCATCCTTGCTCCAACTTTGAAGTCATGGTTGCCAATGGGGGCACCTTACCTTACAAAGGGAAGTGTCGTAATGTGTGTATCTCTATGGGAGATTATACCCTGCGCTTTGACTTGTTCACCTTGACCTTAGGCGGATGTGATGTGGTTTTGGGCGCTCAATGGCTACGCACACTTGGCCCTATCTTATGGGATTTTGTTGAACTTTGGATGCAGTTTTCTACCAATGGACAAAAACACACATTGATAGGATTACAACCAGGGTCTCTCAGCATCATCAGTTCACATCGCATGGAAAAACACCTTAAGAAGAATTCACATGGTGTCATCGCTCAGATCCATTCCATTCAGATGCAACCATCAGCGGTCTCCACTACTCCTTTGGATCTGCAACAAATTCTGGATCGATATACAGGTGTCTTTGCTAAACCAGTGGGATTTCCACCTTCAAGGCTAGAAGACCATCATATTCAGCTCCTTCCTAGTAGCGTTCCTCCCAACATCAGGCCCTATCGCTACCCATTTCACCAAAAAATAGAGATTGAAATGCTCGTTCGGGACTTATTGAAGCAAGGTATTATTCGCTCAAGCACTAGTTCCTTTTCTTCTCTAGTTCTTCTTGTCCACAAAAAATATGGGTCATGGCACCTCTGCATTGACTTTCGATCACTTAATCACCTCACCATCAAGGATAAGTTTCCAATTCCTGTTGTTGATGAGCTTCATGGGGCTCAATTTTTCTCCAAGTTGGATCTGTGTTCTGGGTATCATCAAATTCGGGTTCATGAGGATGATATCCCTAAAACAGCTTTCCGCACACATGATGGCCACTATGAGTTTTTGGTCATGCCCTTTGGCCTCACTAATGCTCCTTCCACATTCCAGGCCTTAATGAATAAAATATTTCAGCCCTACTTGCGGAAATTCATTCTGGTATTCTTTGATGATATCCTCATCTACAGTAAAACATGGGTTGAGCATCTCCAGCATCTGGATCTTATCATGCAACTTTTCTCTGACCATCATCTCCACGCCAAACAGTCTAAATGTGTTTTTGGACAGAAGGAAGTTGAGTATCTCAAGCACATTATCTCAGCACAAGGGGTTCGCGTGGATCCTGCCAAAATCGTTGCCATGAACAATTGGCCGCATCCTCAGACACTCAAGAGCCTTCGTGGTTTTTTGGGGTTGACTGGCTACTACCGCAAGTTTGTCAAGGATTATGGGAAGATTGCAACTCCATTAAATGCTCTATTGAAAAATGATTCTTTTACGTGGACACATGCTACTGAGTGTGCATTTGACAAACTAAAACAAGCTATGTGTACTAAACTTGTTCTAGCTATGCCCGATTTTTCCAAGCCCTTCACTATTGAGAGTGATGCTTGCGGCAATGGACTTGGTGCTATTCTCCTTCAAGATGAACACCCCATTGCGTTCACCGGCAAAGCCCTTTCAGGTAAGAATTTAGCTGCCTCTACATATGAGAAGGAAATGATGGTTATTTTGCATGTAGTACAAAAGTGGTGACCATACCTATTAGGGAATCATTTCTGCATCAAGACTGATCACCAGAGTCTGAAATATTTCTTGGAACATCGTGTCTCCCCAGCACAACAAAAATGGGTTAGCAAACTCATGGGTTATGACTATGAGATCACTTACAATAAGGGTAAGGACAATATTGTGGCAGATGCTCTTTCTTGCACATTTGATTCCCAAGGTTCTCTTTCAGCTATTTCTATGCCTGTTCCAAATTGGTTGCAATCTGTTCAACAGGGTTATGTCAATGACTCTTCCTTATCTCAAATCATCCAAGGCTTGACCAACAACCCCTCTGTTGTACCACATTACTCTTGGGAGGGTGCTTCCCTGAGATACAAGGGTCATCTGGTGCTTCCCCAGAGCACAGATCTTCAACAACCTGTCTTTTATGAACTCCATGCTTCTCCATCGGCAGGGCACTCTGGGTTCCTCAAAACGTATGAACGGGAACGGCGTAACTTCTTTTGGCAGGGCATGAAAAGGACAATTCAACAGATGGTGGCTGAATGTGATACATGCCAGCGCAATAAGGGTGAAACAACACTCCTTCTAGGATTACTCGAACCCTTTCCCATCCCTACACGGATTTGGACAGATATTTCTATGGATTTCATTGAAGGACTCCCTAAATCTAGTAGGAAGACAGTGATTCTCATTACAGTTGATCGCCTCTCCAAATATAGTCATTTTTGTGCTCTCAACCATCCCTATACAACCTCCTCAGTCACTCAAATTTTCCTGGACCAAGTCTTTTGTCTTCATGGCATCCCTTCTTCCATTGTCTTAGATCGTGATGCGACTTTCACTAGTCATTTTTGGACAGAACTATTTCGCCACACTGGCACCAAACTGAAGATGAGTTCAAGGTATCACCCCCAAACAGATGGTCAGACTGAAATTATCAATAAATGCTTGGAAACTTATCTTCGTTGCTTCACCTCTGAACAACAACATCAGTGGACAAAGTGGCTCCCTCTCGCTGAATGGTGGTACAATACCTCTTACCACACTGCCTCTAAAATGACCCCATATGAAGGATTCTATGGTCAGGCACCTCCAGTTCTTCTTCCATACACCCCCAGCAGTTCACCAGTTCAGGCAGTTGACACGATCCTTCAAAACCACGATCAGATTCTTCGCATTTTGTGGGACAATCTTCACATGGCAAGAAATCGCATGAAGCAACAAGTTGATCAACACCGTTCTGAGCACACTTTTCAAGCAGGAGATATGGTTTTCTTCGTCTCCGGCCGTACAATAAATCCTCCCTGAAACTCAAAGGGCATCATAAGCTCACTACAAAGTTCTATGGGCCATATCGGATTCTTCAGAAGATTGGGTCCGTTGCTTATAAATTGGAACTTCCTCCTTCTTCCCGCATTTATCCAGTATTTCATGTCTCTTGTCTAAAGAAAGTTCTTGGCACCAACATCAGTGGACAAACTATTTTACCCGAACTGGATAATGAAGGATCCATCCTTTTGGAGCCGGATTCCATCCTCAATCAGCACACTCATCAGCTTCGCTTTCGCTCTATCACAGAGGTCTTAATTCAGTGACATGGCATGCAACCAGAGGATGCTACATGGGAACCACTCCTTCAGATTCAACAACAATTTCCACATCTAAATCTTTGAGGACAAAGCTTTTTCTAAGGGGGAGGGGATGTAAGGAACCCATGTCTTTACTTTGTTAGTATATTTTTGTTGGACGCATATGCTTTGTAAGTCGTCCCATAGTTTTTGTTGATCCATAGTTTGTGTTATTGTTGTTGGCGCATATGCTTTGTAAGTCGCCCATAGTATTGTTGATCCATAGTTTGTAGTGGCCCATGGTTTTGACCCATAGTATTGGCGCCTAGACTTAGTATATTAGTGTGTGTTGAGGCCTATGAAGGCACCGTGAAGTTATTTTGTATTGATCTTGCTCAAAGGAGGTTGCCCCCTCGAAGTGGCCTACGATCAATAAAAGTATTCTGTGATCTGATATATTGTGTATTTTCGTCAATTAATTGTTGCAGGTTCTTCACACTATCACCCTCAAGAAGATGGTCAAGCTGAGGTAACCAACAGAGAATTAGAGAGGATATTAACAAAGACTGTCAAACTCCATAAAAGAGATTGGGCTGGCAGAGTAAGCGAGGCGGTTTGGGCCTATAATACCACATGGAAGACAACAACAGGATTCACACCTTATGAACTAGTATATGGAAAGAAATTCATGCTACCAATTGAATTTGAAATAAAAAACATTAATAATTGCAGCAGAGTTGAATATGGAATTATCAAAAATACAACAAGAACGCATGCTACAATTGAATCAACTGGATGAGCAACGCCAACAAGCACTTCCCATATTGAAATAATCCAACAATAAAGGAAAAAGTGGCATGACAAACACCTAAAGGATAAAAAGTTCAAGGAAGGTGACTGGGCACTACTCTATGATTCCATGTTCCATACTTTCAAGGGAAAACTAACAACTAGATGGCTAGAACCTTACATCATTGAGCATATCTATGAAAATGGAGCAGTCAAGATTGTTACAATAGACGAACAACAGTTTCCCATGATAGTGAATGGACATGGGCTAAAACTTTACAAGAAACCACAGTCAAAGGAAGAGTTTACACATGTACTCTACCAACAACAATTGATGCTGATAGAGAATATGGAATATTATTGAAAAAATGATGAAAAAAACAAAAAATGATGAAAAAATGAGAAAAAAGAAGCAAAAATAAAAAGGAAAAGAAAGAAAGAAAAATAAATATTGTTGAATGAATAACAGGCCAAATTACAGGGCCACATACATACCTATGAAGATGCAGCATTAGTATTGCAAAGAGAAATATCAAGCAAAAGAAACCTCAATATGCAAGCAAGCCAGCCAACAAATCAAGCGAGCCCGAAAATTATCAACGATTACAGCAATCAAGTGAGCCAGACATGTATTCAAGAGAGCCAGCAAAGATATCTACCACTACAGAAATACATCAAAGCACACTGTTCAATCAACTCTGCCATATGATCACGCGAGCCTGCCATTTATTCAAGTGAGATAGCACAGGTTACAAACACAACAGAATGGGATCAAAAATCAATGCACAGCATTATCACAATGTCAAATCAGAAATGGCACGAAGTTCAAATGAAGGTGATACAACAAATTCAAACGAGCCAAATAAAAATGCAGATAGCACACGTAACTACTGACATGCCAAAATTTACTACGGAACATGCCAAATCTACTACAGAATCCTGCATACACACAGAAATCAAGCCAACTCATCAACTCAAGTACGCTAAGGCATAACGAGGTAATCTCTAAACATCTTTGTTATTGATACGAACCGTTACACCAAAACCTTGAGATGTTAGTGAAGGCCTCCCACTAGGATCTTAACATCCCACCACGCTCCACAGTCCAAACTCTGGGCTGGATGTGCGCCCGTACGGTGGTGTCCCCTTTGAGCCGTACGAGCCTCGGTGGAACACTGCAATGCCGACGTTTCCACCTGCTCTGTGACTTGAACCTGGGTGGAGGCTCTGATACCAGATGATACGAACCGTTACACCAAAACCTTGAGATGTTAGTGAAGGCCGCCCACTAGGATCTTAACAGTTATATTCTTAAGGTCAAATCATTATCCCCAAAACGGTTATTTTTTAAGTTGCGTACAGCTTTTCACTAAAGTCGGGGGAAAGGTTCAGATTACAAAATCATGATTGCACACCCCCGTCATATCAGCAAATGATGAACCCGCATAAAACCACCATACTTCCCAATAATCGGAGCAGAAGTGCAAAGTACAATCATGAAACAAAATGAAGGGCTTGGCTATGGAAAGAAATGGATAAAACAGCAAGTACAATGAACGATGATGAGGTTAAGTGCAGAAAGGTAGTTAATTAAGGCTGTATAATCTTCCAAAGGGCCAGTTTTGCATATACGAACCTCTCAGAACTCTCCAGACGCGAGGAACCGGAAGTAGTGTGGTCACCCAGCCAACAATCCAGTCCTCAAGCCTGTAATCGACCCCGACCAGTTGAGGTAAAAGCCACAATTCAAATTTTTTGTTTTTGTTTATTACAGAAGAGGTTTTAAGATGACAAAGGGGTTTAAGAAAAGTGAACCAGAGGAACATAGTGCTATTTTTCAGAACCCATGAATCTTAATAGTCATTCGCAGTGCGAACTGGATGCCTTTCATCTTGGGATTGAGAGGATAAAATGTAGGGGTGGCTATGGAATTTGCAAGAAATTTATAACATATCAAGGATGAACAGTTCGTTACCCGAGTGAAGGGGTTACGTATAAGGTTGGATGACGAAGCAATTGCCAAATACACTGGTCTGCCAATGGGTCTGCATTGAGGCAGGGGCGATAGGGAGGAAAACCATGAAGCAAAGATAGCATTCTTTGAAAGAGGATAGATCTACAACGAAGATAAAAACGGAGTCAAAAGGCTCTCCATGCCTGCACCATGGGATGAAATGGCTTCCATTGTCCAGAAATATATTACATGCACTGGTAGGTTGAGCTACGTCCCCATTTTTCATTTTCAAATTCTAGAACTATTGAGGCACAGGGCCCATCATCCACCGAACAACAACATTATTATTCCATACTACCTGCTCCAATCTCTAGCAGAAATGAGCAAGAAAGTGATTAAAGGAAAGGAGGATGCCTCAACCCATCATGGGCTAATCAAATTAATCGTTTGTGAGGAATTAAAAGCACAGATACCAGAGCTTTCTTGGGAAGAATTCGTGTTGGTATCTGCTGAAGATGTTCAAAGAATGAAAGGTACACCCACAGCTAGTGTACCCCTACCACCAGGATCAATGAACAAAACCGCCTCTACATCAGGGGCAAAGAGGAAAATTGACCTAGACAGTGTGGCTGATACCCTGGTGAAAATAAAGCATTCACGAGATGACTCCCCCAAAACAAACCCAAGGATTCCTGCCAGTAATCAACGGTCGAAGAGAAGAAGTAAAATATTCACACAAGCATCCAAAATCTGAATTACCAAGGAAGAGAGTAGGGAACCCAGTCCCATAGTTCAAAATGTGTCGGATGAGGACGATGATCTTTGGGTAGATCAGGAGGATCCCACTACAGAAGAGGAGCAGGATGAGCAAGAAATGCAGGATGAACCAGAAGAACAGGAGGCAGAAGAGAGTAGAATGAACAAGAAATGCAGGATGAACAAGAAGAACACGAGGCAAAAGAAGAACAGAATGAACAAGAAGAGCAAGACAACCTCCAGGGGGACCCTCCTAAGCACAATGAAAACCCTGGGGTCATCAACCAACTGGCGGAGGCACGGGCAGAATTAGAAAATCTCAGAAAGGAACTGGCAACATTGAGAATTGAATCAGGAAGCCAGCCCACATCACCCTCGTTTTCATCTGGAAAGACACAAATCCTGAAAATGCATCATGCAGGAGAGCTAAGACTAGCGGAACAGAGAAATTCAGCACTTAAAGAGAAGTTGGCTGAGGCACAAGGGGAGCTAGCCAAAAAGGACCAGGAAATTGTTCAACTAAGGGACGTTTTGGCTACTACCACTAAAATATATGGTACACTACTGGACCTCAGGCCACCATCAGCAATTTATGCAATTTATCTACAGGAGAAGTGGGGCAAATTCCAGCTTCAAAGGTTAAAACAAGGACTCCTAATAGAGATCAACAACCCCAAAGAATTTATGGATGCATCTCTAAATTCCACAGAGTTGGAGAAGGACCAGTTAAGCAAATTTTTCTTGCACAATTTTGTAGTCCCTAGCTCTCCCAACTGGTCGCCAAACCCTTACATGGGAGATTTCCAGTTGATGGCACTATGTTCATGGAT
This sequence comes from Larix kaempferi, assembly GCA_027924585.1. Classification (NCBI taxonomy): domain Eukaryota; kingdom Viridiplantae; phylum Streptophyta; class Pinopsida; order Pinales; family Pinaceae; genus Larix; species Larix kaempferi. The sequence continues at coordinate 1,772,537 of BSBM01000617.1, read as the reverse complement.
GAATCATGAAATTGAGCGAGCTCAGGACTACCATATTTATGTTGCAGCAAAATGGCAAACCCCATTAATAGTCAGGGAAGAGGCAACTCACCCTGAAAGAATAATTTACAACCATAGGATCCTCACCAAGGATGAAGAACTTATCCCCATTCTCCTTGCAAAGCAACAGGAGGTTGTGGCTCATTTTGATGTTACTCTCGAAGGCACACACAAAGAGGTTCATGAGTCCATTAAGGAAAGATGGCACAGAGTAGCAAATGACTTAAAAAGAAGAGAGCTCCACTCCCCTCGCAGACTTGAAGATGCTCTTTTCAAAGCTAAGCTCTACAGGGAATCCCTGGTAAAGAACCAACTTAGATGGATTGGAATGAGGCTGAATCCCCCTTTCTTCCTTCCCCTGGTTATTAAGGAACAGATCAATGAAGAAGAAGAGAAGAGAGCATGGGTCAAGGAGGATCAGACCTTCGGCTATCACAGGCAGGCAGGGACCCCCAAGGTATTAGCATGGGACATCAGAGAGGTCATCGATGAGCTGAATCTGTCACCCAAGGATGAGTGAATCATTCAAGTATGGGGGAGAATGATGAGTCCAAGATACATGTATCTGATATCCCTTCCCCACAGCAAAAACACAAGAAAGGGTGAAGAAATACACTTGTTTTGTGGAGAAAATGATTTACTTTAATTATTTAATGAAGTTGTTTAAAAGATTATTTCTGTTATGTTTTGAAAGCGTTGTTATGAGCTAATTGCATGAAAACCGAGTTTGAATGAGCAGGTGTAGGTGCACTAAAGGACAACACGCAAATCAAGTGAAGAACTGAAATAACATCACCAAACTCAACGCCTTTTTCCTGATCTGTAGAGAATGAACTCCTATTCAAAGAGAATCGGCATTTAGACATTTAGTTAGGTTAAGCATTAGAATGATATAAATATGGACCTCTCGGGTAGCGGGAGGCCCCTACTGCTATTTTGGAGAATTATTGTTTTACATTTTATACCCCGAGACAGTTGTGTTACAGACCTGGTTTTAAACTATGAAGTTCCTATTTTAAATAACGACTTGATGTTACTTACAATTCAGCGTTTATAAGTTCCCTTCACTCCTGAGTATGGGTTGGAGAGGGCCCCTCCAACACGTAAGTCAGGAGATCTTACTGTTCAAGTATTTCTCATTATGTGTTTTACATTGGTTGAATTTATATTGCAGATGAGAGTATTTTAAATAGCATTTAAGTCGCACGATTTGATTTTTGTAGTAGTTGAACCTTTCTGATTCCGTAGTTCATTATAACGCATTCTGTAGTTTGGTAATGCTATGTCTGTAGTCTTGTAGCAGCATTCCGCTTAGGCATAATTTAACACCTATTTTCCTATGTGCTTGCATTTACTTCTGAAGCAGCGATCCAGATCTTAAAGCCCATGTATTTACTTCATTATTATAGCTGCTCATGGAGATCAATTACTTTCAATATTTTTGGTTACATGATGATATTCACTTTTTAACGTTTTGATTAAAATTGCAGCATTAGATAATGGTATTCCGAACTTAGCCTTAGCATTAGATTATGTTAGATCAGACTTTGAGTTTTATGCATTCGATTTACACTAATTACTCCTTATATTAAAGATCAAGCTTTCATTACATTCGAATAGATCTGTTATGTTTTCAGCATTCAATTCCATAGTATAATTTTTACTGCTTTCAGCAAGTTAATTCTTAAAGATATGCTTATTGTTTCCTGCATTTAATTTCTTAGACATAGATTTCCTGCTTTCAATATTTGAATTTCTTAGCATAGGAATTTCTCCTCCATAGATTAAACAATCCTTTTTACAGTTTATTTAATCCTTTTTAGGCAACTCTTTAAAAACATTGATACAAACACCCAACTTCGACAAAGGCTATCCTAGAGAGCACATATAGTGCATGCACCTCTGAATTTTCTACGTCCCTCGGGTTGATAATTAAAGTAGGCTCTTAGTCTACCTGGCCTCATTAGGCATCCATTCTGAGAACCCACCAGTGATGTTCATGGTGGCATGGTGATCGTAACAATGACCACGGGGATAGTGATAATGATCATGAAGATGGTGATGGTGCTAGTGAGCATGAAAATGGGCATGAGGATGCAGATATTATGGTTTACTTAGATGGGAGAAAAAAAACAAAGAAAACAAATCCATGATGAAACTTGTGCAATTTATCAAGTTGTACCAAGTCTATACGATTTATCAAGCTATCAAGCTATCAATGTATGGCTACAATAGTCAAAATATTAATGTCAATACTCAATGAGACCACGAAACAAAATCATAGCATACATGTACACCACATACCTATAACATAGTACACAATAAAACATGCAAACCACATACCAAACTACCTACCTATGGTCATTCGACTAGACCATCAGGATCACCTCGAATACCAATGGTTTCCTTTAACCTCTCGTGCTCAGAATAAGGCAATAAGTACCGTGCCTTTGATGAGTTCTTCCTTGGCATTGTTTGCAGCTAGAGGTTTGTGCCAATAACTAAGTTTGTATAATGGTATACAATCTCACCTGGTCTATAATCTTCATATGTATACCCTTTTCTATTTGTTGAGTGGGAAACCTGGTTCAAATATTCTCCCTTTATTACCATCGACCCAATCGAAAAATAATTGGCCTCAGAGTCTCGTAATGAGACATTTAGGGTTTGCTTCCCTTCTAAGCAACGTGCCAGCCAATAGTCAGTGCGCCATGCATTATGTCTCGGGGCAACCACTGCGTATATGTGCCCTGGAGAAAATATAGCTCCATGTTTCAGTCAACTAATTAGACACAACTAGTTGTCAAAAATATAAAAATATTAATCGAACCTAGTTGTACGAAATCTGATATGTGGTCATAGTTTGGTGAAATACTTGATTGGTCCTCCTCCAAATGGGATAATTCTGTAGCTATCCATCAAGCAATGGGGAGTGATACACGGTCCCATCTATCAACCCAATCCATGGATTCACATTCGTCCCATTCACCACTACTGCATGGAGAACAAAAAAATCACAGTTTCCTTGTCCACATTTCAAGTATAGCATTGTCCGGCATTCTAACTGAATGAAATGCACGAGTTCCTTGGATGGTCTTGCACTCATATAACTGTGATCGATCTACATCCACCACCTCCCAAAAATATCTATGTACATGTGCTTTCCTGGTTGAGTGATCTCCCTGCCTTCTTGCTCCCTCCCCCAAGACTGAAGCACACCCTCCAACGATGGTTTTTGCATCTCGGATGAGTGATACATTTGTGAACTTCATTTCTTGCCTGCGTAATGCAGTCTTTATGCACACACCTACTCCATCATGTTCACCTTTTCCATGTCCGGTCTCAAAATAGTTCCAAATATGTGGCACCTTGTGCCTTTTGTGGATCATACACAACCATTGGAAGACACAGACAATTTTGAATTGCCCTGCACAATCGTCAGACCAAATCCAATGTTGTTCCATCCGTATATTTTTATCCTTCAAGCGATTGTAGAACATTTGAAAGTTGTGTTGTACAAAATCCAAGTCATGACACCTGTCACCACTTATGTAGAAGTGATACTCCTTCAATATAACCATGTTATCTTCAATACTATCTGCCCCATGTCTATAGGTGATATGGACCATTAGGATGACCTAGTCTGAGTGATAGTATTGACTCTGAATCTCATTTTGCGGTTGAAGAGTGTAGTTTTCCGCAAAATTGACCACTGACGGGATATTCCCAATAGGAAATGTATCCCTGCACGTTCTAAACTGCTCATCTTGCCAACGAGCCACATGCACATGCTTTACATATGGTTGTGTCTTTCAAAGAATTCCTCCATGAAGTAGCAAACCCGTACCTGGTAAATCAACAATAAATACATATATCAATATATTGTTACATATGAAATTGCAATCTGAAGAAAAAATAGTATCCAATAGCTCATTACCAACCTGAAAAGTGAACAAATGTATTTTTTTCTTTCGTTCCCTCCATCAATATCATACATGACATATTTGAATGACTACAAGTTCACCTCCTCCCTCCCAAGTTCATGCTCATCGGTCACATGTATGCATTTTTCCAATAATGTGAATCCACCATACCCTGGGCATGTGCCATCTATGCAAGTTTTTTGATAAAATGTGGAATCATTTGTCCTACTACACAAAATGCTCTGAATAATGTCTCTAGATGGCATCGGTGGTAATGTAGTTGAGCATTCCTATACAAGAGTGTTATGCAATACACGAAAAATATATGTATATGTGTCATAATAGTAACCATACTCAATGTGGTATCGACAACAACATGTGTTACGAATTGTGTTTATTTTAACATACCATTGTTAGGAACCCATGTCAACCCTTCTCTTTATTTTGTTAGTATATTGTTGTTAGACACATATGCTTTGTAAGTCGTCCCGTAGTATTTGGTGATCCATAGTTTGTATTATTGTTGTTGGATGCATATGATTTGTAAGTCGTCCCGTAGTATTTGTTAATCCATAATTTGTGCTGGCCCATGGTTTTGACCCATAGTATTGGCGCCTAGAATTAGTATATAAGGTTGTGTTGAGGCCAATGAAAGCACCGTAAAGTTATTTTGTATTGAGCTTGCTCAAAAGAGGTTTCCCCCTTGAAGTGGCCAGCAATCAATAAAAGTATTATGTGATCTGATATATTGTGTATTCATCAATTAATTGTTACGGGTTCTTCTCATCTGGTATCAGAGCACTTTCTTGGGCTCGTTGGGTGAAATTTCTGCCAAAAACAAATTTTGCATATGTTGCAGGTTCGGATCTGGGAATAATCCCTATCCACTTAACTGTGGTAAGTTCTTGGGAATAATCCATAAAATGCATTGTGAGGAGTACCATAGGAACCCTGAAGTTGTTATCCCATTGAAAGGACCTGCCAGCAAAAGGGAAACGACCCCTACCTGATTGAATAGTGCCCACCCGTGAGGTAAACCAAGAGTTGTTGTTTGTAGCAAAGTGGTTATCAGTTTTACCTGAGCTGTGGAGTGAGGGGTACTTCCCCAATACGCAAGTCGTCAGACAGCATTGGTGGTTGAGTGAATCTCCTGAACCGTTAGGAAGTTGAGCATACCTGGGGTCCATATCTATTTTTAGCTGCAAAATCGCATATTTCCTGTGCCCGGAACTGTTGTCGATCACTTCTGCATCATTGCAGATCTATCTGTTTCCGATCACTTCTGCGTCGTTTTCTGTTTCTGATCACTTCCACGTCGTTGCAAATCTATCTGTTTCTGATCCCTTCCGTGCCGTTGCAGATCCATTCCTGGAAAAAAGAAACTCTTGGTTATGGTTGTCACCCGCGCAGGAGCAAAAACCATGGAGGAAGCACTTGCAGCCATCCAAACCAAACTCCAGGATCTGGATGAAAAATTTCTCGGCCTCCATCTTGAGCATTCAGCCATGAACAACAAACGACATTCTGAGTCTTCATCAGACAATGGGTTCTCTTCTTCTAGCAATTTTCATGGTCTGAAGCTTGATTTTCCTCGCTTCAATGGTACTGATCCGACTGGATGGATCTATCGTGCAAAACAGTATTTCAGTCTACATAATACTTTTGATCTCAACAAAGTTCCATGTGCATCCTTTCATTTGGAACAGGAATCTCTTCAATGGTACCGTTGGTACATTAAGGCTCATGAAGAGCCAAAACGGCCAGATTTTTGCCAGCTCCTTTTGCAACGATTTGGTCCTAGTGCTTTTGATGACTTTACAGGAGCCCTCACTAAACTTCACCAAATTGGCACTGTGAGAGAATGTCAAACCGAATTTGAGAAACTATCCAATTACCACACCGAAGGATTGCCTGATGATTTCTACCGGAGTTGTTTTATCAATGATCTAAAGGATGCAATCCGCTCTAAGGTCAAAATGTTTTTGTCCCAACACAATGATGGAAGCCCTGGGGTTGGCTAAGTTGGCAGAAGACAAGATTACAGCCCAACAACGCTCCAACCCACTTTTGTTCCTTTCCGAAATATGGGTTCTCAACGACCTCCCATCCCGCCAGCTCCTCGACCAACTCCTATCAAACATTTGTCTGAAACAGAGATGCAAGCACGCAGAGAAAAAGGGCTTTGTTATAATTGTGATGAGAAATTCACTCGGGGACATAGATGTGTTCAGCAAACGATCTATCTCTTGGATGTGGATTCTCTTCCTGCCTCTGAAACTGGTGAGGAAGCCCCATATACAATGGATGCTCAGGTCGACATTCAGGAGCCGCCTATTGACCCTCCGTCTCAGGACGACCAGCCAGAGATATCTCTCCATGATTTAGTTGGAATCACCACCCCCCAAACAATGCAGGTGAAGGGTTACATCAAGAAGCTTCCTCTTACAATACTCATTGATTCTGGTATCACTCATAATTTCATTGACCCTCGGATCGCCAAACAGGCTGATTGTTTTCTCCATCCTTGCTCCAACTTTGAAGTCATGGTTTCCAATGGGGGCACCTTACCTTGCAAAGGGAAGTGTCGCAATGTGCGTATCTCTATGGGAGATTATAACCTGCGCTCTGACATGTTTTCCTTGACCTTAGGCAGATGTGATGTGGTTTTGGGCGCTCAATGGCTATGCACACTTGGCCCCATCTTATGGGATTTTGCTGAACTTTGGATTCAGTTTTCCACCATTGGAAAAAAACACACATTGACAGGCTTACAACTAGGGTCTCTCAGCATCATCAGTTCACATCGCATGGAAAAAATCCTTAAGAAGAATTCACATGGTGTCATCGCTCATATCCATTCCATTTAGATGCAACCATCAGCGGTCTCCACTACTCCTTTGGATCTACAACAAATTCTGGATCAATATACAGGTGTCTTTGCTGAACCAGTGGGATTTCCACCTTCAAGGCCAGAGGACCATCGTATTCAGCTCCTTCCTAGAAGCGTTCCTCCCAACATTAGGCCCTATCGCTACCCATTTCACCAAAAAACAGAGATTGAAATCCTCGTTCGGGACTTACTGAAGCAAGGTATTATTCACCCAATCACTAGTTCCTTTTCTTCACCAGTTCTTCTTGTCCGCAAAAAATATGGGTCATGGCGCCTCTGCATTGACTTCCGAGCACTTAATCACCTCACCATCAAGGATAAGTTTCCAATTCCAGTTGTTGATGAGCTTCATGGTGCTCAATTTTTCTCCAAGTTGGATCTTCGTTCTGGGTATCATCAAATTCGGGTTCATGAGGATGATATCCCTAAAACAGCTTTCCGCACACATGATGGCCACTATGAGTTTTTGGTCATGCCCTTTGGCCTCACTAATGCTCCTTCCACATTCCAGGCCTTGATGAATAAAATATTTCGGCCTTACTTGCGGAAATTTATTCTGGTATTCTTTAATGATATCCTCATCTACAGTAAAACATGAGCTGAACATCTCCAGCATCTTGATCTTGTAATGCAACTCTTCTATGACCATCATCTCCACGCCAAACAGTCTAAATGTTTTTTTGGATAGAAGTAAATCGAGTATCTCAGGCACATTATCTCAGCACAAGGGGTTCATGTGGATCCTGCCAAAATCGCTGCCATGAACAATTGGCCTTCTCCTCAAACACTCAAGAGCCTTCGTGGTTTTTTTGGGGTTGACTAGCTACTACCGCAAGTTTGTCAAGGATTATGGGAAGGTTGCATCCCCATTAACTGCTCTATTGAAAAAGGATGCTTTTACATGGACACATGCTACTAAGTGTGCATTTGACAAACTGAAACAAGCTATGTGTACTACACTTGTTCTAGCTATGCTGATTTTTCCAAGCCCTTCACTATTGAGAGTGATTCTTGTGGCAATGGATTTGGTGTTGTTCTCCTTCAAGATGAACACCCCATTGCGTTCAGCAGCAAATCCCTTTCAGGTAAGAATTTAGCTACCTCTACATATGAGAAGGAAATGATGGCTATTTTGCATGTAGTACAGAAGTGGTGACCATACCTATTAGGGAATCATTTCTGCATCAAGACTGATCACTGGAGTCTGAAATATTTCCTGGAACAGCGTGTATCCTCCCCAGCACAACATAAATGGGTTATCAAACTCATGGGTTATGACTATGAGATCACTTACAAGAAGGGTAAGGACAATATTGTGGCGGATGCTCTTTCTCGCACATTTGATGACCACGGTTCTCTTTCAGCTATTTCTATTCCTATTCCAAATTGGTTGCAATATGTTCAACAGGGATATGTCAATGACTCTTCATTATCTCAAATCATCCAACGCTTGGCCAAAAACCCTTCTGTCATACCACATTACTCTTGGGATGGTGCTTCCCTACGATACAAGGGTCGTCTAGTGCTTCCCTAGAGCACAGATCTTCAACAGGCTGTCTTCTATGAACTCCATGCTTCTCCATCAACAGGGAACTCTGGGTTCCTCAAAATGTATGAGCAGGCATGACGTAACTTCTTTTGGCAGGGCATGAAAAGGACAATTCAACAGATGGTGGTTGAATGTGATACCTGCCAGCGCAATAAGGGTGAAATGACACTCCTTCCGGGATTGCTCAAACCCTTTCCCATACCTACACGGATTTAGACAGATATTTCTATGGATTTCGTTGAGGGGATCCCTAAATCTGGAGGGAAGACAGTGATTTTGGTTGTGGTTGATTGTCTCTCCAAATATAGTCATTTTTGTGCTCTCAGCCATCCCTATACAACCTCCTCAGTCGCTCAAATTTTCCTAGACCAAATATTTCGTCTTCATGGAATCCCTTCTTCCATTGTCTCGGATCGTGATGTGGCTTTCACTAGTCATTTTTGGACAGAACTATTTCGCCACACTAGCACCAAACTGAAGATGAGTTCAGGGTATCACCCACAAACAGATGGTCAGACTGAAATTATCAATAAATGCTTGGAAACTTATCTTCGTTGCTTCACCTCTGAGCAACAACATCAGTGGGAAAAGTGGCTCCCTCTCGCTAAATGGTGGTACAATACCTCTTACCACACTACCTCTAAAATGACTCCATATGAAACAATTTATGGTCAGGCACCGCTAGTTCTTCTTCCATCCACCCCCAGCAGTTCACTAGTTCAGGCAGTTGACACAGTTCTTCGAAACCACGATCAGATTCTTCACATTTTGCGAGAAAATATTCACATGGCAAGAAATCGCATGAAGCAACAAGCCGATCAGCACCGTTCTGAGCGCACTTTTGAAGCAGGTGATATGGTTTTTCTTCCTCTCTAGCCTTACAAGCAATCCTCCCTGAAACTAAAAGGGCGTCATAAGCTCGCTCCAAAGTTCTATGGACCATCTAGGATTCTTCAAAAGATTGGGTCCGTTGCTTATAAATTGGAACTTCCTCCTTCTTCCCGCATTCATTCAATATTTCATGTCTTTTGTCTGAAGAAAGTTCTTGGCACCAACATCAAAGGACAAACTATTTTACCAAAACGGGATAATGAAGGATCCATCCTTTTGGAGCTTGAGGTTGTCCGCAATAAGCGCACTCGTCAGCTTCGCTCTCTCTCTATAACAGAGGTCTTAATTTAGTGGCACGACATGTAACCAGAGGATGCTACATGGGAACCACTCCTTCAAATTCAGAAACAATTTCCACACCTAAAGCTTTGAAGACAAAGATTTTTCTAAGGGGGTGAGATGTTAGGAACCCATGTAAACCCTTCTCTTTACTTTTTTAGTATATTGTTGTTGGACGCATATGCTTTGTAAGTCGTCCCGTAGTATTTGTTGATCCATAGTTTGTATTATTGTTGTTGGATGCATATGATTTGTAAGTCGTCCCGTAGTATTTGTTGATCCATAGTTTTTACTGGCCCATGGTTTTGACCCCTAGTATTGGCGCCAAGAATTAGTATATAAGTTTGTTTTGAGTCCAATGAAGGCACTGTGAAATTATTTTGTATTGAGCTTTCTCAAAGGAGGTTTCCCCCTCGAAGTGTCATGCGATCAATAAAAGTATTATGTGATCTGATATATCGTGTATTCATCAATTAATTGTTGCAGGTTCTTCTCAACCATGGTTTGCATTTTTCACAGGATCTTTGGCCCAAGTCATGTTCATCATGTTCATTCCTAAGACTCTCATATAATTATGTTTGTGTCATATCAAGAAAATGTTTAATGTGTGGTTCACGATCCTTTGAACCCCTTCTCAATTTTAATACATCTTTTTGGTTGGAAGAAGGTCTAGTGTTGTCATGCCAAAAAGCTTGCACTAATCCCTTTACCGCATTAATGAGCTTCATATCAAAGCGTGGAAACCTACCAATGAAGGCCCAAACATCTGTTTCACTGGTTTCAAGTTGTTCTCTTCTAACACAATACCTATGAAGTGTCTTCACATTCAAATTAATAATTTTGGATGTAGGTTTAAGAAAACGAAGTGTGCTAGTGTTTTTATTCACGATTGATTGTAACAACACATGACGAGCCGCATTGCGATCCTTTGAGCAAGATTTCTTTCCAATTGTACTAAATGCATCAACTAAAATTTTAACAATATGAGAACTTGGTTCTAACTTTTTGGTCATCTTTATCTTTAACGTTCTTCTAACAACAGCCATAGACCTAGATTTTAACAATGATAAAAATAATTTGCACTTGTCCCCATCACATTTAGAATCAAAAAAGTTATTAAGTATTTTTCAAGTTTGATAAGCAATAGCACGTTTAGACAACGTACCTTCAAGTGAACTAATGAGAGTTTCATCAACCTATATACGTTTCGGTGTTCTTTGACGTGCAGTTGCTAATGGAGGTAAGGGTATTGGAACTGGAGCATGTACAACGTCACCAAGACGCTCAGGCGTTTCAATAGGATCCTCTTGTCTTTCATTCTCTTGGACGGTCTCCATAACATTTGCTTCTTCCATTGTAAATCCTTCACTCAATCATCATCATCGTCGTCGTCGTCGTCATCGTCATCTCAATCTTCATCATCATCATCATCATGTAGTGGTAGGGGAAGGGTGATTAGGAGAGAGAAATAGGGGGGAGAGAGAGAGAGAGAGAGAGAGAGAGAGAGGTGTAGAAGCAAGGAAGAGAGAGTGAGATAGGGGGAGTTAGTTAGGGGTAAGGGGCTAGGAGGGTGGTTAGCGAGGGGGAGAGAGAAAGAGACTGAGAGAGGGGGTCAGTAATGGTTGGGGGGGGCGAGGGAGAGAGAGAGAGAGAGAGGAGAGGGTTTTAGTTGTAGGGAGTGATAAAGAGAGATGGGAGGTGTGGTTAGAGGTAGGTGGAGGTGTAGGGAAGAGAGATAGACTGAGAGAGCCCAGGTTAGTAAGGGCTAGGGAGAGGAGGGGAGAGAGATAGAGAGGAGGGGGTTTTGGGATAGGGGGAGTAGCGGAGATATAGAAAGAGTAGGATGGTTAGGGATGGGGGAGAGGTTTGGGAGAGGGAGAGAGGGTTTACAAAGAGAGAGAGAGAGAGAGAGAGGTGTAAAACCAGGGAAGAGAGAGTGATGATGATGACGATGATGATGACGATGATGATGACGATGATGATGATGATAATGATGAAGACGACGATGATGATGATGATGAATATCATGATGAATATGATGATGATGATGATGATGATCACGATGATCATGATCATGATGATAAGGAAGATGATGATGATGATAAAGACAACGAAGATGATGGTGATGACGACCACAATGATGATGATGATGATGATGAGGATGAGGATGAAGATGATGATGAATATGACGATGAGGATGATGGTGATGAAGATGATGATGGTGGTGGTGGTGGTGGTGGTGATGATAAATAAGAGGATGATGATGATTATCAATCATCAATCATCAATCATCAATCATCAATCATCATCATCATCATCATCGTCGTCGTCGTCGTCGTTATCTCCATCTTCATCATCATCATCATCATCATCATCGTGTAATGGTATGGGAAGGGGGATTAGGAGAGAGCGAGAGAGAGAGAGAGAGGGGTGTAGAAACAAGGAAGAGAGAGTGAGAGAGGGAGGGTTAGTTAGGGGTAAGGGGCTAGGAGGGGGGGTTAGCGAGGGGGAGAGAGAGAGAGAGAGAGAGAGAGACTAAGAGAGGGGGTTAGTAATGCTTGGGAGAGAGAGAGAGAGAGAGGAGACGGTGTTAGTTGTAGGGAGTGAGAAAGAGAGATGGGAGGTGTGGTTAGAGGTCGGTGGAGGTGTAGGGAAGAGAGAGAGATTGAGAGAGCCCAGGTTAGTAAGGGCTAGGGATAGGAGGGGAGAGAGATAGAGAGGAGGGGGTTTGGGGCTAGGGGGAGTAGCAAAGAGATAGAATTGGATTTTCATATTGCAAGCAGTGTGAAAGTCTTAGGAAAAAGACCGATTTAAATAATACCATCAACTTAAAACACTAATCATCTATAAATTAGGAAATGCTAGATTTTTCAAGTTCTAAAACCAAAATGGATGAATGAAAAATTAATTACGTTTAATTCAAAAATAAAATAAAAAATTGAGAAATAAAAAAACCATGAACCTGGTAGCACAATTCACATATGGAATCTCCTTTTATGTGGGACCAACACTCTAGACATTACTGTGAGCATATTGTGGAGAAAAAAACACAGATTGGGATGAAGAATTCAATAATAAAAACTCAATAAAGATAAACCTTTCATTCTTATATGTCCCCTAAACTGTAAACCCCTACCTTCAAGGTGCCAGAATAGGCACAGGGATTCTCCATATTTCCTTTGTTGTCCTCTTCCTGAAAAATACGACATTCATCCATTGTAGCATCTCCATTCTCCATGGTTGGTTTCTGTTTGAAAACAAAACGATAAACATTACTAGGAACTCAAGCTGCTCTTCAAAAGTTTAAAAAAAAAACAATAACTAATATCAAAAAAAAATGCCCAGCTATGCAAATACGAACGAGCTCCCCCTCTTCACCTTTTTCTCTTAGATTTGATGTTAGGTTCTCTCAGTCTAGTCTTCACTTGCCACTTAGTCTGACAGGGATTATGCTCACTAGACAATCTGCTGCAGGTAAGAGTTATACTTAAACTGCTTACTTTGGTTTTAGAACCGGTGCGTATTCTGATTCTGGTTTCGAACCATCTGATTCAAATTTATAGGTGGACTAGAGATCGATCAACATTTTATGGCCTACCCACCTGAAATTTTCAACCATCGAAACTAACTCGATAGAGTCACAGGGGTATTATTTTTCAAATGCATTTAAGCGGTTTGAGTGGAGTATTTCGGTCTTTTTAGGACCCGGACCAGCCAGTTGGTCAAGCCTGCTTGCACATCATCGATATCTCAGTCCAAAATTTATGTGATTCTAAACAGAGGAGCATGAACGCCTTTGAACTAGGAAGAGGTAAAATGAGGTAGGTTGAGGGCAATAAATGTTGTATTTTTTCACACAATCTAACAGAAAATGGCCGCGGAATTGGGGGGGATAACTCCCTCCAAACAATAGCCAACACAGATCTACAAAACGGGGTTAAGGGCAGGAAACAAATTTTAAAACAAGTAATAATATTCACTTTATACAGAGTATAAATTATTGCTATGTGGAAGCTTCTCGTAAATTGAGATCGTATTGGAAGCCTACCCTATTAATTTGTATGATGTTGCAAGGATTTTGTAACGTGACAAGGTTTTTCTCTATGCTTCGAACATGGAAGCCATTAACTAATTAATGTCGCCATTAAATGTAGGGTAAGCATCCCTATAATTCTATAAAGGAAATAGTTCATCATTTAAAGCATCAATGTACCGGATGTTCAGCCATCATCCAAGTGGCTTGCGTATGCATCTAGAGTTTAATTTTAATCATTCATGTCACGTCCAATTGAATTTTAATGGGTCCAATTGAATTTTTATGGAGTCCGGGTTCCCATGCTCCTGTCAAATTAGGCCCATCACTGAATGAAATGAAGCTAGCTAAGGTGTTGAATTTAAATCATTCATGTCATGTCCAATTGAATTTTAATGGATTCAGTGAAGCTATCTAATGCGGTCATTGATGGTTACTCTATGGCAATCAAATTAGGCCCATGACTAAATGAAGTTATCTAATTCTATGGCAGTCAAATTAGGCCCATCACTAAATGAAGTTATCTAATGCAATAGTTGTTGGTTAATCTTCATCATCATCATCTTTCTCTCACCCCCTTTATCTCCATCCAACACTTGAAAACATAAATTTGTGAAGATAATAACACGCGCACGTTTTGTATAGACGAAATGCACTCGCGTTTCGTATAACATTAAGCGTGAAAACAAAAAAAATTGAATTTAACTATAACGCACGCGCGTTCCTGAGCTCCTAATCACCCACTCCTCCTGCGCTCGCTTGTCATCCACAGTCCTATGTTGTTGGTTCGGACTTACCAAACCTGTGTAATGGAATTTACTAAACCATAGCTAATTAGACATTTCCACCATTTTTCTCAATATGCTTGTTTTTCACTGCTCTCTATAGCATGACATACATGACCATTATTGACGAAATTTTAGGCATAGATAGAATTTTTTATGCAGATTCCAAATATGTAATTTTTTTAAAAAAATATTGAGATTTTCTATTTATTTCCTAATTTTCTTGTGTCATCACTCCTTAAGTCAAAAAACATATTGTTAGTGTTTATTCCATAACTTTTTCATTTCACAACCATTTTTAAAAAAAAATATATGTTGCACTAGTAGACACCAACCTCTACATGCTATAAAAAATCCAAGTCGAAATAACTGCATTAGGACCTTCAAAGGTTGCACCTACATTTGACGTACCGTTCTCGAGATTTGATCACTTACATAATTAAAAAAAAATTAAACATTTAATTTTGGAAAAATAGTGTTGCACTAATGCTACGGATTCTATACATGTATACCAATTTTTGTAGCCTGAAACCGTCATTTAGGCACTGAAAGGCTGCACCCACAAAAACATATACCTTATCATTTGCCAAAAAAATAAAAAGTCACTGTTAGAAAAACATGAAATTTGACATAGTTATGTAAATTTTCAATACTTAAAACTTATATATTCGGAAACGTGACTCAATTTCCTACGTTTCATCTTTTTTACTCGATGCAAGATATCTTGTGTAAGTATCTCAAAAAAACCAAGTTGAGGGATGCCTGATTTTTTGGCTTTCTATTGCATCTAACGCGCCAAAAGTGACCATCATTAGCTTGCACATGCCCATTCACATGGTCACTGTAACTGTACTCTCACTGAAATATATAGAAATAATAATTGAGGGCCAATTTGGGGTTTTTAACTTTAGGACTTTGGGCACGTGAAGGTTTTATGTAGGGAAAATGAAGAATGTGATGAGATGGCTAGGGGACTCGAGCATGGTGTTCAATTGTTTTGGGTTAACACTTTCCATGGTGCACTTATAAAGGTTGGTTTCCCTTCCCTCATCTTATTGACTTTCCATAGCAAAACCCATTTCTCTCATGCTATCATTACTTGATCAATAAAACATGTTTTATCACAAACCTTATTAGAAACATTTGGCGTTTACATATATACTTGAAATGATGTTATGTGGTAGAGTTCGTCTAAGGGTCAATTAACTCTTCCTTTTTATGATACAAATGAAAACCCTTTAATGGTTAGGGAAAAATATTGGGCCAATCCTTTTAGCGAGACTTTATTGTACCTTGAAATAGCATTTTCCAAGTGCATATCCCCATTTGTTGGATTGGGATTCTACCTAGGGAAAGAAATATTAAGCTGGCCATAAATTTGCACTATAAAGAATTGAAAGGTACATTTTGGTAGTCCAAATTTGGCTAGAACTCCTTATCACCCATAGTGATATTAATTCCATTTAGAAGACCCTCTATAAAATATGTTTCTACACTTATTTTTTCCACCACTCAATTGAAATATTTCTTGGTGACTATGTACATTTTCAACAAGATATCCAACTTATCATATAAACGCTCAAAATATTTTCCTTCCAAAGCTTAATAAGAAGGAAAGGAAATGTAACCCAACATATGTATCGTAGTAACCCTTTTCACTAATTTCACCACCACTCAATTGGAAGAATTCATGGCAACCATATAAGTTTTCACGTAGATACCCAACGTGTCACCTATAACCCTAAAAATATACTCCTTCAAACACTCAATAGGAAGGAAAGATAGTTTAACCCACACAAATATCCTAGTAACCCTTTCCTTTAATAGGTCGAAACATCACAACCATTTAAAAATATTTGAGTGGAATTGTTGTGGAACCATGGGCCACCATAGGCAATGTTCCCACCATAAATCAAATATTGGCATTGACCCCCTTACAATTGATATTAACACTATTGATGTTGAAATCCTCCAAATAAATGTTGAAGGGACATCCATGCTATGTTGAGTTTAGTGATGGGTCCCATTTAAAGAGATTTGAGTGGAATTACTCTAGAACCATGGGCCACCATAGGCAATGTTCCCACCATAAATCAAATATTCGCATTGACCCTATTAGACCTCATGTTAACAGTATTGAAACAAATTTTATATCAATTATTTGAAACAAATATTTTAAAATCCCTGAATCATTTAATCTTGATGTTAGAACCAATTATTATGTCCATGACATATTGTAATCATTTTCCCTATATTAGTTAGCAGCAAGAAACTCAAAAAATCAATTTTTTTATGACAAAGTTTTAGCTTTGCAAAATATTTTTTTTTAATTATTTTTAATATTTTAATTTTGATTGGTTAGTAAGAGGTGACATCAGCGTCGGGAACTAGTGTGGGGATTTCACTCACCAAGTGTCCCGAGCTACGTCACCCTCTCTGGTGTCCCAATGTACCGATCTGACGCTGGGCCTGTACCCCGTTTTTGCGTTTTTTTCCCGTCAAATACTGGTCGACGTGGAATATACACGTCACCAGTGAAGTCTATTTAAAATTGACGGACGTATACCCGTTTTTGTGTTTTTTTTCCCGTCAAATACTGGTTAACGTGAAATATACACGTCACCAGTGAAGTCTATTTAATTTTTGGAGTCATCAATTTGACGGGCATGCTCGGAAATTGCCAGTATGAAAATTTTATATATATATATATTATAAATTTATATATAATAGCTGACTCAGAATTATTGTGTGCCCGCCCCGAGGCAGTACAAAGTCCTTCACAGTGGTACTGGTGTGGTGTTGGGCATTGGAGTCTGGATTGATCACAAATTAAAATCTCCCGCCTGCCAGAAATGGAAATACATACGCAACCTTAGAAGTTGAAAGTTGGAAGTTTGGAGCTCAGAGACCACAGCTTACTGGAACGAGACCCCACAGGTACAGAAATTTGAAAGTTGGAAGTTTGGAGCTCAGAGGCCACAGCTTACTGGAACGACACCTCACACGTATAGAAATTTCTCAATGCCGACTACTACTGCTACACTAAAAGAACCCTGCTCAACTTGAAATACTCTTCCTTAGTATTTTCATTTCAGTGAACTTCCATATCCCCAAGTCAATATCTAAATGATTTGTTATCAAATAGAGTTAGATATGGTTTCCATAATAGCATGTGTAGTTGAACGTTATGTTTCAATGTGTTTTCTATCACCAGATTCCATATATCCCCAACATAAGTTTATGAACTCTACAAAATGTATATACAACAACCATTGCTAATTATATAATCAGCCTGTAAAGCTGAACCCAAGCTCCAAATATTAACAGAGTTTTGTCCTTATAAATCCTTTGCAAAATGTATATACAACAGTCATTGTTTATAATATAATCAACCTGTAAAGCTGAACCCAAGCTCCAAATATTAACAGAGTTTTGTCCTTATAAATCAAATCAAGTTAACGATTTTTAGTATAAAACTGCGACGACTTCCACCGGAATTTCTAGTAAGATTTTCAAAAAATTTGGCAGAAATTTTGCAAAAGCATTGTTTTAGCTCCCCGGAAATAGTAGAATGTTTAAACAACTTCATACTTTAAAGGGACGATCGAATTGAAGCCACAACTCAAAGTTGCTGCCAACTCGACCCAAGAAGACACTCCGTTATCTCAACGCAATAGTTAAAGGTATGAGAGCAAACTTATGCTTTGGAATATAGTAACAATTTTATGAAATCGATAGGTGAATTTGGAGACTATAGCTAGCTTCTACATAATTTTTGGTAGTTTCGTAAGTGAAATATGGCTTTATCATAAAGGATCACTCAACACGCCAGGTCTGCTAACTCCAATGTATGACAATTCTTTCAATATCTTCTCTATGAGTGGATTTCCTTTGGAAGCGTTGTATATATATATTTATTCGCTACAATTTTTTTCAACTCATTGATTTATACAATAAACGTGTATCTAGGCTTGGGGCAGCGCAGCTGATAACAGTATTAATATAACGCTGCCCAGCATAGAAATCATCTATGAAAGTCTGGTCGTGGAAGTAAGGTTAGGAATATAAGGACGCACTACTACATAGGTTTATGTAAACAGTGATAACCTCTGAGAAAAGGGGACAAAATATATGAGTCATAGATTCAATATAGTTAACTTTTTAAAGAACCGCACGAATAGCATACGACTATATTCAATATCAAGAAGGCATTTTATATTTCAAGACAATTTCAAGGGCAAAATTGATGAATTATGCATACTAAGTTCAAATTTTTTTTGTAAATAACATAAAGAAAAATCTATTTATAGATGCAATGGAGCTGCCTCTGTTATATATTGATGTGATATATATTTTAGCGATCCCCATACATTCAATCTAAATAGATAAACATTTGCAGCAACCCTAAATCCTTCCATCCATGAAATCCTCGATGGCAAATATAGTTACTTCAGGTTTTATATGTAAATTATTTGTTTTTCAAAAATATCTTCATAGGTTCTTTATCCCAAACAGTGCAACTTAAAAAACCTAGCTACAACATTGAATGAACAGGTTTTGAAGTGATCCTAATGCAAATTTTAAAATTAGAAATTTTGTTGATTAATAATTTGATTTTGATCAGTAACAAATTTCAATAGAAGGGTAAAAAATATTTTTAAACGTTTTGGGAAGGGCAGTTTTAGAATCAAAGCCGTCAAAAAAAATTTAGTGATGGGCAGGGGTGCCTGTCAAATTTAACCCCGCCTTTAGCTGTTTTTTGTTTTATTATGTCGGATATATAAGCTCATACGTTCATCTGTTTCAAGTCACCGCCCACAAACAGCAAAGAGGATCCTGTAAAAACAGTGCATATCAACCCCTGCATACGAGTTGCAGACAACGGAAGAGAGAACGTTGAAAGAAAAGTCTTATTTGTTTTCACTTTATATGATTCCTCTAATCATGGTGATAACCTTAAGTTGGGAGCAAGGAGTTCAGAAGAGGCTGCCAGGTGGATGCAGTTTTTAAAAGAAGCTGGATTACAGGCCCAACCCTGTCAAGAGGACAGGCTTTTGATTTTTTCTAAGAACAGCAGGCCCTCTTTTAGGTCTAGTACCAGAAACGAGTCTGTCCTCCTCAGAACAACTGCTGATTTGCGGGATTGGATAGTATTCAGTCTGGTCTCTTAATTCTCGGGCATGTAGTTCATGTGAAGCAGCATCCAGGGCAGAGAGGCAACTGAAGACGAAGAATTCCACCAAACGAAGCCGGAAAAAGCAGAAAATATATACAAAAAGCAAATGCCGAAGAAAACCGGCAGACATTCATAGAAACAGGAAAATTGCATTCAAGGCGGGAAAAATTATGTATGCGATCAACAACTCAAAGAAGTTTAAGTCAAAGGAGTTTAATATATTTGAGAACAAGTCATGTTCCCAGTGTGTGAAATGCGGGGTTACCATTTATGATGGGTCACGTAATCCTGAAGCGCTCGACAGATGGATTTTGCAATGGACACTTGGTTCAAGTAAAAGCTAGTCCATGATAATGACAAGGTTCCATTCACCAAACTAAACCTTACCACAAGATGTTAGTTGTTGAACGTGCCACTAATCATAACCCCATTACCACTTGGATTGGGTTTGTAGAAGCTCTCACTATTTCCTTCTACCCTAGTAGTTATAAACAAGACATGTAGGTCAAGAAGGGTTCAATATGCCAATACAAGAATACATCCATCGATTCAATAGATTGTTGATCCTTCTAGGTATCAGTGACTTGGTTGAAAAATTGTTGCCCAAATTCATAAGTGTCATGCATAATGTTATTTGCTTTTGGGCCTCAGTTTGTGAATAAGGTCACTTCTGACGTGAGTGACATCGATTGTTGTGGGTTGTAACCTGGAAAGCCCTACTAATATGATAAGATAACATACTATGATGCATATAACAATACCTACACATTGCACAAGGATAATCAAAAGTACCTAACCATAAGCACATAAAAAACAACTAATTTGGTCCTCACTTGCAAGTAGGCATGCGAAGCAATTAATCAAGCAACAACATTGGCACTCATATTCTTAAGGCCTCATTCTCATGAAATCAAGTAATTATTTCCATGCCACATGTAGATCTTAATCAAATTTGCAATCCTATTCAATTATATTACATGAACCTATAAAATTGGGTCCACTTAGAGTAATCAATCACACAAATGATCTTCTTCTAGGATTTTCTCTGCCAAATGCACCTTTGTAATGTCTCTAAACCTTCAATGCATGCACAATTGCAGCAAGATATAAACCATGTGTTGTATAATTTATTTCATGTGGTCAAAGTGGGGATAAATTCTACCCACTTGATAAAGTTATCAGTGGTGGTCAAGATCCATTTTTGTTGGCCATTGGAAGGGGGATGTATCTATCCAATGAATTTTAGGCCCCATTGTGGGAAAGGAGATTCAACTTGAACCCATGCATTAATTGCATGCAATTTGATCTTTGTCCCAAGGAAAATTGCCCACTTTGTAATCATTGGTGGGTGCATTTCTTCTACAAGCAGCCCTAAATCTTAAGAATTGTATCCCTAGTCGTGAGGGGTTGTGTGATGTCCTTTGAATTTTGCTTCCACTTGTTGCACTATATCATCATCTACCCCAAGCTCAGTGTCTAACCAATTGACACAAGAGGAAGAGGAGCTTAAGTGTTATCCATAAGAGGAATGGTTCCACAAAAAGGGTTATGGAAGAGTGGTACCAATTTGATCAACTCGTTGCAAAAATATTGTTGAGATAGGGTTGAAATAAGCATCTAGATATGTGGGTCCATAGAAAGGGTATAAAAAAATATAGGGGTGTCCTTTTGGACTCAATTATCTTCAATAACGTAGACAAGGATTCCATATATGGTTGGCGGCCTATCCAACATAGTATTATGATGAAGGGAAAGCATGGAGAAAGGTCGATTGACCCTTGTTAGTGGTAGTATTAACATCCTGGGGTATCCAATGGAAGGGTTACCTAACCCTTACTCAACAATTATATTCAAGTCAATGGGACTAGGGGGTTCCATCTCTATCATTTGATCCCTATAGCACATGTTTTGTTGCGCGTGATCCAAATCAATGCCTCCACCTGATTGTTTAATGTTGTTCTTATTCCGCATGCAAAGTTGATTTCTTGAATTCCTTTGGGATCAATAATGATCCCCCCTGCACTTGCCACCACTCGAATATATTAGATGTTATGAAAGAAAGCTTACATAAGGCAACAAAACCAAAAACTAAACAAATTTCCTTGTCTAAGGAAACAAACTTACCCAATAGTCTTAAAGTGGAATTCAAATGGCCACGAGTTAACCTTGGCCAGGACTATTCCAAAGTACAAGCAATAGACTCACATATAGAAAACACTGGATAAACATTGCAAATTCTTAAATTAAACCTTCAAATGGCCCAGAAAGGATGAAGCAACAAGCATATCAAAATCAAAGTGAAAGGTCATAAATGCCACATAATGCACATGGGTGGTTGGTATACAATACCTTATTACATTGTTTGTTAATGTTAGGTAGAGTAATATGAACTACAAGGATGGTCAAATCAATATTCTCTTCTTGAACATGGATATGACTACAAATCCTCCTTGCCTAGGCTGTAGAATGGGCATCTTCGGGAAATTATGCTGACTATAGGGAAAACATTATTGGATTTATTTATAACTTTGCATGATTTGTCTTCTCGCAATGCCTTAACCTGAGTCTTTCAATTAAAAACACAATCGCTATACATATCATCATTATATTTCAATCCCCCTATATCTATCTTACTTCTTGCTATTATGGACAAATGGAAAACTAAGTCACCGAAATAGATATTTTGGGAAAAATGGTTAACTTTGGAGATATCCCAGTAGAGACCAAAAAGAAGAGTGATGTAAATGCATGGAGAGTGACATGGATGGATGGAGAGGGACTACACATGAGAACACATGTAGAGAGTGAATTCAACATGAGAACACATGTAGAGAGTGAATTTGACATGAGAACACAGGTAGAGAGTGAATTGAAAATGAGAATGCATATGTTGATCCAGGTGGATACTGGTGGCCACTCACCTATTCCACCAAGTTACAATAGTTCTCCATCTTCTTGGCAGTTTTCTATGGTTTTTCGGGTCCCAAACTTGTCCTTTTGAGGTTGTAAATGATGTTTTTTGGCCAATCAGGGAGCCAGGGGTTGCCATGGCAAGCCCTAGACCTAACACAATTCATTCTTTGCAATGTATGTCATATGTTTTCCCATGTTTAATCTTTTTACATGATTGACATTAATAAGTACCTCACCTCAAAGGGATTTGAATGGGAAGAATCTACGGATTTGATGGAGGTGGCTTCAAAGTGTGATGTTGTTCATCGAACTCGGATTCAAAGTGAGCATTTTGGTGAGAGAATTGATATGTATAATGAAGTCCATATAAAATATATTATTGATAATAAAAATTCATGAATGTACTGCAGAATCATGCAGTTATCATGCATCCTCTTCCAAGGCTTGATGAGGTGAGAGTCACTTTTACAAAAACAGTTCAGAGACATCGTTTAGAAAGCCATCAAATGCTATATAGATTCATAAATCCTAGACAAATTTGTTATACTCCTTTATAATATTGAAGCTTAGGACAATTGAAATCCCTTTTTCTTTTTCTATTGAAATACATGCAATGTTCTCACGAGGTGCTTTATGCATATAATGGTTTATGTTGATACTGATCCAAGAGCTACATGCTTTTGCCAAGCAAGGAATGGGCTTTATATAATAATGGCTCTTTTAAAGATTTTTCTACTTGGATGGTGAGCTAGTCCTCTAAGTCAAGTTCAAGCATTTTGATACAGCTTTTCGCTATTAAGGATTGATTTTTTATCTTGATTTTGAGTTGGGAAGCTTAAGGCGTAAATATAATTTCATGCTTATTAGGCATCCACATTTTCACTATAAATTAGGAGGTCAATAAGGTTTTCTAGCTCCATGTTCTTGCAATGGTATATTTTTACTAATTACCTTTCCAATTCGTGTATACTGCAGAGATGGCTAGAAATTATGGGCACAACACCGGTCATAAGTCTCGCATTTAGTCTATAGAACCAATTTTGTGCCTATTATATCAGTAAGCTTCCTCATTTGCATATGTATGCAATTCTTATTTGCATGTCCATACATCTATGCTGCAAGCAGCAATGTCCAAGAGCTACATGTTTTTGCCAAGCAAGGAATGGACTTTATATAATAATGGCTCTATTAAATCTTTTTCTACTTGGATGGTGAGCGTTTCCTCTAAGTCAAGTTCAAGCATTTTGATACAGCTTTTCGCTATTAAGGATTGATTTTTTATCTTGATTTTGAGTTGGGAAGATTAGGGCGTAAATATAATTCCACGCTTATTAGGCACCCACATTCTCACTATAACTTGGGAGGTCAATAAGGTTTTCTAGCTCCATGTTCTTGCAATGGTATATTTTTAGTAATTACCTTTCCAATTTGTGTATACTGCAGAGATGGCTAGATATATTTATGGGCACGACACCGGTCATAAGTCTCGCATTTAGTCTGTAGAACCAATTTTGTGCCTATTATATGAGTGAGCTTCCTCATTTGCATATGTATGCAATTCTCATTTGCATGTCCATACATCTATGCTGCAAGCTAATGTCATGGACATTGCTGCTTGCAGCTCTTGTTACATATATCAAATTGTATTGGAATTCTCCAAACTTAAAATCATTTAATATCTCGACATTATAATCCTATAATATATTATATTTGATGGATGCCATTTAAGATCAAGGGCATCATAAATGTAAAATTAGGTTACAAAGATATGGTGGATGCCATTGAATTGGCTAATGCAATCAGACATCAATTCAATAATATTTTAGAGTGGAGAAATGGGGCATCAATGTAGTCTAATAATATTTTAGGCTTTGGCTTAGGAGAGGCCATGTCTAGAGCGATCCCTATACATGAGAGTATGATGCTAGCAATTGGTAAGGATTTATCATTTTCTTCTTTTTCTATCTTTAGGAATTAAACTTCAACATACATTATATTGTTGGCACTTGACCTGCAGCATTTTAATTTCTATTAAGTTAATGTATCCACAAAATACTCTACCAACTCTGAGGATCATTGTATCAGATATGCTCTTAGAAATAGGGAGATATCGGTTGATGGATCGGGGGGAATGGGACTTCCTGACTTGGCTTTTAGCATTGGGGGGAAAGGTCGCGGACGAAAATCCCTATTGTCCAAAGCACAAGATCGGGCTAAAGTGGATTTAGTGATGGGTACACAATCTTCCATTGAATGGGCGCTTAGAGCAACGAAGGCCCTGGAAGGGGGTATCTTATGAAAAAATTGTCCTTCAACTGTCGTGGGTTGGCGAGCCCCATCAAAAAATCATCGCTTCGGAGGTTGGTGGACATAAATCAACCGGATGTTTTACTGTTGCAAGAAACTTTGGGTGGCAGTGCGGAGGTTGTTCGGTCTTTGGAAATTTTGCTACCTGGTTGGAAGTTTGTTGGAGTGGATGCTCGAGGACGCTCTGGAGCACTGGCCTCGGGATGGAAGGTGAAGAGTTGCAGATATTCTAGTTCTTGGGGCATCTCTTCTAGTTTAGGTCTGGAAGTCTGGGATGCTGAGATGGGTAGGCTGATCACGATTCTCAATATCTACAGGCCCTATTTAAATAGGGTTGGATTCTGGGACTCATTGTTAAGTATGGATCTTTTTGAAGGAAGGGATGTGATTCTGGGTGGGGATCTCAATCTTTCACTGGGGAATTCTGAAGTTTGGGGGCCTCGGGCTGTACCGGATCCATTGGCTAATTATTTCATTCAAGCCTTTGCCAGGAAGGATCTTCTAGACATACTACCAACAAAGATAACTCCAACCTGGAGGAATAAGAGAACAGGGGATCAAAGGGTAGCTAAGAGGCTGGATAGGTTTCCAGTGGATGATGTGTTGGCAATGGGGGTTGATTTTTTCAGGCAATGGGTTGGATCCAGTGGGGTATCTGCCCACTGCCCCATCCTCCTGGAGTTAAGTGGTGGAAGGGATAAACCCCCTAGCCCTTTCAAATTCACTCCTAGCTGGCTGAAGGAGAAGGATTTTCTTAGATTGGTTCAGGATCAGTGGGTTCATCGACCTCCAGATTCACTGGAGCATGCAGGTACACACTTTCAGCACAATATTAAGCACATAAAGGAGGTCACTATTCACTGGGCTCTGGGGAAAAGGGAGAAAGATGATCAGGATCTGCGGGCTGCTGAGATGAATATTGATAGACTTCTACACTGTCAAGGATTGGGATATCTGGATGAACTGAAAAAAGGAGAGCTGATGGAGTGGGAATGATGCAGGAATGTGATCCTGTGTGAGAGGGAAGAGATGTGGAGGATGAAAAGTAGGGCGATTTGGCTTCAGTGCGGTGATGAGAACACAAAAAAATTTCAAGCTTATGCAAAGGGGAGAAAATTCACTAACTCTATTTGGGAACTATCATCAGCAGAAGGGGAACTGGTCTCCAGTTTTGATGGCTTGGCGGAGTTGGGGGTTCGACACTTTGGAGACTTATACACTGCTCAACCTGGGGCCTCTATTGCTGAGATTATTAGGGTGGCTCAGCTTTTCCCTCGATTTGTGGGGGAGGAAGATAATAGAATGTTGATGGAGGAGGTGTTTCCTAATGAGCTATCACAGGTAATGCAATCGTTTCATAAAGATAAAAGTCTGGGGCCTGATGGCTGGCCTATAGAATTCTTCTTAGTATTCTATGACTTCTTCGGGGAGGAATTATTGAATGTGGTGGAAGAATCGAGAAAGGTTGGGTTTGTACATGGACCTTTCAACTCGACCTTTATAGCTCTCATTCCTAAGACGAACAAGCCTGACTGTTTTGATGAATTCAGACCCATCTCTCTATGCAATTGCATCTATAAGATCATCTCAAAGGTTATGGCTAGGAGACTCAAGAATATATTGTCACAGCATATTTCTTGTGAGCAATTTGGATTTTTGGAAGGACGTCAAATTCATGAGGCCATTGGAGTTGCACAGGAAGGTTTACACTCTCTGAAGGTGTTAAAACAGAAGGGTGCGGTGATTAAGATTGATCTCTCAAAAGCATTTGATAGGGTTAGTTGGCTCTATATCCGGATGCTTCTTACACACTTGGGCTTCTGCTATGAATTTATTAGATGGATTATGGCTTGCATCACCACGGTGAGCTTTGCTGTACTGATCAATGGTTCTGCTAGTCCTTTCTTCCATGCTGGAAGGGGTCTTCGACAAGGATGCCCCCTTTCTCCGTTGCTGTTTCTCCTTGTTGCTGAAGGCCTCAGTCGATTTATTCTGAAAGCAAAAGCAGATGGTTCCTTTCAAGGCATATCCATATCTCAGGTATTGTTTATTACACATCTACTTTTTGTTGATGACATTCTGATATTCTGTGATGGCACGCGACAAGATATTGATAAGGTGGTTGAGGGTCTCCAATTAGTGCAAGTTGCAGCGGGTATGATAGTGAATATTGACAAATCTACAATCACATGCTCGCATTTAACTGAGCAGGAGATTCACAGATTGGCTATCAGACTACCCTACAGGACTTTGGATCTTGACGATGGATTTAAGTACCTTGGCTTTCACCTGAAACCAAATGCATATTTGAAGGCTGACTGGCACTGGTTATTAGCTAAATTAGAACAGCGCCTTCATGGTTGGAGTCATAAATGGCTCTCATGGGCTGGCCGGTTGGTTTTAGTTAAATCTGTTCTGGAAGCAATTCCAGTGTATTGGATGTCTCTCGCATGGATTCCCAAAGGAGTCTTGGAACAGATCCGTAGATTGTGCTTTGCCTTTCTTTGGAAGGGTAAGGGTGATCATCGTGCTTTGGTGTGGGTCCGATGGGAAAAGATTGCGGTCCCTAAAGCACTGGGTGGTTGGGGGTTAAAGAATATATTTCTATTTGCTAAAGCCTTGGGGGCCAAGGTGTCGTGGTGACTTATCCATACACATAGCCTCTGGACTAGAGTGGTCTATCATAAATACATTGCTCCTCTAACACTAATAGATTGGATAAGGATGGGCAATAAGATGAGGGCAAACTGCTCTGTGGTATGGAAAGCGGTGGTGCAGCATTTTCACTTGGTGGGCTCTGGATTAGTGTGGAGAATTGGTGATGGGCGACATATTCGTATTGGACTGGACCCCTGGGTTGGTTGTAGGGGTGGACATGCCCTTCCTGTGGAATTGAGGAATTATTTGGCAACTAGAGGATGTCATTATCTGGCTGATATCGCGGATCCGGGATCATCCACCCTTTGGCATCAGGGGTGGACATCTGCAATGCGTCTTGAGATGCCTGGAGATTTGATTGGTGCTTGGGAGGATTTTATACGGATCTTAAGATATACAAATATACGACTGACCCATAGGATCGATGAGCTTATCTGGGATCACCATCCCTCTGGTATTTACACTCCAAGATATGGATATATCCAGCTGAATGTGGAAGTACTCAACAGGGAGGTGGTGTGGTGGTGGAAGTATCTGTGGAAGCTAAAGTGTCCGAGTAAAGCTAAATTACTCTTCTGGGCTATTCTGGAGAATAAGGCACCCACCTGGGACATACTGCAAAAACGATTCATACAGGGCTCGGGGTACTGCCCTCTTTGTAGGAATGCCGATGAGACCATATCTCATCTTTTTGTACATTGTCGATATTCACAGGCGGTTTGGGCTGATATCTGCAGATTATTGGATATCAATGTGAGGTGGTGGGGTGAGAGTGCACTTGATGCGTTCCATATGTGGTGGTCTTATCAAAAGAATTCACCTATTTGGGCTGCCCCATGTATCTTTTCCTGGGGCATATGGATAACCAGAAATAAGATATTATTTCAAGATTGTAGGATGCCGCTGGAGCTGGTAGTGGCAGATGTAGTGGCGGTTATTCAACACTTCATGGCACCCAACAAAGCGATTAAAACTCGACCTGTGAGTGTGGAAATGATTGATAAATCCATACCATGGTTTTATTTCGACAGTGCTTCACTAGATCATCAACTGGTGTGTGGAGGGGGGGGTGTACTATACAAATCGGAGACCCATTACTTTCATATTGTGGTTGGATTGGGGAGGGGAACTAATAACTATGTTGAACTTATGTCTCTTAGGCTGCTGATGTTATTTGCACTTGAGCAGGGTTGTCTATCTCTTCATATTTTTGGCGACTCCTTGATCGTTATCGATTGGGCAAAGGAGATAACACAATGTCATGTAATGGTACTCTTACCTTTACTGGAGGAGGTAATACGGATCAAGCAGATTTTTAATCACATTACATTTACTCATGTCTATAGGGAGAGAAATGTGCTGGCCGATCAGCTTTCCAAGGAAGCGATGCAGCAACATTTAACATATGGCATTTGGCGGATTACTATACACACTACTGGGGGCTCCTACAGCTATCTCCACAGACCATTCCATGAAGATTTTGAGGCTCAGGATGAGCAATAGCACAGTTTTTGATGTACTGTGATGATCATTTTCTTTCATATCTGTTACTGTTATTTTGCGGGCTGTATGGACAACAGTTATATCGTCGACCAGAGATGGTCATTTTCTTTCATTTCTGAAACATTATATGTTATATATAGATGGATATGCGGGCTGTATGGACAGACTTTCATTGTTCAATGTTCTTTCATATAGGAGATTATAGATTTGATATTTATGGGAATGTAAATATGTGACAATGTAGGGATCTATATGATCTTATTACATGTGCAGAATGTAATTTTGTTCATCTTTTTGAAATAAAATTACGACTTTTTCCAAGGAAAAAAAAAAAAGATGTTTAAAAGAAAATTTAATAGCTATACTCATGAGTGTGGGGGTCTATCCCACTAATCCATCAACTTAGAAATTGTTGCATGACTTTCTCTACAAGTTCGTTCACCTATAGGATGGGAAAATCCTTGGCCACAACCAGAGGCATGTAGAGGGGTGCTTCCATTAAACGTCAAGGATAGAAATAATGGATTCAAACTCTCACATCCTCAATGCTCAACACTCAAGAAACGAGTGGAGATGTAAGTCCCATGTTGGTTTCAAGCTATTGATTTTGTGTTTTCTTTATTGTTGGTTTTTAATCCATTGTCTACAAAATGCATTTCCCCATGAGTTCCTCTTCCATGGTGGCATATCCCTCTTATGGAGCAAACAATTCGATAGAAGGGAAGGAGGAGGAAGATGTGGGATTTCCCTTCTCCATAGGGTTGATATATTTCAACTTCATGCTTTTATTTATAGTTTGTTCATTGAACTATTTAACCAATGAATAGATACACATAGACATTCGCACGATGCCTTATTTGAGGATCGATCCAATTATAGTTATGGGATTCACTTAGTTTGTATTTAATTCTTGTCGATATCCAGTTAATAATTTAGCTCTATGTTCCATTCCCATACAATACTTATTACTATTTGTTAATTATACAAGCATGTCTAGGTCGAGAGGAGGCCACAACCTCCCTCACATGGCCCTAGGTTAGCTTAGTCATGGATCGTGTGATCCCTGGTAACTAATTCGTGTTGATTGTTTGTCATACATGTAGACATATTATCCGATCCTGGAGATAACATATCTATCCACATGTGGATCGATCCCTTTTGGTATGCATTTTATGCATAGGTTAAATTTGATGAATCGCTAGTTATAAATGTATGGACTTATGTCTCTTACATGGTAATTATATAGTTTTAAATACAAGATAGATCGTCAAGGATTCATTCCTTTTGTTTTGTAATGATGAGAGACGGTTTTTAGGTTTTCAAATTTAGGTTTTATTTAATTTTAATTTTAATTTTAAATTTAGATTTTGAATTTATAATGTTAGGGAATTATAATAATAATGATTAATATAATACAATCTAAATAAATAGGTTCACGGGCATCTCATTCTCATATATAAATAGGTTCACGGGCATCTCATTCTCATATATAAATAGGTTCACGGGCATCTCATTCTCCATGAGGCTTCAATTGTCTCCTGATAATGATCCCATAGTAGGGATCGAAACGTCGAGTTTCAAATTTACTAACGCAACTCCTTCTTACTATCAACTAATCCCACATATGGTTATCTCCATACATATTTGTAATAAACATTAATAATTATATCTATGTCTACAATTTCATCACCCACGGTTAATTATGAAACATGTCTAACATATTGATAGAATAACATTTATGCCACATTTATGTATTTCCTATGGAATGTTTAGAAATATTGTATGAGCATTGTGGAAAATCATAAAGATAAAAAAAGGGAATGTTTGGGTGACATTATACACTCTGTAATGTTAGATTTTGTAGCTCGGAGGTACTTCTCCACTTATGTACCTAGGTGTAGAGGTGTGAGTAAGGTGTCTCACTTAAGTGACATAAAGTACTTTACAATGTGTTTTTATAAAGTGACTTTAATAATGTGACTTTATAAATTTAACTTGAGTTGTATTTTATAAAGTTAAGTTGCACTTTTTATTATTTTTTGGAAAAAGTGACTTTTCGATAGAAAAGTGATTTTAATGTAGTTAATGATTTGATGAATTTAAGTGAACTTATGATTAAATCATAGCCATCGATCTTGTGAGCAAAGATTCAATCTCAACCTTAGAAGACGATGTCGAGTCAAGGTAGTTACCCTAAAGTAAATAATAAAAAGAGATTTTGTGAGACTCATTTTATATAATATACATTTCAAGAGTATTTTGGAGAGAATTGTGAGAGGCACATATTTTCAAGAGAGAAAGAGGAGTTGAGCTGAGAGAGAGAAGTGAAATAGAATCCAAGAGAGAATGCATGAGTTTCAAGGAGAAAGGCACACTTTCCATCAAGGGGAAACATGCCTCCCAAGGAAGGAATAGTGGGAATGCACTTCAAGGCATGTACAATAGTGAATGTTGTTAGTACAATAGATAAGGGGAATGTTCATTAGTGGTGGCACACATCACAAGGAGTGGGAGGCATAGTTCCCAACCAGTTGGGAAGCATTAATGAGGCTATATATAACGAGAGAGAAAGAGTTTGCACACAGTCCAAGGTAGATTCCTGTATCCATTTTGGAGAACAATTTCTAGCACTAAAAATTACACGAGAATCGAAGATATTCTTATAGTAGTCACTATGGGTATTTGGATCAAAAATCGAGGTGAATGTGTTGACACATTTTTTTTATTTATTCTCGTGTATTTAATGTTGCATGTACTATTGTTGTAAATATATGAGATTTATCCTTTAAATATTAAAAAGAATTTATCTTGATTGGTTTTCCCCTTTGGGGTTTTTCGAGGTTCATTGGACCAAAATATATTGTGTTAAATGTGTTTTATAGTATGTTGTTCATGATTTATTTTCGACTGCAAAAGTGTTCTCAACATGTGTATTTCATCTTACTGTTACATGGAAATGAGTGCATAAGTTATGCTTTGATTTTCTATGACTATATAGGACTAAGATCAGAGTATTGTTAAGTGTTTGGGATATATGTAGCCGAGTTTAAGTTCAGATTTTAACATGGTATAAGAGGTAGGGATCTAAGTGATTCAGTGGAATGTTTTGTGGCAACTATAATTTTGCAAGTGATTTGCTAGTCAGTACAACTGAGTTGTGATTTTGTAATAGTTTCTCTAAGATATTTACGAGGGTTTTTCTTGGGAAGAAAGGAAAATCCCAGTTGTTCAAACAATTTGATGAAAGTACTGCAAGAGAGTTGTTAGTGTTCTTTCAAACTATTTGATGAAATTCTTGCAAGATATTTGCAAGTAGTTCATCAGTGAGAGTGCATTTGAATGAATTAGTGTTGTTGATCGGAAGGGGAAAATGTACATAGTGTGTGCAAACTATGTGTGGGGAATATGGGTGGATATCAGATTTCATATCAATGTCAGAGACAGAGGGAGAGAAAGAGGCTCTAGAGTTGAGATGGTATCCAGTGCTCAGTCTTCGATATAGGGGAGTGTGAGAAAGGAAGCTTCTTCTAGTAATAGAAGGAGCGCTAGTTGGTATAATATGACACTTATGGATGAGTAGGAGTGAGATGAGATTTATCTGTGTGTGAGTAGCTTAAGCAATTCTCCACTTCAGAGTCCAAGAGAGGTAGCAGGATGAAATCCTGAGTTAGATGGAGCTTCTACAACAAGCATATTGATGGGTATGGAGGTTGATTCTAGTGGAGGTACCATAAGCACCTCCCTTGCTAAGAGGGAGTGTTATATTTTGTAGCTTGGAGGTACTTCTACACTTATGTCCCTAGGTGCATAGGTCTGAGCAATCTATCTCACTTAAGTGACATAAATTACTTTATAATGTGTTTATAACGTGACTTTATAAAGTTAACTTGAGTTGTACTTTATGAAGTTAAGTTGTACTTTTTATTAATTTCATGAAAAAGTGACTTTTTGAGAGAAAAGTGATTTTAATATAGTTCATGACTTAAGGTATTTAAGTGAACTTGTGATTGAATCGTAACCATTGATCTCGTGATCCAAGGTTCGATCTGGGAACTAGATGATGAAGAGTCGGGGAAGTTACCCTAAAGTAAAAAATAAAAAGAGATTTTGTGAGACTTATTATATATATATATATATATATATATATATATATATATATATATATTCCAAGAGTATTCTAGAGAGAAGTGTGGGAGGAACATTTTTTGAAGAGAGGAAGAGGATTTGAGCTAAGAGAGGGATACTTAAAGAGCATCCAAGAGGGAGTGCATGAGTTTCAAGGAGAAGGGAACACTTTCTAGCAAGGGGTAGCATGCATCCCAAGGAAGTTATAGTGGGCATGCACTTTAAGGCATGTAAAGTAGTGGATGATATTAATACAATAGATAAGGGGCACATTTATCAAGGAAATAGGAGTGGCACACTTCCCACGGAGTGTGAATCATAGTTCCCAAGAAGTTGGGCAACATTAATGAGGTCATATAGAAGGAGATAGAAAGAGATGCAAGCAGTCCAAGGCATATTCATGTAGCCATTTTGTATAGAAGTTTCCAACAATGAAAATAAGGCAAGTTGGCACGTATTTCAAGAGAAGTGATTGTTGTTGTTTTTGTACTTACATTGCACATAAATTGAGGATATTTTTGTAGTAGTCACTATGGGTATTTGGCTTAAAAATCAAGGTGAAGGTGTTGACTCAAATTTCTTATTTATTCCTATGAATTTAATGAGGCCAATACTACTATTGTAAATCTCTTAGATTTCTCCTTTAAAGCTCAATACGAATTTATCTTGACTCGTTTTCCCCTTTGGGGATTTTCTAGTGTATTTGGATCAAAATATAATGTGTTAAATGTATTTTTTTAGTGCATGAGTTATTCTTTGATTTTCTATGACTATATAATATTGAGATCAAAGTACTTGATGCAAGAGCATCGACCCAAAGCTCTATATTTTCTGAATGAGCAGCAATGCTATTTTATGCTTCCTCGTAATAGTTTCTAGAAGTCTAGGGTCAGTTATTGATTTAATTGTAATTGGTTTTTGAGATAGGATTAGTTTGATTACAATAATGGTCATTTTCCATTGATGTACTTGTATCTTGCAAGAGGTTGCTCGAGGATAGGTTTGTTATGTATTTTCTTTCTTTAGGAGTTCAAATCCTGCTTATTCAGATCTGACAAGTTTATGGAGTCTTATTTAATCACTGAATGTAATCGATCAAAGGGTTGTTGATGAAATGAAGAACAAAGCTCCAAGACTCTACGTTTAATTGCATATTCACTGTCTTCTTTCAATAACTAGAAACATGTGAAAATCCTCTGTGTATGAATGAATATAGTGTTATTAATAGAGATCCCCAAAAGCCAAAGTCTGTGACATCTTCATTCGAATACAAGGTATGCGAAATTGATCGTTTCACTGATCAATTTACAAGATCACAGTTTGATAAATCCATGGAATGAATATTGGACGGTCTAGATCATAAGAGGGGAATCGATGGCCCAAGGTGGATTCTGGAAGGCCAAGGTACAAGCTCATTAGAGCTGCGGGCGATAGACCTCCAAAATTCTTAAGTGAAGGTTCTGCATTTGACCGTAGATCAACGGATGAGAGAAGCCGCGAGGAGATCAACGGTTTTGACGGTCTAAAGTAACTGCGGAAGGAACTTTGCGGGAGGCTATTGTGGAAGCCAATTATGGAAGGAAGTTGTGAAAGGCACACCCGCAATTGTAGAAGGTTGTTGCAGAAAGGATATTGCGGAAAGGTAATTGCGGAAGGGTGATTACGGAAGAGAATTACGGAAGGCACATTTGTTCGACGCTACGTAATCAAGTGACCAGTAATTTTTATGAAACCTAGCTTACCACCTGTTTGAAGTCTTCCTTTCAACGACTATTTAGAGAAATACTTAGCCGGGTGTGCTAAGCTTAGAGGTTCTGCTAACTTTGGAACCTGACAAATCCTGGGATAGCAGATTGGATTGTTTAAGTTGATCTGATCCTGCATCAATTGGTATGAGAGGTAACTAATAGAAAGGAGAAGGATGCCACCAAGATGAGGTAAAGCACGTGGAGTTCCAGTTGGAGGTGGTCAAGGAAGACAAGTTGTAGATGCAAATACACAAACGGAATTGAGACAACTTCAAGCTAGGTTGGAAGCTTTTTAGAGAAGAAATCCAAGGATTGTAGATGTTAGTGATGAAGAAGAATCCTCTGAAGAGGAACCAGAGGAGGTTGTTGAAGAAGTAAAGGTATTGAGGATGCTGGTGAAGGATAGTAGCAGTCCTAAAGTGGAAGTACACATGTATGAAGGTAATCTAAATGTTGAAGAGCTCATTGCTTGGATCAATGCTTTAGAAAATTATTTTGACTTCGAAGAAATTGAAGATAAAAAGAAGGTGAAATATGCAGCAACCAGATTGAAAGGATATGCAGCCATTTGGTGGGATGAATTACATATCCATAGGGAAAGAAAAGGTAAGTCCAAAATAAATAAAAATTGGGATAAGATGTTGGATAAAATTAAAAGTCAATTTATGCCTAAGAATTATCAATTAACTCTTATTAGACAGCTGCAGAATCTTGGACAAAAAGGTATGACTGTTAAAGAATATACAGAAGAGTTCTTTAGGATGAGTATTAGAGTTGGACAAATATAAGGAGACATAGAAAGAGTGGCCAGGTATATAAGTGGACTAAGATATGAAATACAAGATGAGATTAGATTATTGAATTTCATAATTGTTGAAGATGCTTATCAGGAAGCATCTAGGGTAGAAGAGAAGCTACTAAGAAAACAGAACGAGAAGAATAGAGGAAGAAGTACAACAAGAGGGAAAGCATCTTTAAACAGAGGAGGAAAATCTCAGGCTTCTAGGAATGAAGGAGAAGCTTCCAACAACCAAATACCCCAAAGAGGAGGATCCAAGGGAGGCAGATTTGGTGTTAGGGGAAGTGGTAGAAACAAAGAAATGAAATGTTATGCATGTGGTGAGATTGGACACGTGTAATGGGAGTTCCCAAGGAACAAACAAGCCACTCAGAGGAATGCAAACATTGTTGAGGCTCGAGAGGGGTCCAATGAGAGAGAAGAGAAGGAAAATCCTCCTGAGGAGGGAGATTCTCTTATGATAAAGAGAGTTGTGGTAAAAACAGAAAAAGGAGTACATGAACCAGCACAAAGGAAGAGTTTATTCAGGACTAAATGCAAATCACAAGGGAAGTATTGCAAGGTGATCATTGATAGTGGTAGTACATACAATTTGGTCTCCACTGAGATGGTAGAGAAGATGGGATTGAAGAGGATGAAACATCCCACTCCTTATAAAGTGTCATGGTTGCAGAAAGGACATCAGCTCTTGGTGAATGAGCATTGCAAGGTGGAATTACAAATTGGTACTTATAAATATGTGGTATTATGTGATGTAATTCCTATGGATGTATGCCATATACTCTTAGGAAGGCCATGGAAATATGATAGAAAGGTTTTTCATGATGGAAGGAGAAACACTTATTTTCTAGAAAAGGATGGAAAGGGACATGTACTGTTACCTTTGAAGGATGAAGCATCCCAAGAAGATAACAGACCTAATATTTTGTTGATGACTGTGAAAGAGCTGCTACAAGAAATCAAGAAGGAAGAGGAGCTACATTTTTCCCTTATTAGAAAGCCAAAGGTAATTTTGAATTCTACAAATTTAGATGGTTTTCCTACTGAAGTTAGAATTTTGCTTGATGATTTTGCTGATGCTATTGTGGATGAGTTACCAAATGCTTTACCTCCTGTGAGAAATATTAGTCATCATATTCACTTAATACCCGGTGCAAGCTTACCCAATAAGGAACCCTATAGACTGAACCCTCAAGAGAATGAAGAGATTAAACATCAGGTACAGGAGTTACTGGATAAAGTTTTGGTGAAAATTTTTTTGAGTCCTTGTGCAGTGCCCACAGTGATTATCCCAAAGAAATATGGTGCATGGCATATGTGTACTGATTCCCAAGCAATCAATAAGATCATTATCAGGTACAAATTTCCTTTACCCCGCATTGATGATTTGATGGATTGCTTGAGTGGGTCCAAGTATTTTTCAAAGATAGACTTGAAGAGTGGTTATCATCAAATAAGAATTAGAGAGGGGGATGAATGGAAAACTGCATTCAAGACTAATAATGGATTGTATGAATGCTTAGTAATTCCCTTTGGACTTACTAATGCACCTAGTACTTCTATGATATTAATGAATGAGGTCCTGAAGGAATACACTGGAAAGTTTGTGATAGTGTACCTAGATGATATTCTGATCTTGAGTCAAAGTATGGAAGAACATATGAGACATCTCAAATTGGTGTTGGATACCCTACAGAAGGAGAAACTGGTGATAAATTTGAAAAAGTGTAGTTTCATGAAGAAAGAGTTTATTTATTTTGGTTTTGTAGTCTCAAAAGAAGGGTTAAAGATGGATCTAGAAAAGATACATGCAATTCTCAATTGGCAAATTCCGAAGAGTACTTTTGAGGCCATAAGTTTTCATGGTCTTGGAAGTTTTGATAGAAAATTCATCAGGAATTTTAGTCAAATTTGTGCACCCATAATAGACACCTTCAGGGAAAGTAGACAACCTTTCAAGTGGACAGAGGCAGCTGATAGAAATTTCAATCTGTTGAAAAAGAAGATCACTAAGAAGCCTATTTTGGCTCTACCAAGTTTTGACAAGGTTTTTCAAGTTGAGACAGATGCTAGCGGGACAGAAATAGGAGCTATTTCCAGTCAAGAACAGAGACCAGTAGCATATTTCAATGAGAATTTAAATGAAGCAAAACAAAAGTATTCCTCGTATGACAAAGAATTGTATGTTGTTGTGCAAGCTCTTAAGAAATGGAGGAATTACTTGATGCCCAAAGAGTTTATATTATATTCAGATAATCATGCTTTGCAATTCATAAATAGTTGCTACAATATATGAAAAGGTTTAATGACTACATGGATTGGAGATAGTTGCTACAATTCATATGTAGTCAATGGAGATACTGAAAGTACCCTTTTAGATGCATTTCGATGAATTTCTCTAGGTTCCGACATAATTAATATTGAAAGAATGTTGATTGAAAATGACAAGTCTTTATGAGTGTTTGTTAAGTAGATTATATTTCTAATCAATTCTCTATGTATGGTATTATTGAGAAGTTCCCCCCTTCAAAATTGAAACTTTGGAAGTTTCAAGTTTTGTTACATGGGAGTAAGTGCAAGTTTATAATCCTCCAAACCCGACTTCTTGAATAATTCTAATACATACTTAGACTGGGAAATAAGTATTCTCCTGTCTTTTTTTATTACTTCAAATCCAAGGTAGTATTGAAGTAACCTAAATTAGTCATTTCAAAACATGTTTTAAAATCTTACTTTACCTAAGAAATATGATCATCATTGTTCCTCACACAAGCAAATCATCAACATACATCACCAAAATGATTAAGTTATTTCCTTGAATTCAAATATACAAATTATCCTCTAACTCACTCCATGAAAAACAATGAATATATGCATCCATTTTAGCATACCAAGCTCTCGAAACTTGTTTTAACCCATATAATGCCTTAACTAATATGCGCACTTTGGCTTCTTGTCCTGGAATTTGAAAACCTAGAGTTTGAGTCATATATACTTCCTCTTATAAATCACCAATGAGAAATACATTTTTACAACCATTTATCAATTTTGTGCCACTAAAGTAAGAACCGCCCTAATAGTGTTCCACTTAGCTATTGGAGCGAAGGTTTCTTCATAATCAATCCCTTTTTTCCTTATAAAAACCCTTTTCCACTAGTCTAGCCTTAAATTTATCATCTTCACAATTAGCCTTATATTTTATTATGTAAACCCATTTGCAACCAATGAGTTTTATGTGTGGAGGAAAATAAATAATTTTCCAATTATTATTCTTAGTCATTTCCTCATATTCGCTTTCCATCACTTTCCTCAATTTTTTGTGTTCTATGGCCTCATCAATGTTGAGTTTCCACATTCATCGCAATATCAAATTTATTTTGACCCAATGTAGAACTCCTAGTACTTGTGGCACAACCCAAGAGAACAACCAATTTTTCCTCGTTGGTCCCTATCCAATATGTGGCACCACCCGTCTTTTGGCACAAATATTTGGCCACACACACTTACTCGATAATGGACTACACCTCTTCACTCAAGGAATATCGATACCTTCACCTTGAGCATCCTATCACTTGGACCTGTTATGCCCAACCTACACTTGGACTTATTATTAAGTGTCTTTTACTTGGTTATAGTTATCATGTTATGTTACTTATCCCTCCATGCCACAAACAAATGCACAAGAACAACACATATGTGTGTGGTGCCCAAATTGGGCACTGGAAATCTTTTTTTATTAAGGTGTGCAAAGAATGATATAATGGAAATACAAAGCACAAGTTCAACACCTTCTTGTGGATACCTTACAACCAACAACTATGCATGGGAAGATGGGAAAATTTTGGTTCTGGATACCTACACACTAGGTGATCCCATTTCTAATGACTTGACTCTATCGAAGTTTCTAACTAATCCCAATGCTACTATGCTAATGGTCACATTGTCTCTTAATGCCACTATCCACCCATGATCTCATTACTAGTATGCTTTGTTGTCTCTGACAAGTCTTCCCACACAGCACGTGTCATCAACGTTTCGGGGTCACCTACCACAACACTACTCCATTAGAAATCTTGTTCCCCTATCATTTTCCATGGAGAGTCTTCCCATGGAAACTACTCCCTGTAAGACTTGGGCACTTTACCTCCTTCTTCCAATAGTTCTCTTTGCTTGCTTGTCCCAAACCTTAGGCCTTTCTCACCTCTTTCCTTAGTCTCTAGCATGTCTCACTTCACATGCTTGCATTCATTTGTCTAAAGTGCATCCAACTAATATATATGAGGCATATTCCTAATAAGTGGGCACCCAAGCTAAGGGATGTGGTGTTTAGGAAACACCAAGGAAAGTGGGTGCTCTCTCGACGATCGGCTCGAAGGCCCATCAATAAGTTTGCCAACATAATTTCTAGCACTAGGGCGATTCTCCCGGTGTCCCTCTTGGTTGCACCTACATTGGGTGCTCCACTCTACTAGTTTTTTTGTATATTCTTTGACATGTGCTCAAGCCCCTTTGTCCACAAACCCGAGTCTCATACTAATGGTGTCCACATGTTCCCGATGTGATGTGCAATTTTTTCCCCTCATCAGGGTGTCTTACCACCATGTCTTGGGAAAATTGACCCAATGGAATCTCTTCCAATTTGTTTCGTGTCAAAGCCTTCTCTATCGAAGGATTTTCCAACTATTGAAGTGCCTTGTCGATGCTCCTATTGTCGAATCCTTGCCAACACATCGATTTCTCTTGGTTTCCTTGACGATCTATCTTATATTTTAAACTATATAATTACCATGTAAGAGACATAAGTCCATACATTTATAACTAGCGATTCATCAAATTTAACCTATGCATAAAATGCATACCAAAAGGGATCGATCCACATGTGGATAGATATGTTATCTCCGGGATCCGATAATATGTCTACATGTATGAAAAACAATCAACACGAATCAATTACCAGGGATCACACAATCCATGACTAAGCTAACCTAGGGCCATGTGAGGGAGGTTGTGGCCTCCTCTCGACCTGAACATGCTTGTATAATTAACAAATGGTAATAAGTATTGTATGGGAATGGAACATAGAGCTAAATTATTAACTAGATATCGACAAGAATTAACTACAAACTAAGTGAATCCCATAACTATAACTGGTTCGATCATCAAATAAGGCATCGTGCGAATGTCTATGTGTATCTATTCACTGGTTAAATAGTTCAATGAACAAACTATAAATAAAAGCATGAAGTTGAAATATATCAACCCTATGGAGAAGGGAAATCCCACATCTTCCTCTTCCTTCCCTTCTATCGAATCATTTGCTCCATAAGAGGGATATGCCACCATGGAAGAGGAACTCATGGGGAAATGCATTATGTGGACAATGGATTAAAAACCAACAATAAAGAAAACACAAAATTAATAGCTTGAAACCAACATGGGACTTACATCTCCGCTCGTTTCTTGAGTGTTGAGCACTGAGGATGTGAGAGTTTGAACCCATTATTTATATCATTGACGTTTAATGGAATCACCCCTCTACATGCCTCTGGTTGTGGCCAAGGATTTTCCCATCCAATAGGTGAACGAACTTGTAGAGAAATTCATGCAACAATTTCTAAGTTGGTGGATTAGTGGGATAAACCCCCACACTCATGAGTACCACAATGGTAACCCTATCCATGTTGGCTTGCATGTGGAGTTCCCATCAGGGAGACATTGATGACTAGTATCATCCTAATTAAGTGGTAGGTTAGCCTATGCGTTAGCTTAGTCTATGTTATAAGGTGTAGTTTAATAATTAAGTTTTCCACTTTCTCCTAGTCAGGACGATGAATTTTTATTTTCAATCCTTTTTCTGGAAATGATCTCATGAGGTTCATAGGTCCATTTTTTATTTTCTCGAGATTCACATGCATTAATAGATTTTCCATCTAGGAGAGGGAACTTCTAGTCTTTACCATGAAAGGCTCTACATCTTTGGGTAGCTTGAAAGTGATGGGATGCTTATACTTCATGAAGTGAACTTGATGAGAGATAAATATGTGCATAACATAGTCCATTGCAAACACCCGTGGGGTCAAAAAAGAAAGTAGCTTGTAAAGGCTCCACTTCAAATCCATATATCCTCAAGACAATATATTCTTCATAAAAAAACCAAACCCCAACTCTAGTATGATTAATTAGCTAGAGAAGCTCTTAATATTCAGGGAAACATCTAAGGGGATATGGATCATGCAACAAGGAGTATGCTACTACCATAAATTTGTTTGTAAATTCTTAAAAAAATTGATTCCTTGGCTTCCTGAGGACCAGGTTGTGTAGACAGGAATTTTCTTTCCTTCCAAGTCCCTAGCTTTCATCTCTATCCCTTTAAAATGTTCAAAGTTTTGATACATAACATAAAAAATAGCAACGATGAGTATCTAAACTCTCTAGAACGAGGAATTCTACTAGTTGGCTATGGATATTCTTAGACAGGTGATTACAAAGGTCAAATATGGGGGGAATAACCCCTCCCATGATGGATTTA
This sequence comes from Larix kaempferi, assembly GCA_027924585.1. Lineage (NCBI taxonomy): Eukaryota > Viridiplantae > Streptophyta > Pinopsida > Pinales > Pinaceae > Larix > Larix kaempferi. The sequence goes on along the minus strand of BSBM01000617.1, from coordinate 1,730,390 downwards.
TCTATAACTTTGTCATTGTCATATCCCAAATTATACAAATTAGGGTCATGGTTGCTCTTGATTTATCTAACAAATGGACAATTACATATAGAGGTGGACCGGTTGGGATGAGGGAACCTTCTTTTAGATGTTCATCTAGGAGACTACTTCTTTGCATGGGCTTCGAGTTTTGATAAAGTGAAGGTAGGTCTTCTTCATCCATAATTTTGAGGGCTGGTGAGTCTAGGAAATATAGTATTTTGGGGAGGGCATTTGAAGATATGATGTATAGGGTTCTGTATTGGTCAAGGGATAAGATAACTCGTTTATGAGAGGAGTATTGTATGGATCTCCAACTAACGAATTATGGGAAAGGAATGATTTGGGTACAAACTACATGGGCTAAGCATGTATCCCATAGGATGAATGGGTCTTGTTTTGTAGCAAAGTTTGATTCAGCTTTAAGGATGATGGTATGAAGGTATGATCTGGTCACGGTTGTTGATGTATTTGTAACTTCAGAAGATATTCACTTGTATATTGTATGTATTACATTTGTACTTTATTGTATCCTCAATGGAGATGTATTATTCCTCCGGTTGGAAGTGCCATCATTTGTATTTGCAAGTGTCACAAGTTACATTATAAGTGTCGTAACTTATATTTGATGGGTTATTAGACCACCTTAGAGGGGTCGACCCAGTATGAATTAAAGGGTTATTAGACCACCCTAGTGGGGTCGTCCCAGTGACAAGTGGTAATGGGTTATTAGACTCTCCTAAGGGAGGTCTGCCCAGTTAGAGTAAAAGGCAAGTCAAAGTAAAGTATAAATAGAGAGTGTGACTCTCTCATTCTATTCATTCACTCACTCTCTCACTTCGCATTAGTGAGAGAGAGGAGGAGTGCACACAAGTGGAGGAGGATTAGTTACTGCAGACATCTATCTTTTGGGGATTCATCTTTGTGATCTTTGTATTGGTGCTCATTCTATCTCTCGGAGGAAGTTGCAGGGTTTTCACCTTCTTGGTTTTCCTCGGTGAAATGCTTTGTGTCTCTTGTCTCTTGTGTTTGATATGTTGTACATGTTGTTCTCTCAGTTAATATGTAATGTCCCCCATTTTGACCCTTGTAATATTTTGGGCTATAATGTAAATAATGTATTCATATTATGTATGATTCCTACCGTGGAGATCAAGGCCAAGGCCCCACTGGTGAATGCTCGATCTAGAAGAGGCAAGTATTTGATATTATGCTACCCATGTGCTAGTGAACCATGGAAATTGTAAATATGCATTTAATATAAAATCCCACAACTAGCTATGCAATGCAACAAGAGATGGGGGCATGATATTACAAGGAATTGGGAGGAAAATATTCAAACCCTTGAGCCAATGAAGTCAAACCAAGTGCAAATGAGAGAACCCATCAACCATCAACTACCCATGTTGACTTTGGTGCCCAATCATTCATTTCTCCGAAGAGTTGGGTGAAGTAGTTAATGCCTTGGGGATTGGGGAGGTGTGGCTATCCAAATTCGAGTATAGGCAAGCCACCCTCATGGAAAATCGTGTTTCTCCTTCTTGGGCAAGAAAACACCCATGAATTGCCTTCCCAAGCCATTATTTAGGATCAGACTTTACTCTCTCACATTTTGGAAGCTTGCTGGGCATTTTTCTCATGAAGTATGCTATAAATTCATTAGCTTTCAAGCTGGGAATCCCGTTTTTGTGATGGTTGGACTGTGGGGAAAGGGGAGAATCCATTGGAAAGCTCAATAGATAAGTTTTGATAGCTTGATGTTCCATTATTGTTGTAAAAACTTCTTTTGAATTTCCAGATTTGGTTTTCATTTGTGGAAGAATCATTTTTGTGAACCCAGTAGTTATCTCCTACCTCAGGAATCGTTTTGAATGTTTCCATCAATTGTGTGACTGTTATTTGTCAATTTCGGGTGCCAACCTGTCACAGTTTTGCCCAAAAATTGTGTTGGTTCCCTGCTGCCAGTGAATGACTGTGTGAAGGTCATTTTGGCCCATTGAATGCCCAAGCCTTGCCCTTTCACGCAGTCTGAGCTAGCTGGGGCCTTTCCCATCACGTTTTTCATCTATCTCCTACATTTTCCATGCCTGGGAACTCGTTTTTGTATTGCACAATGGTTGGGAGGAAGGGAGCCACGAATTTGGGGTCTATGGAGGTCGTTTTTGTCCCATGAGTGCCCACAAACGTTTTCTGGAAACGGTTTTGTTCTCCCAGGGTGATTCCCCAATTGCCATTTCATTTTTGGTTGCCCAACGTTTTTCTTCATGCCCAAAAATTGTGATTTTGCTATTATGTGTATCCATGCTCAGTCTTGAGTTGCTGTGTGTTAAGAAATGTTGGGGTTGAGATGGGTATCCATTGCTTTGGGCTGTGATGAGCTTGAGAGTCCCCTTTTCCTTGTAGATATCATGCCCAGCTCGGGGGTGGTCTCTGAGTGCTGAAATAATACAGGCTAGGAAGAGACCTACGGTTGGGAGGAACGTTGCAAATGCATAGCTAGTTGCTCAGGGACTACTTTGTTTTAAGATAAGTACTCTCGTGTGCTAATTATGTATTGTTTTAATTGATGAATTACATGAATATCTTGAATGTATGATGGATGTGTAATAGAATTTAATTTTGCTGTGTTTTCAAATATTTATGCATTTGCATATGTCCATCTTCATTTTATATGAATCTTTGTTTACTAAGTATGGGGCTAGATTTCCGGAATTAGAGTGATGTTCTCTCCCTTGCTTGGTCTGATGGGAGGGGACGTTACAGAATGGTATCAGAGCTTATGATTGAACACTACGGCTATTGGGCCCTTCATAGAGATATAATTCATTGCGTGTATATGTATGTAGTATTTGAAGTTAAAATGAATTGAAGAAACTTGAAGATCTCATAGCTTCTATTTGATTAAGATGGGAAATCATTCCCATGATTGTTTTGGGGATTATTGCAAAATTACTTGCATTGATTTCATTCTATGAAATTAAGGAAGGAGGGAGAAAATCCCTTTTCAGGTTGAATGCTTGCTTTAAATTGTTTCCAATGCAGTAGCATTCAATTTTGTATTTGTCAATTTGCCTCCATGGAGGAGAGAAAGGAGGCGCAACCTCTGCCATCTTATATTATTTTGTTGTTTTGTAGTTTTATTCTTGACATGAAAGAGGTGCAATTTTCTTGACATACTTTTTCTATTTTGTTCTATGCGAGTATGACCTCTAAGAGGCTTACCTCTATAAAGAAACGAAGCAAATATTTCCAGAAAAATTCTAACTGTCTTTGAAAATTTGCAAATTTTTTCTAAGTATTTATGAGTTCTGTTAAAGGCTGCGACGGCGGAATTAAAGTTAAATTTGCACACGGCGGTGGCAATTTTAACTTTAAAATCTGCGATGCACGTGGCACGCGCGGCGAAAGTAAGGTTAAATTCTACGACACTAGCGGTGGATCTAAGCTTAAAATTTGCGCGCGGTGGCAATTTCAGGCTTAAAAGTTGCAATGGAGGCTTGCGCGCTGCGGCAAAAGTTAAGCTAACTTTCTGCACGCAGCGGTAGAATTAACATTAATTTTTGCGACACAGTCGGCGAAATAGTTATTAATTCGACGTTAAAATATAGAAAAAAAAAATTCAAAATTTTGCCTAAGGGCTGTGGCGGCGACGAAAGTTAAGCTAACTTTCTGCGCGCGCCGGCAGCGATAGTTAGGATAACTTTCTGCACGCGCGGCGGCGAAAGTTAGTCTAATTTTCTGCACGCTCGGCGGCGAAAATTGGGCTAACTTTCTGCAACGCGGTTGGCGGTTTTAGCGCTAACTTTGGCGACTCTGTCGACGGAATTAATGTTAAGTTTTACGCGACGTGGCAGCGGCAATTTTAACGCTAAAATCTGCGATGCGCGCGGCGCGGCGGCGGCAATTTTAACGCTAAAATCTGCGATGCATGCAGCGCGGCGGCGAAAATTTTAATGTTAAAATATGCGAAGCGCGCAGTGCGCGCGGCAAAAAATAACCTTAAGGTCCACGACAAGGGCGGTGAATTTTAGCTTAAAATTCCGCGACACGAGCAGCGCTTTTTAAGCTAAATATTCGCGACACCGACAGCAAAAATAACGATAAGATCTGCGACGCTAGCGGCCATTTTAGCCTTAATACGTGCGCCAAATGGGGAAAAGCAATGGGAGCAGTAAGGCAACACTGATGAAAGGGAAATCTCTCACCTTAAACCATTTATGTTTATAACATAATAATTATATGCTTGGAAAATATCATGAATGAATGTTTTACACGTGAATGCATATATTGAATTTCTACTTTGTGAGAATATCATAGCTAATAATTGCTTGTGTGCATGGTAGAGAGCCCATGAAATTGGATCAGCTATGATGTGGAAGAGGGATTCCATACTACGATGAGGGATTGGAAAGGGAGAATTCCTTAAACCCTGTTTTGCTATCGTATTTATAATTATGAAATTGTCATGCATATAAACTATGGCATAAGAATGTTAAAAATGCAAAGGATTACATAAATGAATATGCACTAGATGGCATATCAATAAACATTGCACAGTGCATGTGAAAATGTTTTGCGTGTATATGATATTGCATATTGGTAAAATAGTGAGGTTTTACATATGCAATGAGCCACTTAAGATAATGATTGTGGTTGCTAATAATCAGTTGTGTTTGCATTGGTTATAGGACCAAAGGCAACTAAAGCATGGCTAAAGAAGTTGATGACGTTGTTGCACATGACCAACGACCTTATGAAGAAATGATGGTGCAACAAATCCATGATCATGATGTTGGCAAAAGGACTGAGTAGCCTTGGTAAGAGGCCAACGGATCAGGTAACATCAAGCAATGTTAATAACAACCACGCAGGAGAATGATCGCATGAAGAAGGTAGACATGTGATGGGCTTCATTTAGGCTTTCACAGGTTGTAGATATTTTCAAAGGGAATTGGAGACCTGTGTGGAGTTTTTGCTCTCAAACTCCACACAGGTCTCCAATTCCCTTTGAAAAAATGTGATGGGCTACCAGAGTGCTCTGTTGGAAGGATAGAATTGCATGGAATGTGAAGTAATGAGTATTTACAGTTTATTTAAATTGCATGGATAATGTGACTATGTCTTGCAATTTTATTGTGACAATGATGCATATATAGGAATGTATATACTTCATTGCATTTCAAATGTAATAGTTGAAGGTGTTTGAATTATTGAGTGTCATAATTCTGAGATCACTTCAGTGACTGTTGTGGCAGTGAAAGGATTATATGCATAGATACTCACAAGAATTTGACACCAATGCTTGAGTGTCATGCTGAGGGACTCTTGGATCTTCTTTTCATTCATCTTTAAGGACCCTTCAAGAAAATGAGGCTCTTGCAAACGACCCTTCTCATCTTCTTCATTTTTTCTTGGACCAACTCCATGAAGCTCGAGTGGTGATAGGGAAGTTGATCTTGGTTCTTCTTCAACTGCTACAAGGTATCCATTATCATGCTTAATGGAACTTGGGCTTGCAGCAACTCTTTCAAAAGTGATCTCTATGTCACCAACATAGAGGTGTGAGCACCCATCAGTAGGTACTCCTTCATAGTTTATGCATCCATCAATAGATGCTCTTTGGTTTATGTCTAAGCTAGAAGGTGTCTCAAAATGATCTTCCATATTTTCAATAGAATATTCTTCATGCTCTTGTGATGTCTCTTCATTTTTCTCCTTCAAGCAAGCTGATGCATTTTTCCCCTTGTTTTCCTTAGGATCAATATCTTTGGAATCTCTTTTTTAAGAATTCCCAAAAGCTCTCCTCAAGTGGGACATAATTTCATGCACACATGTATGATACTCACTCCAAGGTTATTTACAAGAAGGGCATAAACCTTTCTTTACTAACTCCACATCTTCATTTTTGGGGCAAAAACATGTTCATCATAGTACTCAAAAGACATGCATTTTGTGTATTTTTGCTAAAAGCAAGATATTTTTGATATTTTTGATATTGTTGGGGCAAGGTTTTATATTTTGCTCTCCACCTTTGGAACTCACTCATAGAATTATCCTTGGTTGGTGTGACACACTCATATTCATCAAATTTAAAGTCATAAGAATAATCTTCATTTCTCCTAAAATTGTAATAAGTGTTGCATGATGGCACCTCTTCCTCGTACCATTCACATTCGGCCTCATATTGCTCATAAGCATCTCCAAATTCCTCATAAGAATTGTATTCATAGGATTCATCATAATAGTAAGACATGGCTGCCAATTATTCTTGAATGTATGTACCTAATACACAGGTGCAAGGACCATGCTCTGATACCACTGTAATGTCCCTTCTGAGGAATTTTATTAAAATGGCAATTTTTCACTTTTTTCCCTAGTTAGACCTTTGACTAGTTTTGAGCTATAGGTCCCCAAATTGCTCCAATTGCTTCCAAATATTCTGAGAAGGTATATGGATAATGTTAGAACATAAATATGTATTTTGGGGATACTTTTGGACCTTTAAAATACTTCTGCAAATCCTCTTTCAATTCTGGCCAATGTAGGGAACTTTACTACTAATTTCCCTTTGACTAGTATTGGTCTCTAGGTCTCGAATTGACTCCAAATGCCTTCAAATATTAAAGGAATGTTGATGTATATGTAACTTCGGAATATATTGCATCTGTGTATTATATGTATATTTATTGTACCCTTAAAAGAGATGTGTTATTCCTCTATAAGGAAGTGTCGTCATGTGGATTGACAAGTGTCACAAGTGTGTGTACTTGTCGATGGGTTATTAGACCACCTTATGGGGTCGGCCTTGATTAATATATAATATAATGTGGATGTACTTAAGTAGACAAGTCGGCCCCAGTAAGTCACTGGGAAAAAAGGTGAGTATAAATAGAGATAGGAGATCTCTATTTTACTCACTCGAAAAAGTAACTCACTATCTATCTGAAAGTGGCGCACTAGTGAGGAGGAGGAGGATCATCTACTAGGAGACTATCTCAGTGTTATTTGGTTGTATTTTGGTTGAGCCATTGCTCTCTCTATCTCTGAGGAAGTTGTGGAGTTTTTCACCTTAGGGTTTTCCCCACGGAAACTCTGTGTCTCTTGTTTCTATGCTTTTGATTCTTATGATGCTTGTGATGCTTGTCATATTATGATTGTCATGCATTGATATACTGTAGATGTTATTCTCTCAGCAAAGATCCTATAGTATTGTGAATTAATACTCAAAATTTAACATGGTATCAGAGCTAAACTGAGAAGAAGACATTTTGCAGTGACGGAAGCTTGTGTTCCTTGTTTATTGGGTTTCTCTCCACAGATTTTTGAAATTCAGTATAGTAGATTGGATCTACTCATGAAGGCGCATCTATCTGTCCAATCATAATTCAGTTCCGAGCATTTTCAGATTTGGCCCTAAAAATTAGGGTTTCCTCAAAAATAGGAATTTCTGGAAACTGAAGGCACAGCTGGAAGCTCCTTGCAAAAATCGAAGGTTAGAGCTTTGGATCGAGATTTTTGGCTGAGTAGATCTCCGGGAAACTCAAACCCTAATTCAGGGCTCTCCCCAGTGAACCTGGGAGGACAAAAAGGCAATTTTGAAGGGCAAGACTTAGCTGATCTCAATTTATGAATGTACTAGGCTGATCAGCTCTCCAAGGCGCATCTTTCTATCCTTTCGAAATTTTGAAATTCACATTTTGAATTTTTAGGGTTTCTCTGACAAACCCTAATCCGGGACCAGATCCAGTTTTCAGCACTTCAAGTGGTAAGTCCTAAATCTTTTCTATTTCCATTTGAAGTACTCTTAAAGATGTCTCTCCACACCAAGCTTGAGGATAAGCTTGAAGGAGCTGATAACTTCCGAGCCTGGAAGTATAGGATTGGGTTAATCCTGGAAGAGAATGAGTTGGACTCATATGTGAAAGAAGACATCCCTATCCCAAAGGATGAAGAGGCCAAGGCATTGCACAAGAAGAACTTGGTCAAGGCAAAGAGAATCATTGCTGATTCTATCAAAGACCATCTCATACCCCATGTGTCTTCTCTTAAGACACCCAAGGAGATGTTTGACTCTTTGACCAAGCTGTTTGAAGGAAAGAACATAAATCGGAAGATGACCTTGAGGAACCAATTGAAAGGAGTAAAGTTTCAGAATGGAGAAACCATTCAATCCTATTTTTCAAGGGTCTCCCAGATCAAGGAACAACTAGAAGCAGTGGATGAAATGGTGGAGAATGGTGAAGTGGTGATGACCACTCTAAATGGCCTACCCAGGTCATGGGATTCCTTTATCCAAGGAATTTGTGCAAGGAAGAAGTTGATCTCCTTCAGTAGACTTCAGGAAGAATGCTCATAAGAAGAAGCAAGGCTTGTGGCATGAGAAGAAAATATGGGGAATGAAGATTAAGCTCTCACAGCTCACACCAGGAAAGGAAAGTCCAAGAGAGAGCCATCTCACTCCAAGAGATCTTCACATCACTACAAAGAAAGAAGAATATGCTTCACCTGTAATGAGAAAGGACATATTGCCATAAATTGTCCCAAGAACAAGAAGGACAATAACATCCCCAACAAGAAGAAGAAGGGTAGCAAAAGAAGGTTTCAAGCTCATGCTGTCGAGGATGATGAACCCCCAAAGAAGAAGGCTAGGGCAGAAAGTGATAGCAATGATGACTCTTCAAGTGAAGAAGAGTATGTTCTGATCTCTGCTCTCACAGGTACCATCTCCCATGGCTGTAATGATTGGTTGATTGATAGTGGGGCTTCCAAACACATGATTGGGTTTAAGGAATCTTTTGTGAATCTATCTGAACATGAATCACTCCATAAGGTGAAACTTGGGGATTATTATCAATACCCAATCAAAGGAAGTGGTGAAGCCTCCTACAACCTAGATTATGGAAAATCTCTGAAGATGAAGGAAGTCCTCTATGTACCTGGGCTCAAGAAGAACTTACTCTCCATCTCTGCATTGGATGCAAAAGGTATGAGGGTTGCATTTGTGGATGGCCAAGTCCTAATGTGGCCAAAGGGAAAGAACATAGATGATGCAGTAGTGATTGGAGAGCAAGAGGGAGGCTTGTATAAATTGAAGGGACAACCTGAACATGCCATGGTGCATGAATCCATGGAGCCAAGTGAACTTTGGCATAGAAGACTTGCTCACATGCACTACAGAGCACTTCCAATTGCAAGCAAGGCAGTAGAGGGTCTTCCTGAAATCAAGACCAAGAATGAAGGTGTTTGCAAAGGATGTGCAAAAGGTAAGAACATTAAGAAGGCTTTCCCAAGCAGTGAAAGTAAGGCAAAAGACATCCTGGAAATCATCCACTCAGATGTATGTGGTCCTATGTGGGTATGTTTACTATGTCTCATTTATTGATGACTTCTCCAGAAAGACTTGGGTATATTTCCTGAAGGGCAAAGATGAGGTGCTTGATAAATTCAAGGAATTCAAAACCTTGATGGAGAATCAAACTGACAAGAAGATCAAGACATTCAGATCTGACAATGGTGGAGAATTCACCTCAAGTGACTTCAAGAAGCTTTGCAGTGATTCGGGGATTAAGAGGGAGTTGACTGCTCCTTATAATCCTCAACAGAATGGTGTTGCAGAAAGGAAAAACAGAACTATCATGGAAGCAGCAAGGGCAATGTTGCATGACCAAGATCTTCCTATGCATCTATGGGCAGAAGTAGCTAGAACAGTTGTATATGTGCAGAACAGAACACCCCACAAGATATTGGACAACAAGACACCAGAAGAGGTCTTCTCTGGTAGGAAACCTGAAGTCAGTCATCTCAGAATATTTGGTTGTCCAGTATACACTCATGTCCTAAAGGAAAAGAGGACTAAACTAGATCCTTCAGGAAAGAAGGGTATCTTTGTGGGTTATAGTGAAAGCTCGAAGGCTTACAGAATATACTTTCCAGGGTTCAAGAAGATTGATGTCAGCAGGGATGTAACATTTGATGAAAACTCAGCATTCATCAAATCAAGGAAGGCACCTACTGAAGTTTATGAAGAACCTAAGGAAACAAGATTTCAGGACACTACCATGACTGAAGCAGTTCCAGAAGTTGTTCGTGAGTTTGAAGATCCACAAGAACCTATAGATCCACCCCGTGAGGATAACTCTCACAAGAGGAAACCTGTATGGGCTAGAGAGCTCATTCAAGATGCAGAAAGATTTGGTATTCCAGAAGAAGAACACAGAGCAAAGAAGAGAACCAGATCACAGACCAGCTATGTTGCTTTACTCTGTGACATTATGAACAAAGAGCCTTCCAGTTATGAAGAAGCAGTGGAAAAGAAAGAATGGAAGGATGCCATGGTTGAGGAGTACCAATCAATAATGAAGAATGATGTTTGGGATGTTGTCCCAAGACCTAAAGAGAAGTCTGTTGTGACTTCTAAATGGATCTTCAAAATCAAGCATGCTGCAGATGGCAGTGTGGAAAAATACAAAGCAAGATTCGTAGCTCGTGGATTCCCTCAGAAAGAGGGAATAGATTATGAAGAAACTTTTGCACCTGTATCCAGGTATACTTCCATCAGAACAGTACTTGCCCTGGCTGCAGCTATGAAATGGAAAATACACCAGATGGATGTCAAAACTGCTTTCCTGAATGGTGTAGTTGAAGAGGAAGTATATGTGGAACAGCCACTTGGTTTTGAAATACATGACAGGGAGTCATATGTGTGCAGATTGAAGAAAGCCTTGTATGGCTTGAAGCAAGCTCCCAGAACTTGGTACGGTAGTATGGACAGTTTCCTATCTAGCTTGGGCTTTACCAAGAGTAAAGCGGATTCCAACCTTTACTACAAGGTTGTGGAAGGGAATCCTGTGATTCTACTCCTGTATGTGGATGACTTATTTGTAACAGGAGATAACAGACTGATTGCAGATACTAAGAGGAAGCTTGCCGCTGAATTCGATATGAAAGATTTGGGAATGATGCACTATTTCCTAGGCATGGAGGTGTGGCAGAGTGCAGGTGGGATCTTCCTTGGTCAAGGGAAGTACACAGTAGATATCCTGAAGAGATTTGGGATGATGGATTGCAAATCCATGGCCACACCTATGGCATCGAATCTGAAGCTTCTATCTGATGCTTCATCTGAGCCGGTTGATGTCTCCATGTATCGTCAGTTGATTGGGTCCTTGATGTACCTGATGAACACGAGACCAGACATTTGCTTTGCTATGAACACATTGAGCCAGTTCCTGACGGATCCGAGGGGTGTTCACCTGGTTGCTGTAAAGCATGTTCTGAGGTACCTGAAGGGTACAGTGGATTATGGGCTCAAGTATGAAGCGAATCAAAAGTTCAACCTGCAGGGTTATGTTGATTCAGATTGGGCTGGCAGTGCTGCAGATAGGAAGAGCACATCTGGGTGTTGCTTCAGTATGGGACCAGGTGTGATCTCTTGGTTTAGCAGGAAGCTGTCCTGTGTAGCACTGAGTACAGCTGAGGCAGAGTATGTTGCATCCTGTTCAGCTAGTTGTGAGGCAGTTTGGCTACGGAAGCTACTGTCTGAGTTATTTGATCTCCCGTTGGATGCTACTGGTATCTTCTATGATAACCAGAGTTGTGTGAAGCTGTCCGAGAACCCAGTGTTTCATGACAGGTCAAAACACATAGAGATCAAATATCACTATATCAGGGATATGGTGCAGAGAGGAGCTGTGAAGCTCCTGTATGTTGCGACAGACGAGCAGATTGCAGATGTGCTGACGAAGCCACTAGCCAGGGTGAAGTTCGAGTACTTCAGAGAGAGGCTTGGCGTGCTTCAGATCGAGGACACTTCAAGAAAGAAGTGATGGACACATTTGCTGAAGCCATTCCAAGCATGTTGGAGGGGGGATCCTTCACATGGCTGTGGATGTAAGCGCTGGATGATGAACATCAGGAGGATGTTCTGGTTTCTGCTTGGATATGATCGATTGGATCATGTATATGTATTTTTTTTTATATGCATCATGTTGGATGTTGGATATGATCGGATGGATCATGTGTATGTATTTTGTATATGCATCATGTTGGATGCTGGATATGATCAGATGGATCATGTGTATGTATTTTGTATGAACGCATCATGTTGGATGCTGATGGATACATTGTGTGGATCATGTATCTTTGTATGATCAGGTAGATCATGTATGTTGATGGATACATTGTGTGGATCATGTATCTTTGTATGATCAGGTAGATCGTGTATGTTGATGGATACATTATGTGGGTCATGTATCTTTGTATGATCAGGTAGATCATGTATGCTGATGGATACATTGTGTGGATCATGTATCTATGTATGTATCAGGTGGATACTTGGATGATCGTGGATGACGAGCTTCTCCAGATGACATGCAGCAGGATGTTGCAGTGATGATGATCAGGTTGATCATGTGTACATCAGGATGATGTTTGATGAGTATCAGATGATACTTTATGGCTGTGGATCAGGTTGTGCAGGAAAGCATGTAATTTGTGCCCTGGGAGATTTGCAGATGGTCTTTCGAGGTTTTTCCTATGGCATGTAATTCGGTGCCCTGGGACATCTGGCAAATGCTCTTGCGAGGTTTTGCTTGGGAGGACATGTAATTTGTGCCCTGGGAGATCTGCAGATAGTCTTTCGAGGTTTTTCCTATGGCATGTAATTCGGTGCCCTGGGATATCTGGCAGATGCTCTTGCGAGGTTTTGTCCTATGGCATGTAATTTGCTCCTGGGAGATCTGGACATGATGAAAAAGGCCTCAGATGCTTCAGCCAGGTTTTGTGGTGAGATCACATGTAATGTGCTCCTGGGAGATCCAACAGGTAGAGCTGAGTGCTCGTAACAACCTGGGATGCTTCAGCCAGGTTTTGTGATGGGTCACATGTAATGTGCTCCTAGGAGATCCTACAGATAGAGCTGTGTGCTCATAATAGCCTGGGATGCTGCAGCCAGGTTTTGTGACGCACGTAATGAGTCCTGAGGATTCCACAGTATGGCCAGTGATGATGAAGACCTGCAGATGGTGGGCCTACATCCAGTATGAAAAAGGACTGGCTCTGTAGAACTTCCTATGACGAGTAGAGTCAGAGATTGGTTGAGATAGCAGCAGCAGTGACGATGATGATGATGATGCATCGATGACGATGATCCAGAGAAGAAGACTTGTCTAGCAGATCTGTGTCGAGAAATACCTTCCTAGTTAAGAGGGAGTGTTGATGTATATGTAACTTCGGAATATATTTCATCTGTGTATTATATGTATATTTATTGTACCCTTATAAGAGATGTGTTATTCCTCTATAAGGAAGTGTCGTCATGTGGATTGACAAGTGTCGCAAGTGTGTGTACTTGTCGATGGGTTATTAGACCACCTTATGGGGTCGGCCCTGATTAATATATAATATAATGTGGATGTACTTAAGTAGACAAGTCGGCCCCAGTAAGTCACTGGGAAAAAAGGTGAGTATAAATAGAGATAGGAGATCTCTATTTTACTCACTTGGAAAAGTAACTCACTATCTATCTGAAAGTGGCCCACTAGTGAGGAGGAGGAGGATCATCTGCTAGGAGACTATCTCAGTGTTATTTGGTTGTATTTTGGTTGAGCCATTGCTCTCTCTATCTCTGAGGAAGTTGTGGGGTTTTTCACCTTAGGGTTTTCCCTACGGAAACTCTGTGTCTCTTGTCTCTATGCTTTTGATTCTTATGATGCTTGTGATGCTTGTCATATTATGATTGTCATGCATTGATATACTGTAGATGTTATTCTCTCAGCAAAGATCCTATAGTATTGTGAATTAATACTCAAAATTTAACAAGGAAGGTGTATGAATGATATTAGTACTTGAATATGATTTTCAGGGATGATATATAGCCACCAAAATACCTCTACAAACTCTTTTAAGATTCTGGACCAAGTATGCAACTTTACTAGTAATTTGGGGTTCAAATCCCCTTGGGGTTAGTACTGAAAATGGCTTCCCAAATGCCTCCAAACCCACTCAAATTTCTGAACAGAGGTAGGTAATGTATTAAGGATGTTATTAAGGTCTCAGGTGCACCATTAATTGATTATTATATCCGTTCCAACCCTCTCTCATTCAACTGCAAAAATCACCAATTCGACCCTTAGGGAAATGGCACTATTTCTTCTCCCAATGCACTTAAACTGAGTAAAAATACTTCAAATACTCAAGTACAGTACATTAAACTTGTAAAATACATACATGGCAGTCCATTAATCACAAATTCATCAGATAATCATCCATTCATTCGAAATCATCATCAATACATTGGTTCACAACTAGGTAGTGGGGAAATAGCATTGTTCTTCCATTAAAAATTAGATTTATACATTTCTACTTGGAATTTCTACCTGAAACTTTCTGGAGATGAAGAACAAAGTATTTACTTCATATTACAAAATAAATTGGGCATGAGAAGTTCCACCAAAGAATACAATATCTCACCAAAAATGCCCTTCCTCAAGGATCAAGAATATGCCATCAAAACTGGAAATAGTTGAGAGAATGTGCTGCAATAAAAGAAACCATGAGCTGCCCTGTAGCTTACACCTACAAATAAAGACTCCACTAAAGCTTCAAATGAAAGGTCTAAATGGCCTTTCCAATTACCAACTTGGATGGGAATCTTTCACCCTCGAAATTGGCGAAGGCAAGAAACTAGTCATCCACTAACTCTCCCTCTACACAAATGCAATTGCAAATTCTACAAATGATCAAAAGTTGATTTCATTCTTTGTTATTGACATTTATAAACTTCTAATTTCCTCCATGGGTCAAAGTCCTTCCAAGAGACTCATGCCAACTCAAGTTGGGAAGAGATTCCAAAGAACGCCACTTGTATAACAATTTCTAGTCTCCCACTTCCACCAAATCACATGTGGAAGCATCTTAGCTGCCCTAACACCCTTGAGCATCCTCTTGGAGTCTATTTTTAGCCCTGACATGTCATATATTTCGTATGTCAGCCTTCAGGTCTGATTTGTGTCATAGCTGTAATAGCATCTTTATCATTGTTGTCATAGAGCTAGGGAATCTAGCCTAAGTGTCTCACTAGCTCCAAATTGCCTCTTCCTCTTCCATGGGAGTTACTCTTCCTCTATATTTCGACCTTGGATGATTCGTGCAATGAATAATACCTATTGGACTCTCCCAAGTATGTTACCATTCACCTTGAATTCAAATTGGTGAGAGAATGATGCCAAGTATAGTGGGGAAATCTAGCCATATGTGGGTCCCACTTCCTCCATGTGTCTTCATGATCAAATGCCACTTTGATTTTCACTTGTATATATTTATTTATCTCCTTTATTAAATATTTATGCCATTATAATGTTCAAACATCATTTATTATCCCCATTATTCCCAATCCCAAAGCTTCCACCCCAAACCTAGGAAACTAGTAATTTTCCTCCTTGACAATTATTTGACCTTTAGCATCAATTTGAAAAACTCTAATGAATAGGGCCAATGTGATTAGGCCATTGTGACCCAATGCCAAAATTAGGACATGACAAATCCTCCCTTCTCAATATTGCTTGTCCTCGAGCAATTTTAAACATGGGTGTTGAAGAACCTGTTTTCTATATAATTCTTTGAAGTTGCCATTAAATTGCCCAACCTTGAGTCTTTGAGTTTCCATGAATATTTTAGAGAGGAACCACCATGCTTGCTGCTGCACTACTCTGATAAAAATCACTTTATTATGTGGGAAATGCATCTCCCATACTGCTTGTTTCCCCAAAAAATTTGAAACCAATGAGATAAAAATTATTCCAGGGTCCCATTGCTTGTATTGCACCCCAACAATTAAGAGTGCTCTCCAACCCACACCATTAGATAAGAGGATTCCTGGATCCCATTTTCTTGTATGCATCCTTCCAAACATCATGAGTACCAAATATATATCATCAAAGTACATAACAACATAATGAAAATTTACATCAATGATATGCTTCATCAAAGAGTCATGAAAGTGCTTATACCTCCAAGCAAGCAGACCACCATTTTCCAAGTGCATACAAGCTTCAAGTGAACAATCAAATCTGCTCCAATGACACAGGTGAGGATCCCATGTCCTATAATACTGCTCCAAAAGGATGTGATATGCATCAAAATATTCAACCATGTATTCTTTCATCCAAGAAGTGAATGAAGAATCTCCACTAAAATCTGAACCAAATAATGAGCAGAAAAAACAAAGAGACTTCAAATGACTCAAAGAAGTCTCACCCATACATCCCTAAATGTGAGAGTCATAAACTTATAACAAAGTATGTAGCTTGCAACAAAAATTTTCTCCAATCATAAATCTATTCACCCAAGTGTTGGATGAAGTTCCTCCAACATCAAATGAATCAAGTGTTGAGCAAGAAAAACCATGAGTCTTCAAGTGACTCAAATGCATATCATATGTGCATCCATGTAATGTGCATCATCATAAAGTAACAAAGGATGCTACTGCAAATCTGAATAAGAATTTGCTCCAACCATATCATCATAAAGAGTAAATCTATGAGTTCCATACTCCTCATGTGGCACCATAAAAAAAAAACCCTTTCACCCATTCTTCATTAAGACTAATGCTGCAAAACATGGAATTGTAGGATGTAGGAGAATGAACTAACTCATCCAAAAGATCAAAAAGTGCAGAAGTTTCATCATGGGAAAGATCCATATGGGTAGTATCATGCATCTCCTTCAAAAGTGTGAAACCTTTGTCATAGATTGGTTCCAATGTAGAGGAATCATGCTCTTCTTTAAAAATTGCATAACCTTCATCAAGAGAAAATTCAAGTTCCTCTTCCACCACATCAAGTGTTTGGATCTCTTCAAGTTCATCTTCAAACACATTAAGCACATTCAAATTCCCACATTTCTCATGATCCACCATGTCATGAGAATCCTCCAAACAATCTACCATTTGACAATCTGAAACATAGGAGGAAAAACAAGTATCCTGCAACTTTTCAAGAAGTTGTTCATTTTGAATTGTGAGCTTATGAATATCTTCATTATTCTTCAAGTATGCATCATTTAACAATTCATTAAGCTCAAACAAATGGTTTCTATCAAAAAGCAAAGACATGAAATTACCTTTGATGTGGCACATTGGTCTTTGAATCTTCTCCATGTCTTCAACAAAGGATGTTTCCTCCAATGAAGTAGCTCTCCAACAAGAATTTGACACCAATGCTTGAGTGTCATGGAGAATACTGAGGGACTCTTGGATCTTCTTTTCATTCATCTTTAAGGACCCTTCAAGAAAATGAGGCTCTTTCAAATGACCCTCCTCATCTTCTTCGTTTTTTCTTGGACCAACTTCATGAAGCTCGAGTGGTGATGGGGAAGTTGATCTTGGTTCTTCTTCAAATACTACAAGGTTTCATTATCATGCTTAATGGAACTTGAGCTTGCAGAAACACTTTCAAAAGTGATATCTATGTCACCAACATAGAGGTGTGAGCACCCATCAGTAGGTACTCCTTCATAGTTTAAGCATCCATCAGTAGATGCTCTTTGGTTCATGTCTAAGCTAGAAGGTGTCTCGAAATGATCTTCTATATTTTCAATAGAATATTCTTCATGCTCTTGTGATGTCTTTTCATTTTTCTCCTTCAAGCAAGCTGATGCATTTTTCCCCTTGTTTTCCTTAGGATCAATATCTTTGGAATCTCTTTTTTAAGAATTCTCAAAAGCTCTCCTCAAGTGGGACATAATTTCATGTACACATGTATGATACTCACTCCAAGGTTCTTTACAAGAAGGGCATAAACCTTTCTTTACTAACTCCACATCTTCATTTTTAGGCCTATTTTCAAAAACATGTTCAGCATAGTACTCAAAAGACATGGCATTTTGTGTATTTTTGCTAAAAGCAAGATATTCTTGATATTTTTTATATTGTTGGGGCAAGGTTTTATATTTTGCTCTCCACCTTTGGAACTCACTCATAGAATTATCCTCGGTTGGTGTGACACACTCATATTCATCAGATTTAAAGTCATAAGAATAATCTTCATTTCTCCTAAAATTGTAATAAGTGTTGCATGATGGCACCTCTTCCTCGTACCATTCACATTCGGCCTCATATTGCTCATAAGCATCTCCAAATTCCTCATAAGAATTGTATTCATAGGATTCATCATAATAGTAAGACATGGCTGCCAATTATTCTTGAATGTATGTACCTAATACACAGGTGCAAGGACCATGCTCTGATACCACTGTAATGTCCCTTCTGAAGAATTTTATTAAAATGGCAATTTTTCACTTTTTTCCCTAGTTAGACCTTTGACTAGTTTTGAGCTCTAGGTCCCCAAATTGCTCCAATTGCTCCCAAATATTCTGAGAAGGTATATGGATGATGTTAGAACATAAATATGTATTTTGGGGATGATTTTGTACCTTTAAAATACTTATGCAAATCCTCTTTCAATTCTGGCCAATATAAGGAACTTTACTACTAATTTCCCTTTGACTAGTATTGGTCTCTAGGTCTCGAATTGACTCCAAATGCCTTCAAATATTAAAGGAAGGTGTATGAATGATATTAGGACTTGAATATGATTTTTAGGGATGATATATGGCCACCAAAATACCTCTGCAAACTCTTTTAAGATTCTGGACCAAGTATGCAACTTTACTAGTAATTTGGGGTTCAAATCCCCTTAGGGTTAGTACTGAAAATGGCTTCCCAAATGCCTCCAAACCCACTCAAATTTATGAACAGAGGTAGGGAATGTATTAAGTATGTTATTAAGGTCTCATGTACACCATTAATTTATTATTATATTTGTTCCAACCCTCTCCCATTCAACTGCAAAAATCACCAATTCGACCCTTGAGGAAATGGCACTATTTCTTCTCCCAGTGCAATTAAACTGAGTAAAAATACTTCAAATTCTCAAGTACGGTACATTAAACTTGTAAAATACATCCATGGCAGTTCATTAATCACAAATGCATCATAGAATCATCCATTCATTCGAAATCATCATCAATACATTGGTTCACAACAAGGTAGTGGGGAAATGGCATTGTTCTTCCATTAAAAATGAGATTTATACATTTCTACTTGGAATTTCGACCTGAAAATTTTTAGAGATGAAGAACAGAATATTTACTTCATATTGAAAAAGAAATGGGGCATGATAAGTTCCCCCAAAGAGTACAATATCTCACCAAAAACGCCCTCCCTCAAGGATCAAGAATATGCTATCAAAACTGGAAATGGTTGAGAGAATGTGCTGTAATAGAAGAAATCATGAGCTACCCTGTAGCTTACACCTGAAAATAAAGACTCCATTAAAGCTCCAAATGAAAGGATTGAATGGCCTTTCCAATTACCAACTCGGATGGGAATCTTTCACCCTCGAAATTGGCTAAGGCAATAAACTAGTCATCCACTAGCTCTCCCTCTACACAAATGCAATTGCAAATTCTACAAATGATCAAAAGTTGGTTTCATTCTTTGTTATTGACATTTATAAGCTTCTAATTTCCTCCATGGGTCGATTTCCTTCCAAGAGACTCATGCCAAATCAAGTTGGGAAGAGATTCCAAAGAACGCCACTTGTGTAACAATTCCTAGTCTCCCACTTCCACCAAATCACATGTGGAAGCATCTTAGCTGACCTAACACCCTTGAGCACCCTATTGGAGTCTATTTTTAGCCCTGACATGTCATATATGTCATATGTCAGCCTTCAGGTCTGATTTGTGTCATAGGTTTCATAGCATCTTCATCATTGTTGTCATAGAGCTAGGGAATCTAGCCCAAGTGTCTCACTAGCTCCAAATTGCCTCTTCCTCTTCCATGGGAGTTACTCTTCCTCTATATTTCGACCTTGGATGAGTCATGCAATGAATAATACCTTTTGGACTCCCCCAAGTATGTGACCATTCACCTTGAATTCAAATTGGTGAGAGAATGATGCCAAGTGTAGTGGGGAAATCTAGCCATATGTGGGTCCCACTTCCTCCATGTGTCTTCATGATCAAATGCCACTTTGATTTTCACTTGTATATATTTATTTATCTCCTTTATTAAATATTTATGCCATTCTAATGTTCAAACATCATTTATTATCCCCATTATTCCCAATCCCAAAGCTTCCACCCCAAACCTATAGGAAACTAGTAATTTTTCTCCTTGGCAATTATTTGACCTTTAGCATCAATTTGACAAACTCTAATGAATAGGGCCAATGTGATTAGGCCATTGTGACTCAATGCCAAATTTGGGACATGACAAATTCTCCCTTCCCAATATTGCTTGTCCTCAAGCAATTTTAAACATGGGTGTTGAAGAACCTGCTTTCTGTATAATTCTTTGAAGTTGCCATTAAATTGCCCAACCTTGAGTCTCCGAGTTTCCATGAATATTTTAGAGAGGAACCACCATGCTTGCTGCTGCACTACTCTGATAAAAATCACTTTATTATGTGGGAAATGCATCTCCCATACTGCTTGTTTTCCCCAAAAAATTGAAACCAATGAGATAAAAATTATTCCAGGGTCTCATTGCTTGTATTGCACCCCAACAATTAAGAGTGCTCTCCAACCCACACCATTAGATAAGAGAATTCTTGGATACCATTTTCTTGTATGCATACTTCCAAACATCATGAGTACCAAATATATATCATCAAAGTACATAACAACATAATGAAAATGTACATCAATGATATGCTTCATCAAAGAGTCATGAAAGTGCTTATACCTCCAAGCAAGTAGACCACCATTTTTCAAGTGCATACAAGCTTCAAGTGAACAATCAAATCTGCTCCAATGACATAGGTGAGGATCCCATGTCCTATAATGTTGCTCCAAAAAGATGTGATATGCATCAAAATATTCAACCATGTATTCTTTCATCCAAGAAGTGAATGAAGAATCTCCACTAAAATCTGAACCAAATAATGAGCAGAAAAAACGAGACTTCAAATGACTCAAAGAAGTCTCACCCATACATCCCTAAATGTGAGAGTCATAAACATATAACAAAGTATGTGGCTTGCAACAAAATTTTTCTCCAATCATAAATATATTCACCCAAGTGTTGGATGAAGTTCCGCCAACATCAAATGAATCAAGTGTTGAGCAAGAAAAACCATGAGTCTTCAAGTGACTCAAATGCATATCATAGGTGCATCCATGTAGATGTGCATCATCATAAAGTAACAAAGGATGCTACTGCAAATGTGAATAAGAATTTGCTCCAACCATATCATCATAAAGAGTAAATCTAGGAGTTCCATACTCCTCATGTGGCACCATAAAAAAAAACCATTTCACCCATTCTTCATTAAGACTAATGCTGCAAAACATGGAATTGTAGGATGTAGGAGAATGAACTAACTCACTCAAATGATCAAAAAGTGCAGAAATTTCGTCATGGGAAAGATCCATATGGGTAGTATCATGCATCTCCTTCAAAAGTGTGAAACCTTTGTCATAGATTGGTTCCAATGTAGAGGAATCATGCTCTTCTTTAAAAATTGCATAACCTTCATCAAAAGACAATTCAAGTTCCTCTTCCACCACATCAAGTGTTTGGATCTCTTCAAGTTCATATTCAAACACATTAAGCACATTCAAATTCCCACATTTCTCATGATCCACCATGTCATGAGAATCCTCCAAACAATCTACCATTTGACAATCTAAAACATAGGAGGAAAAACAAGTATCTTGCAACTTTTCAAGAAGTTGTTCATTTTGAATTGTGAGCTTATGAATATCCTCATTATTCTTCAAGTATGCATCATTTAACAATTCATTAAGCTCAAACAAATGGTTTCTATCAAAAAGCAAAGACATGAAATTACCTTTGATGTGGCACATTGCTCTTTGAATCTTCTCCATGTCTTCAACGAATGATGTTTCCTCCAATGAAGTAGCTCTCCAACAAGAATTTGACACCAATGCTTGAATGACATGGAGAATGTTGAGGGACTCTTGGATCTTCTTTTGATTCATATTTAAGGACCCTTCAAGAAAATGAGGCTCTTGCAAATGACCCTCCTCATCTTCTTCGTTTTTTCTTGGACCAACTTCATGAAGCTCGAGTGGTGATGGGGAAGTTGATCTTGGTTCTTTTTCAACTGCTACAAGGTATTCATTATCATGCTTAATGGAACTTGGGCTTGCAGCAACACTTTCAAAAGTGATCTCTATGTCACCAACATAGAGGTGTGAGCACCCATCAGTAAGTACTCCTTCATAGTTTAAACATCTATCAGTAGATGCTCTTTGGTTCATGTCTAAGCTAGAAGGTGTCTCGAAATGATCTTCCATATTTTCAATAGAATATTCTTCATGTTCTTGTGATGTCTCTTCATTTTTCTCCTTCAAGCAAGCTGATGCATTTTTCCCTTTGTTTTCCTTAGGATCAATATCTTTGAAATCTTTTTTTTAAGAATTCCCAAAAGCTCTACTCAAGTGGGACATAATTTCATGTACACATGTATGATACTCACTCCAAGGTTATTTACAAGAAGGGCATAAACCTTTCTTTGCTAACTCCACTTCTTCATTTTTTGGCCTATTTTCAAAAACATATTCAGCATAGTACTCAAAAGACATGGCATTTTGTGTATTTTTTCTAAAAGCAAGATATTCTTGATATTGTTTATATTGTTGGGGCAATGTTTTATATTTTGCTCTCCATCTTTGGAACTCACTCATAGAATTATCCTTGGTTGGTGTGACACTCTCATATTCATCAGATTTAAATTCATAAGAATAATATTCATTTCTCCTAAAATTGTAATAAGTGTTGCATGATGGCACCTCTTCCTCGTACCATTCACATTCGGCCTCATATTGCTCATAAGCATCTGCATATTCCTCATAAGAATTGTATTCATAGGATTCATCATAATAGTAAGACATGGCTGCCAATTATTCTTGAATGTATGTACCTAATACACAGGTGCAAGGAACATGCTCTGATACCACTGTAATGTCCCTTGTTAGGAATTTTATTAAAATGACAATTTTTCACTTTTTTCCCTAGTTTGACCTTTGACTAGTTTTGAGCTCTAGATCCCCAAATTGCTCAAATTGCTCCCAAATCTTCTGAGAAGATATATGGATGATGTTAGAACATAAATATGTATTTTGGGGATGCTTTTGGACCTTTAAAATACTTCTGCAAATCCTCTTTCAATTCTGGCCAATGTAGGGAACTTTACTAGTAATTTTCCTTTGACTAGTATTGGTCTCTGGGTCTCGAATTGACTCCAAATGCCTTCAAATATTAAAGGAAGGTGTATGAATGATATTAGGAATTGAATATGATGTTTAGGGATGATATATGGCCACCAAAACACCTCTGCAAACTCTCTTAAGATTCTAGACCAAGTATGCAACTTTACTAGTAATTTGGGGTTCAAATCCCCTTGGGGTTAGTACTGAAAACGGCTTCCCAAATGCCTCCAAACCCACTCAAATTTCTGAACGGAGGTAGGAAATTTATTAAGGATGTTATTAAGGTCTCATATGCACCATTAATTTATTATTATATATGTTCCAACCCTCTCCCATTCAACTACAAAAATCACCAATTCGACCCTTGGGAAAATGGCACTATTTCTTCTCCCAATGCAATTAAACTGAGTAAAAATACTTCAAATGCTCAAATACAATACATTAAACTTGTAAAATACATCCATGGAATTCCATTAATCACAAATGCATCATAGAATCATCCATTCATTAGAAATCATCATCAATATATTGGTTCACAACAATGTAGTGGGGAAATGGCATTGTTCTTCCATTAAAAATGAGATTTATACATTTCTA
Organism: Larix kaempferi; assembly: GCA_027924585.1. Taxonomy (NCBI): domain Eukaryota; kingdom Viridiplantae; phylum Streptophyta; class Pinopsida; order Pinales; family Pinaceae; genus Larix; species Larix kaempferi. The sequence continues at coordinate 1,706,537 of BSBM01000617.1, read as the reverse complement.
CTTGGAATTTAGACCTGAAACTTTCTGGAGATGAAGAATAGAGTATTTAATTCATATTACAAAATAAATGGGGCATGAGAAGTTCCCCAAAAGATGACAATATCTCACCAAAAACGCCCTCCCTCAAGGATCAAGAATATACCATCAAAACTGGAAATGGTTGAGAGAATGTGCTGCAATAGAAGAAACCATGAGCTGCCCTGTAGCTTACACCTGCAAATAAATACTCCATTAAAGCTTCAAATGAAAGGTCTGAATGTCCTTTCCAATTACCAACTTGGATGGGAATCTTTCACCCTCGAAATTGGCTAAGACAAGAAACTAGTCATCCACTAGCTCTCCCTCTACACAAATGCAATTGCAAATTCTACAAATGATCAAAAGCTAGTTTCATTATTTGTTATTGACATTTATAAACTTCTAATTTCCACCATGGGTCGAATTCCTTCCAAGAGACTCATGCCAACTCAAGTTGGAAAGAGATTCCAAAGAACGCCACTTGTATAACAATTCCTAGTCTCCCACTTCCACTAAATCACATGTGGAAGCATCTTAGCTGCCCTAACACCTTTGAGCGCCCTCTTGGAGTCTATTTTTATCCCTGACATGTCATATATTTCATATGTCATCCTTCAGGTCTGATTTGTGTCATAGGTGTCATAGCATCTTCATCATTGTTGTCATAGAGCTAGGGAATCTAGCCCAAGTGTCTCATTAGCTCAAAATTGCCTCTTCCTCTTCCATGGAAGTTACTCTTCCTCTATATTTCGACCTTGGATGAGTCATGCAATGAATAATATATTTTGGACTCCCACAAGTATGTTACCATTCACCTTGAATTCGAATTGGTGAGAGAATGATGCCAAGTGTAGTGGGGAAATCTAGCCATATGTGGGTCCCACTTCCTCCATGTGTCTTCATGATCAAATGCCACTTTGATTTTCACTTGTATATATTTATTTATATCCTTTATTAAATATTTATGCCATTCTAATGTTCAAACATCATTTATTATCCCCATTATTCCCAATCCCAAAGCTTCCACCCCAAACCTAGGAAACTAGTAATTTTCCTCCTTGGCAATTATTTGACCTTTAGCATCAATTTGACAAACTCTGATGAATAGGGCCAATGTGATTAGGCCATTGTGACCCAATGCCAAATTTGGGACATGACATCTGGATAGGTTGTGCTAGGCATGTAAAATTCCTCGGATGCTCTTTAGAGATCTTGAAGGTTGCAAGACACTCTTTTAAGGTTTTGTGGAGATCACATGTAAAAGTCCTGGGAGATCCGATATGCTGATCAGTATGCTTGTAATCAATCCTTGGATGCTCTTTCAAGGTTTTGTTGATGCACGTAATCAGCCCTGAGGATTCCACAGGATGGCCGGCTTGCAAAGATGATGAAGACCTACAAGAGGCTAGGCCTACATCCAGCATGAAAAAGGGTTGGCTCTGTAGAACTTCCTATGACGAGAAGAATTGAGAGATAGCACCAGTGATCGAGATGACGAGTACAGCAGCAGTGATGAGGATGCTCCGTGATCCAGTGACGATGATCCAGCTCTAGTATTGAAGACTTGTGCCTATATGTATTGATGACTTGTGTCAAGAGAATACCTTCCTAGTTTAGAGGGAGTGTTGATGTATTTGTAAATTCGGAAGATATTCACTTGTATATTGTATGTATTACATTTGTACTTTATTGTATCCCCAACGGAGATGTGTTATTCCTCTGGTTGGAAGTAACGTCATTTGTATTTTCAAGTGTCGCAAGTTACATTGTAAGTGTCGTAACTTATATTTGATGTTATTATACCACCTTAGAGGAGTCGGCCCAGTATGAGTTAAAGGGCTATTAGACCACCCTAGTGGGGTCGGCCCAGTGACAAGTGGTAATGGGTTATTAGACTCTCCTAAGGGAGGTCGACCCAGTTAGAGTAAAAGGCAAGTCAAAGTAAAGTATAAATAGAGAGTGTGACTCTCTCATTCTATTCATTCACTCACTCACTCACTTTGCATTAGTGAGAGAGTGGAGGAGTGCGCACAAGTGGAAGAGGAGTAGCTGTTGCAGACATATATCTTTTGAGGATTCATCTTTGTGATATTTGTATTGGTGCTCATTCTATCTCTGAGGAAGTTGCGGGGTTTTTCACCTTCTTGGTTTTCCCCGATGAATTGCTTTATGTCTCTTGTCTCTTGTGTTTGATATGTTGTACAGGTTGTTCTCTCAATTAAGATCCTAGATCATATTGAGTTAAATGATGAAAAACTAACAATAGCTATGTACATCAATGTCATGGTCATATAGGTACTTGTGACCCGAGCTTAAGTTTTTTTGGGGGTTTAAGGCATGATTTGGGGACAAACTGCATGGGCTAAGCATGCATCCCATATGACGAATGGGTCTTGTTTTGTACAAAAAAATTGGATTCAACTTAAAGGATGATGGCATGGAAGTTTGATGTGGTTATGATTGTGTCGATGACATCAATGTCACGGTTATATAGGTGCTTGTCACTCAAGCTCAATGGTTTTTGGGGTTTCTCTTTGGATGAGGAGGCCATATTTGAATTTACTGTTAAAATTGAAAGTGTAAACAAATAGAGGTGAAACAAGATTACCTCTTGGGTAAAATTTTACATTTGGATGACTTATGGTGCTAAGCAGTGGAAATTTGATTTCAAATTTGTCATGGGTGTCCTTCCCTTCTTTTCTAATGAGGAGAATGAACTAGCCTTTTTTAATATCTTTCCCCTTAAGGGTTTAGAAAATTGAATTTCACCCATTTGCACAAAGTTATTAGATGATTTTGAGATGACTTCATATGGCATCATCTGGGTCCACCTGACATGTTGTTAGTTTTTCAACATTTAATTCAATATGATCTAGGATCTTAACTGAGAGAACAACATGTACAACATATCAAACACAAGAGACAAGAGACACAAAGCATTTCAGCGTGGAAAACCAAGAAGGTGAAAAACCCCGCAACTTCCTCAGAGATAGAATAAGCACCAATACAAATATCACAAAGATGAATCCCCAAAAGATAGATGTCTGCAGCAACTACTCCTCCTCCACTTGTGCGCACTCCTCCTCTCTCTCACTAATGCGAAGTGAGAGAGTGAATGAATGACTAGAATGAGAGAGTCACACTCTCTATTTATACTTTACTTTGACTTGCCTTTTACTCTAACTGGGTCGACCCCACCAGAGTGGTCTAATAACCCTTTAACCCATATTGGGTCGACCCCTCTAAGGTGGTCTAATAACCCATCAAATACAAGTTACGACACTTACAATGTAACTTGTGACACTTGAAAATACAAATGACGACACTTCCAATCGAAGGAATAATACATCTATGTTGGGGATACAATAAAGTACAAATGTAATACATACAATATACAAGTGAATATCTTCCGAAGTTACAAATACATCAACACTCCCTCTTAACTAGGAAGGTATTCTCTTGACACAGGTCATCAATACATATAAGCACAAGCCTTCAATTCTGGAGCTGGATCATCATCACTGGATCACGGAGCATCATCGTCACTGCTGATGTACTCTTCATCTCGATCACTAGTGCTATCTCTCAATTCTTATTGTCATAGGAAGTTCTACAGAGCTAGCCCTTTTTCATGTTGGATGTAGGCCTAGCCTACTATAGGTCTTCATCATCTCTACGAGCGGCCTGATAGAGGTGGAATCTTGTTAGGATATTCCTATACTCCATCCTAGTCCCACCAGTATTTTGATCATTTACATTTTCAGTCATGCATGCACTTTTAGGGTTTGCATGCATTCTAGGGTTTGCATGCATCCCAGTCATCATCCCAACACCTAGCCCTTAGTTAACCATCCCCCAGGAGCTTCTCACTATTCAGTTTTAGCCCTCCAGTTGCTTAATGCGCCCTTCTTCCTTGATTTTAGGGAGCAACTCACCCTTCTTCACCTACCAGTCCAATTGTCTTCAGTTTATACTCAGTTACACCTACCATACTCAGTTTGACTGATGGTTGACAGTTACTTGAGCATTGATGACTCCACTGATGATGATGATGAAGACTTCCAGTTGTGCTCCGATGATCATGAGGACACCTAGTTGTGCTACAATGACACTCTATTGATCTTATGATCACTCTGAGAGGCTAATTCGAATTGCCACCTTAGGCATTCGAATCCTCTATACCATTGTACTATTTATTTTTCCATATTGTGATTAATTAACTAGTGTGTGTGAAGTATTATTGCTTCTATCTGAGTTCTACTATACCATATTATTCTGTTGCTCATTATACTGTATTGTTCACTCTTCTTCTATTTTCCTGCTTAATCATAATTACTCTTGTGAGGTATACATCATCTCTTATATCTGCTGTGAGGATTTTCACATGGTATCAGAGCATGTTGAGAGTATTGTTTGTCTCCATTCCTGAGAGTTTTTTGCAGGTTATTACCAAGATTTCGAGTGCAGCAGTAGCAATTGCAGTTATTCTATATTGTTTTTGCAGGTCTTCTACAGCTTCTATGTATCCATCAGGAATTACTCCTCTTTCTCCATTCAACTACGATGAATGGAAACCAAGAATTATAGCATATTTGAAGAGCCATGATCTCTTTGATTGTTACTTTGAAAGAGAGTTTGAATCCTTTGAAGAGAATATTGACTGATTGAATAAAGGTGGCATGGCCTTTGCAAGAATGATGCTTTCTTTGCCTAAATACCTGAGATTTCATTTCGAATACCGTGATAGTGTTGAAAATCCAATAGAGTTATGGACTCCAAAAGAGTTATGGGCTCACCTGGATGAAAACTTTGGCAGAAAGAATGAAGGGATTGGTCCAAACCCATTCAAAAGAAAGCAAAGTGATGCATTAGCTCCCCTTGATGGTCTCTCAAATCATGAACCAGTATCATCTCATATTGAAGTTGTTGACAAAGAACTTGCAGATTCTCCACTCATGCTCCAACTTTCTTCTCTTTCTGTGCCAACTCACACTCTAGATATTGCAGAAGGTCCTAAATCCTCTCTTACACCAGAGTCTGTTGGTTTGCATCATGATCACATTATTATTTCATAGGTAAAATCAGCTATTGGAGGTAATGCATTCGCTCCTCTCAAGCAATCATCTATTTTATACTACTATATGATCATTAATTCATGCTTTCAGAAGGTTATTGAAGATTATGGCCATTGCCATTCGCTTGGGATAAATTCTCATGCAATTACTGGTTTTGATCCCACCTCTCATGGTTCAAAGGAGATCTCAAGAAACCATGATTCAAGTCTTGGATCTAATTTGGATTCTAAGCAATTACTACTTGGGATAATTTCTCATGCATATGATAGTTTTGATCTCACCCCTGCTGGTTCAAAGGAGATCTCAAGAAACTATTCTTCAAGCTATCTTAAATCTATTTGGATTTCAAGCAATTATTATTTGATGGTTCTTTTTGGCATAATCTCACCCATAATGGTTCGAAGGAGAAGACAAAAGACTATCTGCATATTCATGATTTTGATCCTACCTCAATTGATTCGAATCACAGGTTCAAGGATCATCCTCATACTTTTGGATTTGTTCTCATCACATTTGATATGAAGAGCAAGTACAAGCACATGTTTTTTGAGCATGATCCACTTCTTCCCAAGAAGAAGATACCTCCAGACATATGACCAAGCATCACACCTGCTTGAGTTTGGAGCATTTTTTTTTTTTGTGCCTTATAGTCTGTTTTTTAGGAGGGGCTATGTTTCCCATGAAATTTTCCCACTTCCTTGGTTTATTGACTGTTATTATTCATTGTATTGGGTGACCTTTGGTCTTAGTTACCAGGGCCCAGGATGGATTAAGGGGGGGTGTTAGGATATTCCTATACTCCATCCTAGTCCCACCAGTGTTTTGATCATTTACATTTTTAGTCATGCGTGCACTTTTAGGGTTTGCATGCATCCCAATCATTATCCCATCACCTAACCCTCAGTTAGCTAGCCCCCAGGAGCTTCTCACTATTCATTTTTAGCCTTCTAGTTGCTTAATGCGCCCTTCTTCCTTCATTTTAGGGAGCAACTCACCCTTCTTCACCTACCAGTCCAATTGTCTACAGTTTATACTCAGTTACACTTAGTTACACCTGCCAGACTCAGTTTGACTGATGGTTGACAGTTACTTGAGCATTGATGACTCCACTGATGATGATGAAGACTTCTAGTTGTGCTCTGATGATCATGAGGACACCTAGTTGTGCTCCGATGACACTCTATTTATTGCTACACGCACATTGATATTCGCTATCTGCAAAGTTTTAAGTTTTTTATTTAATTGAGTTTGTTAAACTCTGTATCTATTCTTTCACTCACAACAGGTTCTACTCTCATCAAAGCCAAATTGGCTTCAATTTGTAAAAGAGCTGATGCTCGAAATAACCTACTGTAACTTGTCGATTTGGTATATAACCACGGCCTTTTTTTTTATACAATACATGTTTTCGTTAAAAAAAAACAATCGGGGTATTACAACTGGATTCATCCTTGCTAGATTCCCTAGAGTGTTATTTCAGAGAAAGAAAAGTTAGTCACATTATGAGGTCGTGACCAAGAACGAATTTGTGGGGGAGAAGAAACATGATTATTTCTTTCACCCAAAACTTCCCTAATTTATTTTCCCTCCTATTTTTCTTTTCTCCAAATATTTTATTCCCCCAATTCTTCTTTTCTTCAAATATATTTTCTTACATATGAATTTGATCTTTTCATATTATTATATTATATATAACTATTATGATTCACTATAATATATTTATATATTAATATTATATATTAAACCCCCTCAATCAAACTAGTAATTTTTTTAGTCATTTGTAATTGTGTCATTAACTATTTAGTTGTATTTTTTATCAGATGACTAAATTAGTCATTTTTAGCTTAAAAACACTCTCGTGACTAACATTTTTAGTCACATTGTCATTTATCTCACTTTTTCCACTAGTGGAGGGAGGCTTCTATCACATAAACCCGGGGAATTGAACTCCAAAACTGATTTCCAAATTGTTAAAGCTTTTGGTGCATCTAACGCTTCACAAACCACCCATTTCTTACAATTGTTGTCAATTTAAAATCATTACAGACTTTTTCCAAGCATCGTGTGGCATCAAGCAAGGCTTCCCATTATCTTCTTTCCCGTACATTATTATGGCAGAATATCTCAGTCGAAAGCTAAATCATGAAATGACTTCTGGTTCCCTTCCCGGCCTCCACCTCACCCATGATTCTCACCCCCTCAACCACACTCTCTTCGCTAATGACTCCCTTTTAATTGGTGGAGCCTCCTCCATCTTAGACCGAAAATTCAAACGCTATCTAAACATGTATTGCATTGCATCCAAAGGCAAAATCAACTTGCATAAAAGCGTTGTCTACTGTTGGAATCTAAAAAACAACGTGGCAGACAAAATCAGTAGAATTCTCGGCATCAAAGCATACAATCATTGGGACAAATTTAACTACATGGATCTTCCAATCACATTCGGTTATTCAAATAGTGGAAAATGGGAAGACACGATCAACAAAATAAAAAATAGAATCAAAAGATGGGGAGGACATTGGCTCAGCAAAGCTGGGAAGCTAATCTTAATAAATTCTGTTCTCTCTACACTACCTATCTACCAATCTTCCATTCTCCTAGCCCCAAAAGGAGCTTCCAATCAGATAATCAAGTCATTGAGAGACTTCCTTTGGTCCAGCGGAAGAAACAACGGAAACAAAATCCACCTTGTGAATTGGGAGACCATCAAGCAGCCAAAACCCTTGGGAGGCCTGCATATTCGAGATCCACTCCATGCCAATTTGGCTTTGGGCGGTAAGCTTCTTTGGAAAATCCTCCATAATAAGCATCATCAAGTCAGTCAAGTTTTAAGAAAGAAATACTTACAAGGGAACAATTTAAGATGCCTCGATCAAAAGCCAACCACCAAAGGTTCCAAAACAGGGACATTATGTAAAGCAACCTGGGAATTTTTTTCAAAAGGTCTCTACTGGGTGCCTGGCAATGGCAGGAAAATTGACATGTTCACGGATAAGATCATGGACATCGAAGCACTCCAGAACAACCATGAGCTTCACAACATAGCACTTTGGCTCAGGCAGCGTGGAATCACCACCCTAAAAGAATTCAGCTCCTGGGACTTCTCTGGCAATTGGAAAAGCTGGAAAATCACAGACATCCCTGTACAACTTGAGTCTGCAAAAAACATTCTTATTGACAATCTGAAAGGATGCGCTCCCTTTCACCTTATGGCCAAAGACGAGCGAGGATGGGGCTCCACAGGTTCTTACATCTCTGCTCTCGATTACAAAGCACTCCAACCCCATGATGATGCTAGAAAAGATTTATGGAAAATCGCATGGAATCCATTTGGACTCCCTAAAATCAATTTCTTCACGTGGACCTTAATCCACACCAAAGTTCTCACTGGCGACAACCTCAATAAGAGAGGCTTTCACGGGCCTTTTTGGTGCCCTTTTTGTCATGATAACATCGAAACACTCGACCACCTCTTTCTGGAATGTCAGTTTACTAAACTTGTTTGGAAACTTGTCCTCCTTAATCTCGTTACCCCTCAGCCTTCTTTCACCTCTGTCACCCAACTCTTCCAAGAATGGAGGTCTATTTATCCTAATCCCATTCCTAGCAAGAATCCCTGGTATCAGATTTGGATTTCCATCCCCAAATTTACATGTTGGAAAATATGGACCGTAAGAAACAATGCCATTTTCAATGAGAAGCATTATACCCCTGTGCAGATTGCAGGTCAAGCCAAAGGTTTATTGATCGACTATTTAAAAAACTCCAATTACAAGGCCGATGCAACTCTTAGCACAAAAGAAATGAACTGGATATGAGTCATTCATCACAGGTCGAGTAAAGGAATCCAACCTCGACATCAACCAATATGGCAAATCAGACTCACCAGCCCCGACTTTCATGAATGGAGAACCAATCAAGACACAGACAATTTACATTTCGATGGTGCCTCAAAAAACAATACTAGCAAAGCTGGTGCAGGGGGAGTCCTATGGATAAATGATGGAATAATCAGATTGAAGTATAATTGGGGCTTGGGCACCTGCTCAAACAATATAGAAAAAACAGTAGACCTATTGAAAGGCTACGAGATAGCCAAAGAACATATGATCAACAAGCTATATGTATTCAGCGATTCTCTACTCATCATCAGAGCCCTAAATGCAAACACTAACCTCAAAAATCTTGCCATTAATTGAATTTTACAGTGTATAAGGCAAATTTCGAGCACATTCACTCAATTCAAGGCTTTCCACATTTTAAGAAATTTAAATGATGAAGCAGACATCGAAGCAAATATAAGAACCAGTCTTAATTATGGAATTCTGAATCTAAGCACCAATGGTAGCAAATTACATAAAATCCCCTGATCAGGGCACCCGAATACGCATCACTCAAGTTTTCCAATCTTCAGACTCTGGAAGAAAATTAACTCGTCTCAACAACTGATCACCGGTTTAGTGAAATTCTCTCATTAGAATTTGAAGGTTTATAACCATCTACTATCAATAATTTGGAATCACGAGAGGATAACAGACAGAAGATTGAATCAGAATGCTCGCCAGTCATGCTAGATGCATTTCTGACCTCTATTTACTACTAGACGCACATTGATATTTGCTATTGACAAAGTTTTAAGTTTGTTATTTAATTGAGATTGTTAAACTCTGTATCTATTCTTTCACTCACAGCAGGTTCTACTCTCATCAAAGCCAAATTGGCTTCAATTTGTAAAAGAGCTGATGCTAGAAATAACCTATTGTAACTTGCCGATTTGGTATATAACCACGGCCTTTTTTTTTTATACAATACAGGTTTTCGTTAAAAAAAAACATCCGGGGTATTACATCTGGATTCATCCTTGCTAGATTCCCTAGAGTGTTATTTCAAAGAAAGAAAAGTTAGTCACATTATGAGGTCGTGACCAAGAACGAATTTGTGGGGGAGAAGAAACATGATTATTTTTAAACCTCCTCAATCAAACTAGTAATTTTTTTAGTCATTTGTAATTGTGTCATTAACTATTTAGTTGTATTTTTTATCAAATGACTAAATTAGTCATTTTTAACTTAAAAACACTCTCGTGACTAACATTTTTAGTCACGTTGTCATTTATCTCACTTTTTCCACTAGTGGAGGGAGGATTCTATCACATAAACCCGAGGAATTGAACTCCAAAACTGATTTCTAAATTGTTAAAGCTTTTGGTGCATCTAACGCTTCACAAACCACCCATTTCTCACAATTGTTGTCAATTTAAAATCATTACAGACTTTTTCCAAGCATCGCGTGGCATCAAGCAGGGCTGCCCATTATCTTCTTTCCCGTACATTATTATGACAGAATATCTCAGTAGAAAGCTAAATCATGAAATGACTTCTGGTTCCCTCCCGGCCTCCACCTCACCCATGATTCTCACCCCCTCAACCACACTCTCTTCGCTAATGACTCCCTTTTAATTGGTGGAGCCTCCTCCATCTTAGACCAAAAATTCAAACGCTATCTAAACATGTATTGCATTGCATCCAATGGCAAAATCAACTTGCATAAAAGCGTTGTCTACTATTGGAATCTAAAAAACAACTTGGCAGCCAAAATCAATAGAATTCTCGGCATCAAAGCATACAATCATTGGGACAAATTTAATCACCTGGATCTTCCAATCACATTCGGTAATTCAAATAGTGGAAAATGGGAAGACACGATCAACAAAATAAAAAACAGAATCAAAAGATGGGGAGGACATTGGCTCAGCAAAGCTGGGAAGCTAATCTTAATAAATTTTGTTCTCTCTACACTACCTATCTACCAATCTTCCATTCTCCTAGCCCCAAAAGGAGCTTCCAATCATATAAGAAGGTCATTGAGAGACTTCCTTTGGTCCGGCGGAAGAAACAATGGAAACAAAATCCACCTTGTGAATTGGGAGACCATCAAGCAGCCAAAACCCTCGGGAGGCCTACATATTCGAGATCCACTCCATGCCAATTTGGCTATGGGCGGTAAGCTTCTTTGGAAAATCCTCCATAATAAGCATCATCAAGTCAATCAATTTCTCAGAAAGAAATACTTACAAGGGAACTATTTAAGATGCCTCGATCAAAAGTCAACCACCAAAGGTTCCAACATCTGGACATTATGTAAAGCAGCCTGGGAATTTTTTTCAAAAGGTCTCTACTGGGTGCCTGGCAATGGCAGGAAAATTGACATGTTCACGGATAAGATCATGGACAGCGAAGCACTCCAGAACAACCATGAGCTTCACAACATAGCACTTTGGATCAGGCAGCATGGAATCACCACCCTAAAAGAATTCAGCTACTAGGACTTCTCTGGCAATTGGAAAAGCTGGAAAATCGCAGACATCCTTGTACAACTTGAGTTTGCAAAAAACATTCTTATTGACAATCTGAAAGGATGCGCTCCCCTTCACCTTATGGCCAAAGACGAGCGAGGATGGGGCTCCACAGGTTCTTACATCTCTGCTCTCGGTTACAAAGCACTCCAACCCCATGATGATGCTAGAAAAGATTTATGGAAAATCGCATGGAATCCATTTGGACTCCCTAAAATCAATTTCTTCACATGGACCTTAATCCACACCAAAGTTCTCACTGGCGACAACCTCAATAAGAGAGGCTTTCACGGGCCTTTTTGGTGCCCTTTTTGTCATGATAACATCGAAACACTCAACCACCTCTTTCTGGAATGTCAGTTTACTAAACTTGTTTGGAAACTTGTCCTCCTTGATCTCGTTACCCCTCAGCCTTCTTTCACCTCTGTCACCCAACTCTTCCAAGAATGGAGGTCTATTTATCCTAATCCCATTCCCAGCAAGAATCCCTGGTATCAGATTTGGATTTCCATCCCCAAAATTACATGTTGGAAAATATGGACCGCAAGAAACAATGCCATTTTCAATGAGAAGCATTATACCCCTATGCAGATTGCAGGTCAAGCCAAAGGTTTATCGATCGACTATTTAAAAAACTCCAATTACAAGGACGATGCAACTCTTAGCACAAAAGAAATGAACTGGATATGAGTCATTCATCACAGGATGAGTAAAGGAATCCAACCTCGACATCAACCAGCATGGCAAATCGGACTCACCAGCCCTGACTTTCATGAATGGAGAACCAATCAAGACACAGACAATTTACATTTCGATGGTGCCTCAAAAAACAATCCTAGCAAAGCTGGTGCAGGGGGAGACCTATGGACAAGTGATGGAACAATCAAATTGAAGTATAATTGGGGCCTGGGCACCTGCTCAAACAATATATAAGAAACATTAGCCCTATTGAAAGGCTGCCAGATAGCCAAAGAACACATGATCAACAAGCTATATGTATTCAGCGATTCTCTACTCATCATCAGAGCCCTAAATGCTAACACTAACCTCAAAAATCTCGCCCTTAATTGAATTTTACAGCGTATAAGGCAAATTTCGAGCACATTCACTTAGTTCAAGGCTTTCCACATTTTTAGAAATTTAAATGATGAAGCAGACATCGAAGCAAATATCAGAACCAGTGTTAATTATGGAATTCTGAATCTAAGCACCAATGGTAGCGAATTACACCAAATCCCATGATCAGGGCACCCGAATACGCATCACTCAAGTTTTCCAATCTTTAGACTCTGGAAGAAAATTAACTCGTCTCAACAACTGATCACCGGTTTAGTGAAATTCTCTCATTAGAATTTGAAGGTTTATAAACCATCTACTATCAAGAATTTGGAATCACGAGAGGATAACAGACAGAAGATTGAATCAAAATGCTCGCCAGTCATGCTAGATGCATTTCTGACCTCTATTTATTGCTAGACGCACATTGATATTCGCTATCTGCAAAGTTTTAAGTTTTTTATTTAATTGAGTTTGTTAAACTCTGTATCTATTCTTTCACTCACAACAGGTTCTACTCTCATCAAAGCCAAATTGGCTTCAATTTGTAAAAGAGCTGATGCTGCAAATAACCTATTGTAACTTGCCGATTTGGTATATAACCATGGCCTTTTTTTTTAATACAATACATGTTTTCGTTAAAAAAAAACAATCGGGGTATTACAACTGGATTCATCCTTGCTAGATTCCCAAGAGTGTTATTTCAAAGAAAGAAAAGCTAGTCACATTATGAGGTCGTGACCAAGAACGAATTTGTGGGGGAGAAGAAACATGATTATTTCTTTCACCCAAAACTTCCCTAATTTATTTTCCCTCCTATTTTTCTTTTCTCCAAATATTTTATTCCCCCAATTCTTCTTTTCTTCAAATATATTTTCTTCCATATGAATTTGATCTTTTCGTATTATTATATTATATATAAATATTATGATTCACTATAATATATTTATATATTAATATTATATATTAAACCCCCTCAATCAAATTAGTAATTTTTTTAGTCATTTGTAATTGTGTCATTAACTATTTAGTTGTATTTTTTATCAAATGACTAAATTAGTCATTTTTAGCTTAAAAACACTCTCGTGACTAACATTTTTAGTCACGTTGTCATTTATCTCACTTTTTCCACTAGTGGAGGGAGGCTTCTATCACATAAACCCGGGGAATTGAACTCCAAAACTGATTTCCAAATTGTTAAAGCTTTTGGTGCATCTAACGCTTCACAAACCACCCATTTCTCACAATTGTTGTCAATTTAAAATCATTACAGACTTTTTCCAAGCATCGCGTGGCATCAAGCAAGGCTGCCCATTATCTTCTTTCCCATACATTATTATGGCAGAATATCTCAGTCGAAAGCTAAAATCATGAAATGACTTCTGGTTCACTTCCCGGCCTCCACCTCACCCATGATTCTCACCCCTTCAACCACACTCTCTTCGCTAATGACTCCCTTTTAATTGGTGGAGCCTCCTCCATCTTGGATCGAAAATTCAAACGCTATCTAAACATGTATTGCATTGCATCCAATGGTAAAATCAACTTGCATAAAAGCGTTGTCTACTGTTGGAATCTAAAAAACAACGTGGCAGACAAAATCAGTAGAATTCTCGGCATCAAAGCATACAATCATTGGGACAAATTTAACTTCCTGGATCTTCCAATCACATTCGGTAATTCAAATAGTGGAAAATGGGAAGACACGATCAACAAAATAAAAAAAAAGAATCAAAGATGGGGAGGACATTGGCTCAGCAAAGCTGGGAAGCTAATCTTAATAAATTCTGTTCTCTCTACACTACCTATCTACCAATCTTCCATTCTACTAGCCCCAAAAGGAGCTTCCAATCAGATAAGCATGTCATTGAGAGACTTCCTTTGGTATGGCGGAAGAAACAACGGAAACAAAATCCACCTTGTGAATTAGGAGACCATCAAGCAGCCAAAACCCTCGGGAGGCCTGCATATTTGAGATCCACTCCATGCCAATTTGGCTTTGGGCGGTAAGCTTCTTTGGAAAATCCTCCATAATAAGCATCATCAAGTTAGTCAAGTTCTCAGAAAGAAATACTTACAAGGGAACAATTTAAGATGCCTCGATCAAAAGCCAACCACCAAAGGTTCCAACATCTGGACATTATGTAAAGCAACGTGGGAATTTTTTTCAAAAGGTCTCTATTGGGTGCCTGGCAATGGCAGGAAAATTGACATGTTCACGGATAAGATCATGGATAGCGAAGCACTCCAGAACAACCATGAGCTTCACAACATAGCACTTTGGCTCAGGCAGCATGGAATCACCACCCTAAAAGAATTCAGCTCCTCGGACTTCTCTGGCAATTGGAAAAGCTGGAAAATCACAAACGTCCCTGTACAACTTGAGTCTGCAAAAAGCATTCTTATTGACAATCTGAAAGGATGCGCTCCCCTTCACCTTATGGCCAAAGACGAGCGAGGATGGGGCTCCACAGGTTCTTACATCTCTGCTCTCGGTTACAAAGCACTCCAACCCCATGATGATGCTAGAAAAGATTTATGGAAAATCGCATGGAATCCATTTGGACTCCCTAAAATCAATTTCTTCACGTGGACCTTAATCCACACCAAAGTTCTCACTGGCGACAACCTCAATAAGAGAGGCTTTCACGGGCCTTTTTGGTGCCCTTTTTGTCATGATAACATCGAAACACTCAACCACTTCTTTCTGGAATGTCAGTTTACTAAACTTGTTTGGAAACTTGTCCTCCTTGATCTCGTTACCCCTCAGCCTTCTTTCACCTCTGTCACCCAACTCTTCCAAGAATGGAGGTATATTTATCCTAATCCCATTCCCTGCAAGAATCCCTGGTATCGGATTTGGATTTCCATCCCCAAAATTACATGTTGGAAAAGATGGACCGCAAGAAACAATGCCATTTTCAATGAGAAGCATTATACCCCTGTGCAGATTGCAAGTCAAGCCAAAGGTTTATTGATCGACTATTTAAAAAACTCCAATTACAAGGCCGATGCAACTCTTAGCACACAAGAAATGAACTGGATATGAGTCATTCATCACAGGATGAGTAAAGGAATCCAACCTTGACATCAACCAGCATGGCAAATCAGACTCACCAGCCCTGACTTTCATGAATGGAGAACCAATCAAGACACAGACAATTTACATTTCGATGGTGCCTCAAAAAACAATCCTAGAAAGGCTGGTGCAGGGGGAGTCCTATGGATAAGTGATGGAACAATCATATTGAAGTATAATTGGGGCTTGGGCACCTTCTCAAACAATATAGCAGAAACATTAGCCCTATTGAAAGGCTTCCAGATAGCCAAAGAACACATGATCAACAAGCTATATGTATTCAGCGATTCTCTACTCATCATCAGAGCCCTAAATGCTAACACTAATCTCAAAAATCTCGCCCTTAATTGAATTTTACAGCGTATAAGGCAAATTTCGAGCACATTCACTCAGTTCAAGGCTTTCCACATTTTAAGAAATTTAAATGATGAAGCAGACATCGAAGCAAATATCAGAACCAGTCTTAATTAAGGAATTCTGAATCTAAGCACCAATGGTAGCGAATTACATCAAATCCCCTGATCAGGGCACCCGAATACGCATCACTCAAGTTTTCCAATCTTCAGGCTCTGGAAGAAAATTAACTCGTCTCAACAACTGATCACCGGTTTAGTGAAATTCTCTCATTAGAATTTGAAGGTTTATAAACCATCTACTATCAAGAATTTGGAATCACGAGAGGATAACAGACAGAAGATTGAATTAGAATGCTCGCCAAGTATGCTAGATGCATTTTTGACCTCTATTTACTGCGAGACGCACATTGATATTCGCTATCTGCAAAGTTTTATGTTTTTTATTTAATTGAGTTTGTTAAACTCTGTATCTATTCTTTCACTCACAGCAGGTTCTACTCTCATCAAAGCCAAATTGGCTTCATTTTGTAAAAGGGCTGTTGCTGGAAATAACCTATTGTGACTTGTCGATTTGGTATATAACCACGGCCTTTTTTTTTATACAATACATGTTTTCGTTAAAAAAAAACTACCGGGGTAGTACAACTGGATTCATCCTTGCTAGATTCCCTGGAGTGTTATTTCAGAGAAAGAAAATTTAGTCACATTATGAGGTCGTGACCAAGAACGAATTTGTGGGGGAGAAGAAACATGATTATTTCTTTCACCCAAAACTTCCCTAATTTATTTTCCCTCCTATTTTTCTTTTCTCCAAATATTTTATTCCCCCAATTCTTCTTTTCTTCAAATATATTTTCTTACATATGAATTTGATCTTTTCGTATTATTATATTAGATATAAATATTATTATTCACTATAATATATTTATATATTAAAATCATTATATTAATATTATATATTAAACCCCCTCAATCAAACTAGTAATTTTTTTAGTCATTTGTAATTGTGTCATTAACTATTTAGTTGTATTTTTTATCAGATGACTAAATTAGTCATTTTTAGCTTAAAAACACTCTCGTGACTAACATTTTTAGTCACGTTGTCATTTATCTCACTTTTTACACTAGTGGAGGGAGGCTTCTATCACATAAACCCGGGGAATTGTACTCCAAAACTGATTTCCAAATTGTTAAAGCTTTTGGTGCATCTAACGCTTCACAAACCACCCATTTCTCACAATTGTTGTCAATTTAAAATCATTACAACTGTTGTCAATTTAAAAGCATCGCGTGGCATCAAGCAAGGCTTCCCATTATCTTCTTTCCAGTACATTATTATGGCAGAATATCTCAGTCGAAATCTAAATCATGAAATGACTTCTGGTTCCCTTCCCGGCATCCACCTCACCCATGATTCTCACACCCTCAACCACACTCTCTTCGCTAATGACTCCCTTTTAATTGGCGGAGCCTCCTCCATCTTAGACGGAAAATTCAAGCGCTATCTAAACATGTATTGCATTGCATCCAATGGCAAAATCAACTTGCATAAAAGCGTTGTCTACTGTTGGAATCGAAAAAACAACGTGGCAACCAAAATCAGTAGAATTCTCGTCATCAAAGCATACAATCATTGGGACAAATTTAACTACCCGGATCTTCCAATCACATTCGATAATTCACATAGTGGAAAATGGGAAGACACGATCAACAAAATAAAAAACAGAATCAAAAGATGGGGAGGACATTGGCTCAACAAAGCTGGGAAGCTAATCTTAATAAATTCTGTTCTCTCTACACTACCTATCTACCAATCTTCCATTCTCCTAGCCCCAAAAGGAGCTTCCAATCAGATAAGCAAGTCATTGAGAGACTTCCTTTGGTCTGGCGGAAGAAACAACGGAAACAAAATCCACCTTGTGAATTGGGAGACCATCAAGCAGCCTAAACCCTCGGTAGGCCTGCATATTCGAGATCTACTCCATGCCAATTTGGCTTTGGGCGGTAAGCTTCTTTGGAAAATCCTCCATAATAAGCATCATCAAGTCAGTCAAGTTCTTTGAAAGAAATACTTACAAGGGAACAATTTAAGATGCCTCGATCAAAAGCCAACCACCAGAGGTTCCAACATCTGGACATTATGTAAAGCAGCCTGGGAATTTTTTTCAAAAGGTCTCTACTGGGTGCCTGGCAATGGCAGGAAAATTGACATGTTCACAGATAAGATCATGGATAGCGAAGCACTCCAGAACAACCATGAGCTTCACAACATAGCACTTTGGCTCAGGCAGCATGGAATCACCACCCTCAAAGAATTCAGCTCTTGGGACTTCTCTGGCAATTGGAAAAGCTGGAAAATCGCAGACATCCTTGTACAACTTGAGTTTGCAAAAAACATTCTTATTGACAATCTGAAAGGATGCGCTCCCCTTCACCTTATGGCCAAAGACGAGCGAGGATGGGGCTCCACAGGTTCTTACATCTCTGCTCTCGGTTACAAAGCACTCCAACCCCATGATGATGCTAGAAAAGATTTATGGAAAATTGCACGGAATCCATTTGGACTCCCTAAAATCAATTTCTTCACGTGGACCTTAATCCACACCAAAGTACTCATTGGCGACAACCTTAATAAGAGAGGCTTTCACTGGCCTTTTTGGTGCCCTTTTTGTCATGATAACATCGAAACACTCAACCACCTCTTTCTGAAATGTTAGTTTAGTAAACTTGTTTGGAAACTTGTCCTCCTTTATCTCGTTACCCGTCAGCCTTCTTTCACCTCTATCACCCAACTCTTCCAAGAATGGAGGTCTATTTATCCTAATCCCATTCCCTGCAAGAATCCCTGGTATCAGATTTGGATTTCCATCCCCAAAATTACATTTTGGAAAATATGGACCGCAAGAAACAATGCCATTTTCAATGAGAAGCATTATACCCCTGTGCAGATTGCAGGTCAAGCCAAAGGTTTATTGATCGACTATTTAAAAAACTCCAATTACAAGGCCGATGCAACTCTTAGCACAAAATAAATGAACTGGATATGAGTCATTCATCACAGGACGAGTAAAGGAATCCAACCTTGACATCAACCAGCATGGCAAATCAGACTCACCAGCCCTGACTTTCATGAATGGAAAACCAATCAAGACACAAACAATTTACATTTCGATGGTGCCTCAAAAAACAATACTAGCAAAGCTGGTGCAGGGGGAGTCCTATGGATAAGTGATGGAACAATCAGATTGAAGTATAATTGGGGCTTGGGCACCTGCTCAAACAATATACCAGAAACATTAGCCCTATTAAAAGGCTACCAGATAGCCAAAGAACACATGATCAACAAGCTATATGTATTCAGCGATTCTCTACTCATCATCAGAGCCCTAAATGCTAACACTAACCTCAAAAATGTCGCCCTTAATTGAATTTTACAGCGTATAAGGCAAATTTCGAGCACATTCACTCAGTTCAAGGCTTTCCACATTTTTAGAAATTTAAATGATGAAGGAGACATCGAAGCAAATATCAGAACCAGTCTTAATTATGGAATACTGAATCTAAGCACCAATGGTAGCGAATTACATCAAATCCCCTAATCAGGGCACCCGAATACGCATCACTCAAGTTTTCCAATCTTCAAACTCTGGAAGAAAATTATCTCGTCTCAACAACTGATCACCGGTTTAGTGAAATTCTCTCATTAGAATTTGAAGGTTTATAAACCATCTACCATCAAGAATTTGGAATCACGAGAGGATAACAGACAGAAGATTGAATCAGAATGCTCGCCAGTCATGCTAGATGCATTTCTGACCTCTATTTACTGCTAGACGCACATTGATATTCGCTATCTGCAAAGTTTTAAGTTTGTTATTTAATTGAGTTTGTTAAACTCTGTATCTATTCTTTCACTCACAGCAGGTTCTACTCTCATCAAGGCCAAATTGGCTTCAACTTGTAAAAGGGCTGATGCTGAAAATAACCTATTGTAACTTGCCGATTTGGTATATAACCACGGCCTTTTTTTTTATACAATACATGTTTTCGTTATAAAAAAACAACCGGGGTATTACAACTGGATTCATCTTTGCTAGATTCCCTAGAGTGTTATTTCAGAGAAAGAAAAGTTAGTCACATTATGAGGTCGTGACCAAGAACGAATTTGTGGGGGAGAAGAAACATGATTATTTCTTTCACCCAAAACTTCCCTAATTTATTTTCCCTGCTATTTTTCTTTTCTCCAAATATTTTATTCCCCCAATTCCTCTTTTCTTCAAATATATTTTCTTACATATGAATTTGATCTTTTCGTATTATTATATTATATATAAATATTATGATTCACTATAATATATTTATATATTAAAAACAATATATTAATATTATATATTAAACCCCCTCAATCAAACTAGTAATTTTTTTAGTCATTTGTAATTGTGTTATTAACTATTTAGTTGTATTTTTTATCAGATGACTAAATTAGTCATTTTTAGCTTAAAAACACTCTCATGACTAACATTTTTAGTCATGTTGTCATTTATCTCACTTTTTCCACTAGTGGAGGGAGGCTTCTATCACATAAACCTGGGGAATTGAACTCCAAAACTGATTTCCAAATTGTTAAAGCTTTTGGTGCATCTAACGCTTCACAAACCACCCATTTCTCACAATTGCTGTCAATTTAAAATCATTACAGACTTTTTCCAAGCATCGCGTGGCATCAAGCAAGGCTGCCCATTATCTTCTTTCCCGTACATTATTATGGCAGAATATCTCAGTCGAAAGCTAAATCATGAAATGACTTCTGGTTCCCTTCCCGGCCTCCACCTCACCCATGATTCTCACCCCCTCAACCACACTCTCTTCGCTAATCACTCCCTTTTAATTGGTGGAGCCTCCTCCATCTTAGACCGAAAATTCAAACGCTATCTAAACATGTATTGCATTGCATCCAATGGCAAAATCGACTTGCATAAAAGCGTTGTCTACTGTTGGAATCTAAAAAACAACGTGGCAGCCAAAATCAGTAGAATTCTCGGCATCAAAGCATACAATCATTGGGACAAATTTAACTACCTGGATCTTCCAATCACATTCGGTAATTCAAATAGTGGAAAATGGGAAGACACGATCAACAAAATAAAAAACAGAATCAAAAGATGGGGAGGACATTGGCTCAGCAAAGCTGGGAAGCTAATCTTAATAAATTATGTTCTCTTTACACTACCTATCTACCAATCTTCCATTCTCCTAGCCCCAAAAGGAGCTTCCAATCAAATAAGCAAGTCATTGAGAGACTTCCTTTGGTCCGGCGGAAGAAACAATGGAAACAAAATCCACCTTGTGAATTGGGAGACCATCAAGCAGCCAAAACCCTCGGGAGGCCTGCATATTCGAGATCAACTCCATGCCAATTTGACTTTGGGCGGTAAGCTTCTTTGGAAAATCCTCCATAATAAGCATCATCAAGTCAGTCAAGTTCTCAGAAAGAAATACTTTCAAGGGAACAATTTAAGATGCCTCGATCAAAAGCCAACCACCAAAGGTTCCAACATCTGGACATTATGTAAAGCAGCCTGGGAATTTTTTTCAAAAGGTCTCTACTGGGTGCCTGGCAATGGCAGGAAAATTGACATGTTCACGGATAAGATCATGGACAGCGAAGCACTCCAGAACAACCATGAGCTTCACAACATAGCACTTTGGCTCAGGCAGCATGGAATCACCACCCTAAAAGAATTCAGCTCTTGGGACTTCTCTGGCAATTGGAAAAGCTGGAAAATCACAAACATCCCTGTACAACTTGAGTCTGCAAAAAACATTCTGACTTCTCTGGCAAATTGAAAAGCTGGAAAATCACAGACATCCCTGTACAACTTGAGTCTGCAAAAAACATTCTTATTGACAATATGAAAGGATGCGCTCCCCTTCACCTTATGGCCAAAGACGAGCGAGGATGGGGCTCCACAGGTTCTTACATCTTTGCTCTCGGTTACAAAGCACTCCAACCCCATGATGATGCTAGAAAAGATTTATGGAAAATCGTATGGAATCCATTTGGACTCCCTAAAATCAATTTCTTCACGTGGACCTTAATCCACATCAAAGTTCTCACTGGCGACAACCTCAATAAGAGAGGCTTTCACGGGCCTTTTTGGTGCCCTTTTTGTCATGATAACATCGAAACACTCAACCACCTCTTTCTGGAATGTCAGTTTACTAAAATTGTTTGGAAACTTGTCCTCCTTGATCTCGTTACCCCTCAGCCTTCTTTCACCTCTGTCACCCAACTCTTCCAAGAATGGAGGTCTATTGATCCTAATCCCAGGTATCAGATTTGGATTTCCATCCCCAAAATTACATGTTGGAAAAGATGGACCGCAATAAATAATGCCATTTTCAATGTTAAGCATTATAGCCCTGTGCAGATTGCAGGTGAAGCCAAAGGTTTATTGATCGACTATTTAAAAAACTCCAATTACAAGGCCGATGCAACTCTTAGCACAAAAGAAATGAACTGGATATGAGTCATTCATCACAGGACGAGTAAAGGAATCCAACCTCGACATCAACCAGCATGGCAAATCAGACTCACCGGCCCTGACTTTCATGAATGGAGAACCAATCAAGACACAGACAATTTACATTTCGATGGTGCCTCAAAAAACAATACTAGCAAAGCTGGTGCAGGGGGAGTCCTATGGACAAGTGATGGAACAATCATATTGAAGTATAATTGGGGCTTGGGCACCTGCTAAAACAATATAGCTGAAACATTAGCCCTATTGAAAGGCTGCCAGATAGCCAAAGAACACATGATCAACAAGCTATATGTATTCAGCGATTCTCTACTCATCATCAGAGCCCTAAATGCTAACACTAACCTCAAAAATCTCGCCCTTAATTGAATTTTACAGCGTATAAGGCAAATTTCGAGCACATTCACTCAATTCAAGGCTTTCCACATTTTAATAAATTTAAATGATGAAGCAAACATCGAAGCAAATATAAGAACCAGTCTTAATTATGGAATTCTGAATCTAAGCACCAATGGTAGCGAATTACATCAAATCCCCTGATCAGGGCACCCGAATACGCATCACTCAAGTTTTCCAATCTTCAGACTCTGGAAGAAAATTAACTCGTCTCAACAACTGATCACCGGTTTAGTGAAATTCTCTCATTAGAATTTGAAGGTTTATAAACCATCTACTATCAAGAATTTGGAATCACGAGAGGATAATAGACAGAAGATTGAATCAGAATGCTCGCCAGTCATGCTAGATGCATTTCTGACCTCTATTTACTGCTAGATGCACATTGATATTCGCTATCTGCAAAGTTTTATGTTTTTTATTTAATTGAGTTTGTTAAACTCTGTATCTATTCTTTCACTCACAGCAGGTTCTACTCTCATCAAAGCCAAATTGGCTTCAATTTGTAAAAGGGATGATGTTGGAAATAACCTATTGTGACTTGCCGATTTGGTATATAACCACGGCCTTTTTTTTTATACAATACATGTTTTCGTTAAAAAAAAACAACTGGGGTATTACAACTGGATTCATCCTTGCTAGATTCCCTAGAGTGTTATTTCAGAGAAAGAAAAGTTAGTCACATTATGAGGTCGTGACCAAGAACGAATTTGTGGGGGAGAAGAAACATGAATATTTCTTTCACCCAAAACTTCCCTAATTTATTTTCCCTCCTATTTTTCTTTTCTCCAAATATTTTATTCCCCCAATTCTTCTTTTCTTCAAATATATTTTCTTACATATGAATTTGACCTTTTCGTATTATTATATTATATATAAATATTATGATTCACTATAATATATTTATATATTAAAAACATTGTATTAATAGTAGGCATCTGACCATCGTCATCACAACAACATGGGGAGCGTATTTCAGCACGGCCCTCCCACGACCTCGGGGATCATGGAAACATAGGGTGGGAAACACATCCATCCCTCTCAACATATTGGGCCTACGCCCTTATCAACTCATACTTCGCTGTTATCGAGATTATCAGTTTGTGTCATCGTATCATCATTTTTAGCTGCTAAGGTTTACTGTACGGACAAGTTTTTATCCCATATATCAGATCAAGTAACTGGCTATCCCATAGCCCTTGTGTCCTGTAGGTTAGTATTTCGCAAAATACAAATTTTATAGAAAGCATTCCCATCGATCACCAATTGATCCATGCTATCACGTCATTTTATTTCATGTAACATTTTTAGTTCATCATAGATGCATATGACAAATAACACTTCAATAAATCACATCATAATATGGTATCCACGTACCGCATCATATATTTCACATCTTATTAATTAAAACATATAAACATATACTGTAATCGTAAAATAAAGAAATCCTATGATAATCATGACATCGTAACCACACAACATAGTAACATCATAATCATAGTGAAATCATAAAACATAGTAACATCATATAATCAAGTCCATCATGTCGTAATATAGTTTACTCAGTCGAACCGAGTTCGACAGAATATAAGAAAATAAAGTATAGTGTGTTTAACTAATAAATATGCCTAATCAAAATATGGGGCGTTACACAAATCCCACCTATAAATGACAACTAAAATGATTAAAAATAAAGGTTTGTGTGCCCTTACAAAGGTGCTCTACTTATGCACATGATTAGACATAAATGATGATCTTATTTCAAGTTCAAACATCATACAACCTTTCAAAGATATGACATAACATAAAGGATTCAACTAGAGGGCTAAATAGGAAACACCTCATTCAATCTCCTTCTTCGATGACATAGTTGCCCTATTATGGAGCCCTTATTATAGTAGAATTATTGATGTGATTTCTAACAATATATATTCATCAATATGGGAGAAAATGGAAGCCACACTTTATATAAACCCTTGAAACAACATTCACCCTCACAATATATTCAACTAGTCTCAAAAGAAGTGTTCTTCATTAATCTAACCACAAATAACAATGAAAGGAACAAATCTTTAAATAAATTCGAGTTCCATCTCCTTTACAGTAAAATATCATTTAGTGGAATCCAAATCCACTAATTCCTCACAGGAACAACCTTACAAAATCATTAAAATACTACATAAAGAGCTTTTGAAGGCAAAACACTCTACAAAATAATAAAATTTTGTAGCCACAATGAATGGGGTGCCACATGTTTCCTCCTTGTCCAAAACCCTTTAAGGTAATCCCCAACAACTACCTCTAATAAAATATTACTAGCACACCGCATAACTCGCCGTTAGTGAACACTTAGGGATAAAACGATAGGTGGACTCTTTTAGTGATAGTCTTTTAATGTTTGTCACCAAAAGTGAAATTGGTGACAACTTTAATATCTATCACCAAAACATGGATTGCATAACTAAGAAGTAGTTAACCATGATTGACAACGGCGAATAATCTCCACGAATCTAGGACTTTTGGAGTGGAGAGAATATTAGTGTTATTCTGACACTTATCAACATAAATGTATGCCAAGGGTACTCTCTAAGAGAGGAGCATTCTCCTTGGGTTTGTGAAAGTGCCAAGTGTTAATCACACATAACTAGGGTGTTCTCTGATAAAGCCACTAACCAACCATATAATATAAAACACTAAATGAAGAGGTGCACCCTTGAGATGTGTGCCAATGGTAGTTATGGCCTCCCTTGGATCTAGGGTCATAAGCACCAAAATAATACAAAAAATGTTGTGCCCTAGACATATGTGCAACAATACTTATGGCTTCATTAATAAGTCTACCAAGATGTCTTGAATACGGGGAGTGTTACACAAGATAAGGGAGTTAGCAACCATGAGAAGCCGACCTCATGCTAAAAATAGTTCCAATAGGCAAGGGACTCTTAAAAACAAAGGGTTAATCCACTTAGAGATGCCATGCCCAAAATAGAAGTAGTTACGACACTTTCTTCAATAAGCCAACTATTTCCCTAAATAATGGACCTCATAAATAAATGTGCAAGGAGGTCCACTTGCTTGTTATGACAACCTTCATAGGTTGGGCGACCTTAAATAATGTGCCAAGGCATATATCCATGTACAAACAACTAACCCTCCTCAATCCAAGGGTCCAAAAGAGTGAGCGACATAGGAGAATGTGCATGTTGATGACAAGATCCTAAAAAATATGTACAAACTAACTAAAACCATGTGATAATACCATCAACACCTCTAAAACCAAGTGATAATACCATCAACACCTCTAAAACCAAGGTCAAAAGAAAGAGGGTGTTCTATAAGAATATGCATAAGTGGACTTCTCAAAAAATCATTTAATCATCTCCAACCAACCATGAAATATCCCAAGGCAACTCTTTTAGAGTGCGGTGATCCTCAAAAATATATCTTAACCATCCAATGCAAAGCCATTTTCCAAGACATGCACCCTAGGGACATGTGCCCTAGAGTTAGGATGCATTATATCAAGGAGTATTAAATCAAGCAATGAAACCAGGTAAGTACACCGAGCGAGCTATGCACAACATGAGGGAAAAACAAGCTATATTACTTATGAAAACATTTAGTTGATGGGTATTCCTTCCATGAATATGGAAAGAGTTAATCAAAACCCCATGAAGACACCAAACACACCATATATATATACAAAATGGTTGATGCAACCTTTTTTCCATATAAAAATTCAACTTACTATTAATATGCGAAATAGTAAATATGTCCAGTTGTCATATGAGTACATAGGCAAACAAACCCTGTCAATAGAAAGACCAGGGAAAAACTGTCGTATAGACAGCAAAGTATCAACAACTAGATTAGATAAGTCCCTTAAAAACAGTGCCACAAGTCACTAAAGTATCCAATAAGCAAACAGGAAAACATCCTGTAGATGAACATCAATATAGGCCTCGGCAACTAATAAGTAAAAACATAATATAAATAAGTCTCGAGACCAGCTGGCCGAATATACCATGGCCCATCCAATGCTAATGACGACAGAAGAGTAATGGTCTTTCCATGCAAGTCACAACAGCACATAGCTAAGTTTTTTTTTATAACGTTTATACATCCGATAACAAAAAATACAACCAGCTACAGTAGGAGGCTGTAATATATAAAGCCGCAAAATGTTTATGAAGATGGAACGCCCAACAAGGAGTTGGAACCTATGCAATTTAAGAATCTGCACATAGAAATATTAGTCATAAAAATATATGTCGTTGCCGCAAAAAACTGAAATGATATCAAAATGAGTAGTCAAATAGTAAAATAAAAGTATCATGTCCTGTGTAAATGATAAGAATGGGTAAAGAGAAGATCCTCCCGCCATTCCTGCTACATGATGACCCCTGCCTGAGAGTAAAGAGCCCGCTTGGAGAGCATACCAGCCTCCGTATTCACCTATCTGAAGATATGAGCGAAATGGCTGATGCAACCTACGTAAAAGATAACATTGACCTTAATGATCTTCTCTCGAAAACCACCACTAAAATATCTTTAAATTAAACATAAAATTTAATCACATCACCGAATGCCCAATCTAGAGCCAAGCCCGAACGCTCTACATGGGACCGCGTGCTCCATGAGACGGCGCGCTCCATGGGACCGAGCGGTTGTAAAAAATAAATATATTCACATACTTTTATCCGGACGCCAAATCTCTATTAAAAACCATTAAAAGCTTCAAGGAGAGGAGTTATAAATACAGTCAAACCCTATCGAGATTTTAAACTTTACACTCGAAACCACCGATCGCGAAGCTGAGAATTTCGACCGAACAAGTCTATTGTATTGTTTTCGCGCTGAGAGCTCTGAAATCTCATTCTGACGGCCGAATTCTGGTATGAACATCTTTGATTCTTGCCTTTTTTTTAATCTTGATCGGTTTGAATAGTCTGCACGTTGAAATTCGTTACTTCCGAGTTATTTTTGCTGAAAGTTCTCAAATTTCCGTAGGGTTTCATCTCCAGAGCCATCATCTTGTAACGGCAAGTTTTGTATCGTTTTGTGCGGCATCAGAACATATAGGTGTGCGGCATGAGAATTTAGAGTTTTTTTTTTTTTTTTAAATTTCTGACGGACTGTGAGGTTATGCTAGATCTAATTAGTCGCGCGCTAAAATAAATATACTCTCTCCACCTAAAATAATTATCGTGGAGATTACCTTTGAGGGGAGAGCTAATATTTATTATAGCAGACCCCAAGTTTTTTGGAGATTCTGTGAAATATTAGTTTTTGGACCACGTATTTCCTTTATTTTACCCTTAAGAAATTTATTTAAAAGTTCCGTGGTAGAGAGAAATGTTTTCGGATATGCACGGAAGTTTTGCTAACCGTATATTTTCATTTTTGAACTGTGACAGATTTGCTTTTGTTTGAGGTATTTTGCAATGAGGACTCGCAGCACAAACCCTCCAAATGCAAAGTCTGACACTACAAAGAAGCTTCCTCCCAAAAAAGGGTTGACTAAACCTCCTACAAAGCCTGTTTCCTCAGATCCTGTAACAGAATCCGCGGCAGCTACCAAAGAGACAAAGACTGATACGACGCCCACAGTTGAAGTGCCCAAAACTGATGAGCAAACCAAGCAGACTCTAAAGGGCAGCGCTTCTACATCGGAAGCAGGGATCAAAAAACAGGCTGAAGGTTCGCTCTGTTGTCTTAAGTCAGAATATTTTCTAAATTTTTTTTTCTCCTTCCAATTTTATGTACATCTTTACTGAATGCCTCGATTGTCAGGAATTTTGGGATATGTAGAATGATTCCATTATGAATATTATGTAATGCAAGAAATTAAAGCGTTTTTACTGCACCTCCCAGTGGCAAGGGAAATCACGGTGAATCCTGGAGCATTAAAATCCGTAGAGAAGAAGCCGACTCCAGATGAAAAAGCTCCTGTTGCTGCTGTGAAAACCAAAGCTACCATTACGCCAAGGCCAAAAACGGCTGATGCTTCTAAAGCCAGTACTATTGGTAAAGTTGTGACAAATTCTCCAGCTAAGGTTAACGACTCTTTCGTGAAAGAGGAAGCAAAAAGGGTGGCAGCTCGAGGAGAACAGAAAGAGATGGCAGCAAAGGGCGGACATCAAGGTGTTGGTGACATCAAGCCCGAAATAGGTACAGAAGCTCCTGACCAATCAGTGGAACCCATGGAAAATGAAGAATTGGGTGGGGAGGAGTACGGGGAAGAAGAAGAGGAGCCTGAAGAGGTAGACCAGGAGGGTGAGGAAATGGAAGACTTAGGTGATGGAGAAGGATATGAAGAAGCAGAGATTGAAGAGGGTGATGACGAGGAGGGTGATGATGAGCGGCCAGGTGAAGAGGAAGGAGAGGAAGAACACAATGAAATGGAAGTGCCTGCTTCTGTTCAGGAGAGGAGCAGAAAGAAGGAATTGGAAGTTTTTGTTGGGGGATTGGATAAAGATGCAGACGAGGAGGATTTGAGAAAAGTCTTTTCTCAGGTGGGGGATGTAGTAGAAGTGCGCTTGCCGAGGAATCCAGCAACGAATAAAAATAAAGGCTACGCGTTTATAGGATTTGCAACTAATGAGCAAGCAAAGCATGCTGTGACCGAGCTGAAGAACCCTACGGTAGGTGGTTTTTTTTCAGAAAATTATTATCTATTGATTAATTTATAGTTTAAAGTTATGACTGTAGGCTGAATATTATTACGTTAATATGGCTATGTTGAGTAAGAGTTATTTTATATGTATCAGTGACAGCTTTTGTCTTCTATTCTGCTGCAAAGTATCAGCTGCATAGTATTTACGTCATTGATATTTGTTTGCATGGCTTCGTACTTTATTAGTTTTATAATCTAAGCTTATTAACGTCATATTCGTTTTAGTGGTCTAATTGTTCTCAGGGAAACATGTACATTCACTTAATCGCTTGTAGCGAAATGAAACATGTACATTAATTATAGCTAAAATTGAATTCATGCTAGAGTATATTTGTATTTTCAGATCCGAGGGAAGCGGTGTGGTCTTGCCCCGAGCGAGGACAATGACACCTTATTCTTGGGCAATATTTGCAAGACATGGACAAAGGAAGCGGTAAGATTTGCAGCCAGTGAATTTCCTATTTATTGTTATAGGGAATTTGCAGGACACCATATCATGTATCGTATATGTTTCTGAAATCTCAGTTTGTGTTCGATCTCATTCCACTGAATGTGAAATATAGGTTAAAGAGAAGCTGAAGGATTATGGAATAGAGGGTCTTGAAGAGCTAACTTTAGTGGGGGATACACAGAATGAAGGAATAAGCCGTGGTTTTGCATTTATAGCATTTTCTACACACATGGATGCCATGAATGCATACAAACGCCTTCAGAGGCCAGATGTTATTCTTGGTGCTGACAGAACTGCAAAAGTGGCATTTGCAGAGCCATTGCGTGAGCCTGACGAAGAGATTATGGCCCAGGTTTGTTGCCTTTACTTTCAAACTCCAATTCTGCTTTACCTGTCTTCTGTTAAGTGTGATATTGTATTAACTTTCTACTGATAGGTTATATTCTCTGTGGTAAGGAGAGTGTATATATTAAAATTTTATGCTTGTTTTGTAACTTGGAGATAGCCATTACATGGCTTGCTTTAATCTTGTGTTCTGTTAAGTTTGTACAGTCTGGTAATGTTGAGTATATCTATTAATAGGTTTTTGCTTGTTTTGACCTGGAGATAGCTATTACATGGATTGCTTTGAATATCATGTAGGTCAAGTCAGTGTTTGTTGATGGGATCCCACCATATTGGGATGAGGACCGAGTGAAGGAGCACCTGAAGAAGTATGGTGAAATAGAACGAGTTGTGCTGGCTCGTAACATGCCCACTGCAAAGAGAAGGGATTTTGGATTTGTAAATTTTACTAGTCACGAGGCAGCTATGGCATGCATCGATGGTTTAAACAACACTACATTGATTGATGGCGAGACAAAGGTGATTACCTCATTAGTAGGATATTTGTTTCAGTTTCCTTCAATTCGGAGTATCATTATAATGTCCTGTTAAATAGCATACAGCTCACATGTTAAATGTTTTAATTCAACAGTTGAAAGTCAGAGTTAGACTTGCTAATCCACTTCCAAAGAGTCAAGCAGTGAAAGGAGGAATGCGTGGTGGATTTCCCATTGGTCGCTCTGGCATTGGCATTCGTACAAGACAAGGTGAGATCATGTCTTTTGATTTCTAACTTGTACACTAGCATGCCAGCAAATTTTTTAATTTGTTATAACGTTATAATTTTTTTTGGCACATGGTAGAATGGGGCCTACAAGCTGGAAGGCATCCAATGAAGAAAGTAGGGATGTCACGAGGGAGAGGTTTCATATCCCGATGGCGTGGCAGAGGATTTGCAGGTCGTGGTGGAAGATTTTTATCCAGGAATGATGATGATGTCGATACTTTGTTTCATGCTTTTCGTGAACAACTTGTCCGCGATGAACGACGACCTCGAGCTGGGCGAGGTCGCCATGTTGCAGGTATAATTAATATCTCTTTTGTCCAAAACAGTTTTGTTTGAAAGATGTGGTGTCTGGGTGGAATAGGATCTACTGGAGCAGCTCTAATATGTTCACCAGGATATATTTTTAAGAAGTTAGCTGATGCCTAATTGTCCTCATCTGCAGGTGGCCCAAGGAGGGGTTCTTATAGGGATTATTCAAGGCAAAAGATCCCATTTTATAGTAGAACTGCTGCTCCTACAAGACGAGGTGGAGACTTTCCTAACCGGGCTGCTGGAACCAGACCTGTTGCATACAAGGATGATTATGTACCAAGGCGTGGGAGCTTGCTACGTGGTGGAGCGAGGACTGTCCAGTCACGAAGGCACTCATTTCCACCTGCCGAGGATACATATAGCAGTCGACTAGATAGAGAGTTGGAGCACAGCCGTATTAGGCGTGATTCATATGCATATGATGTTGTGAGCCATGGAACAAAACGTCCATATTCAGCACTGGTATGCAATGAGGGTTTATCTCTTATGATGCATTAATACATGCATGTTATAGGTAAATACTAAATATTATTTAGACTGATATCTGGAATGGACTTCTCAATTAATGGTGAAAAATTATGTCTTGCATCAGGATGAGAATCCTCGATATGACGAGTCTGGAAGCAGAGAACATG
This sequence comes from Larix kaempferi, assembly GCA_027924585.1. Lineage (NCBI taxonomy): Eukaryota > Viridiplantae > Streptophyta > Pinopsida > Pinales > Pinaceae > Larix > Larix kaempferi. Next base: position 1,674,472 of record BSBM01000617.1, on the reverse strand, counting down.
CTCGGTCCCGTTATAATTATTCTGATCCAATTACCAGTGGCACACGCTATTCAAGTCAGCAAGCAGTTCCTAGTACATATGATCGCCTTGCTCCAGGTAAGCTTAGCACACTAGTAATTGTCTGACTTGGATTTTAAACACATCTAAGATATATTTAATTATGGTTTTATTTGTGGTTCTAATTGAAATTTACATTTCATTGCATTTTTGAAGATCCTATTGGGACTGGCACTGGACTCTATTCCTCTATTTATCCGAGCAGAAGTGATTACTATAATCCTGATGTATGAATTCAACCTCAATTCTTGGTAACATGTGAATTCTCAATTAATTTTCTTGTTAGAGGGAAACCAGGGCTATAGGGATTTCATAATTTTGATTTAATTCATATTTGAGAGTCTGATTTTTTTCACAATTGCAGCTAGGTGGAAGTTCTTATTCATCCTCCCTTTATGGAGGCAGCCGTACGTTGGGAGGTGGTTCCTATTACTAGAGTTCAGGCTTTGTAAGGTCCAAAAGCTTTTTGATTTTCTTTTTACTATTTTGCATTTCTGACGTGTTTACGCTGTCTATATTTCCGCTGCCACTGGAGTGGTTGTTTATGTGTGAAATGAGTTCTTTCTTTCTTATGTCTTCATTTTTTGGCATACAGATTTGATTCCTCTCCTGACAGTATGAAGGATTTCTGATTGCCTAAAGAGGTAATTTGACACAGTTCTTGATGATTAAAATTTGGCATTGCGGAGTTAGATATTTACTATTTAGGAGGTTTAGCAGTAGGGTTTGTCGCAGTTTGAAAGTTCGATGGTAAGGATGGGGATGGAATTTAGACGACTTGTGCATTTTGAAGAGTTTTCTATGAAAGTGCTCACATATGAAACTTAGGATGTTTTTGAGCAAGAAAGAGATTCCAGTGACTCGGGGATGTGATGAATTATGGTCACAACTATGTTTGAGGATAGAAATGGTTTGGAATATATTGACTTGGGGAAGATAGCTGAAGCTTTGGTCTCATAACATATTTGAGCTCAGCTGTTTTTAGTATATGCTATATAGGTATGACTTCTTGTCAAGGTTAGTCTTTCATGTGGAAAACAAACAAAAGATGGGGAAGAAAGCTGTACTTTTGCAGGCTCTATGAACTGTTAAATTATTGTCATATTATAACCTTTGTGATGATATAGCAGAGAAAGCTTTCTTAATTTGTGGTGATTTATGCCATTGATGGGATTTTAGCAGAACTTGATCGTGATGTTCTATTGGAAGTTGTAATCACAAGGGGTGTTTTAAGCTCGAAATTTGATATTTGCATTGGAAGAAGTAAATTTGTGGATGCTATATAATCTGGCAGAATGGGTGGCGATGAGAGAAACTTGGTTTTTTTCCTTTAGGAGGATGATGGGATATGAACACCATGGGAAGCTCAGCATGCAGTGCTGCATTGTAACTAATTTATCCATGCATTAGTTTAACTTCAGATCATGTTTATTATTATTTATTGGGTAAAATTATCAATTTTTTCATGAATTAAATGATTGGAGCTATGATGCATAAAACACTAATATCTCTGTTTTGGAAGAATGTTATCATGTGCTATACTGCTGTATTTGGACATGTTCCTGTTCATTTATGTTGGTAACCGTAATACATGTTGACGTGTTAAAGGAATCTGCATGGGTGCATGGTGGGTGTTATGGATGAATGTAATTTTTGGTTTTCATAAGCATTGAAGCTGTGAAGAGGATCCTTCTTCAATTTGAAGTTGAAATATTTTCTTGGGGAAACAGATTCAGATAGACCGTTCATTTTCTCCAGTAACTGATATCGTTTATGTGTTTTATGTGAGAGCATGACGAGAGTAGTCAAATTGAATGTGTTCATTGCTCTGGTTATTTTTACACGAGGAAAGGGCTATAAGCCTGCAAAATTATATAGGCCCTGGTTTGACACCTTGGATATGTGATCTCATTATTCAATATTGGGTTATCATGGAGAATAGTTTATTGGAAAGACATGTCAACAAAGATTGGAATTAACAATCTAGTGTGAGAGGTTTCATGACCTAGTTCTATGAAGTTGCTTTAATAACATTTGCGAAGATTTGATGCAATGGCTCAACATCAGAAGTTTTGGAAAGCATAACGACATTCCTATGCTCCTTGAGGTCATCATGGATAAAAATAAGGCACAAGTTGCCACAGGGTGGATGAGTTGCAACAGGGCATCTATACAATTTCTCTACTTATACCAAAAGCTTTCCCAATCCAGAAGCTTGCTTTTTGGGGCAGGTCCCTGAGATAATGTGATAGCACTCCCCCTTATTTTTGCACTAACATTACTGGTAGTGATTAGTGTCATGCCTTGTTGGCCTACTACAGTAACATATCCCTTTGACTTGGATACCATGGAGGAGGACCTTAAAAAAGTTTTGGAATAAGCAGGGGGAATCCACAAATCTTCCAAATGTAGATCATGTAGGGCCTTGAATCCAAATACATTACCTACAATGGAAGTGAATGAGTTTGTAACAGAACCTTATTCGAAAAGGTCCAAGGGTAAGCTAAATAGGCGATAAATTAACTATAAAAAAGATAAGCTATAGGACTCAACTATAGCATAACCAGTCTGCTATAGCTAGTCCCTTGGGATACATATTTCTGGATTGATCGTTTTGATGCATTTAATGTCATGGATTATGTGAACATAGTAGCTAAATACTTCCATTGCGTTACATAGGGGAGATATTGGACTACTGTTTGGTTCTAAACAGTTTTATCCCTTCCCATACTCTTGTTCTTGTCAAACATACCAAAATGTGGGTTGGTCCCAATAATGGCCACAATACTATTATTTTCTACTCGAAGTTTTAATAATTTGGTGTCATCTGCAAAGCTTGTTAGGGAGTTTTGTAATGGGCGTGTTTTTTTTCTTTAAACAGGGACACTATTTATTTAGTTGAAGCAGATTTACCTGTATTTGCGTCTTTTTACATGAATTCTGGAGTCAAACCAGGATCATCACTGACATGAAAATATTCTTTCTATGTTAAGCTTCTGCTATGCTATTTTTTTTATTTCCTACAGAGTTACGTAAAGAGATTATTACTAAACAGCTAGTACCTATATATGCTGTTTGAGTACTGTAACACTGAAACATTGATTTTGATTTTGTTGGGATATGCAATAACCTTTTGTTTCAAGGTGTTTACCTGCTAATGCATTTATCTTAGCTCTGCCTGCTTGTAGCTTTTCACTGTTTTTTATTTATATGCTTCCGAATGGAAGCTATTTCCTCTGTGATACTTGCTATGACAAGGATGATCCTTGCTTCAACTGCTAGAACTTTCCATCCTTCTCACAATCCATATATTCAGCTTTGTTCAGATATCAGCTTCTCAGCAACTCTTTTGCTCAACTTAAATATGTGAGTCTGAAGTCTCTACTCGAGCTTTATCGATATTCCAGTTGTCAAGCTATTATAGTTGGGGACCAGCGATCTGACTTCACAGGATCCAAAAGGGATAGAACTGGAGATATGTATTGTGCCCAAAACCATAGAGCCACTTCCAGAACCCGATGGGTTTGGATTTGAAGATTTCCTGAGTTTTTCAGCTTGCTGGTTTTAATGTCTATTTTTCAGTTTAATGTTCAGCTCAGTTTTAGTTGGCTGGATATTATAACAATATTTTTCAGACAATTTAAAACACTGCTGCAACTCAAATCTTATGACAGAAAATAAATAAATGCACTCACAGGAAAAATTTCAGACACAAGATTTTTGGCCAATAGCCCTGGAAAAAATCCCCATGGGGAAAACCTGTTACAGAGAGATTTTATTATTTCTTCTGAGAAAAAATCAGGACAGGAATTTTCAGTCAAAATATAACTTATCTCAACCAGAAAATAAACCCAGCTGCTGCCTCGAAATCTGTGCTGAAGCTGCCTCTATTTCTGTGCAATTTCAATGCCTCGAAATTCGTGCCAGAATGTGGACAGAGTATGGACTGTACTTTCTGCTCCTGTACACTTCTCGAAATTCGTGCAGAGAACAGTTGAAAAATGTGCTGAAGACTGCCTCGAAATTTGTGCATGAAGCCTTGGGATTTGTGCCAGATTCAGTCCCTCAAAATCTGTGCCCTATGCCTTGGGATTTGTGCCCAGATTCAGTGCCTCGATTTCTGTGCAAGAAATAAATGCGGTACAGCCTCAGGTTCTGTGCCAGCTTAATTCTTTCTCCACCTTGGTTTCTGTGCCATGCTCAAAAGCTCAGAAAAATGGTGCCTCGAAATGTGTGCCCTCTCTCTTCAATGCTCACGCTGCTCTCTTCACTCATCTCAAGAACGAATTCGATTTTGCCTTCCTTGCCTTTTTGGGGAAAACCTAGGGTAGGTGAATGGTTCTCTAATCCAACGGTGGAAAATGAGTTAGATCCAGCGATGAGATTAATCTCTCATTAAATCTCATAGAAAATTAATTAATTCACTTCACTTAAATTTTTCAGATGATTTTTGTTTAAAGTCAAATTAAATGCTTTTCACAAGTCATTTAATGCAAGGGTCACTTTATTTCCCCCTTTAAGTGACTTGGGCAAAAAAAGTCACAAGGGGAACACTTTCTAGGTACAAAAATCAACACTCCCTCTTACTTAGGAAGGTGTTATGCACCACTCCCAACTTGTTTCTGAAGAAGACAAACTTGCTCCTCCCCAAAGATTTTGTCAGAATATCTGCTACCTGCTCATTAGTGGAAATGTACTGCAACTCTACAGCTCCTCTCTGAAAGTAAACTCGGATGAAGTGGTATTTGATCTCTATGTGCTTAGACTTGTCATGGAAAACTGGATTTTCATAGAGCTTGATGCAACTCTGATTGTCACAGTAAATCACCATAGGTCTCAGCTCCTGATCAAGCAAATCAACCAATAACTTACGAAGCCACAGTGCCTCGCAAGTAGCCTTATTGGATGCCATATACTCAACCGCAGTAGAACTCAAAGCAATGGACTTTTGCTTTCGACTGAACCACGGCACTACTGTCGAGCCCAAACTGAAACAACACTCAGAAGTGCTCTGATCCCTCACACTGCTTGCCCAGTCTGAATCTGTGAAACAACCAAACTGACACCACCCGAACCCATGTAGTCCAAACCATAGTCTACCGTCCCTGCAAGGTATCTCAACACATGTTTTGTGGTAGTCCAGTGCACACTAAGAGTGTTCACCGCAAAACATAAGCCTGGCCTGGTGTTGACCAGATATGTTGACCAGATACATCAATGACCCAATGAGCTGACGGTATAGTGTAGGATCCACCAACTTACCCTCAGAAGCATGAAGCTGCTTCCAGTTGGTGATCATAGGTGTGGACATCGGCCTGCAATCCTCCATCCAAAATCTCCTCATAATATCTACTGCATACTTTCCCTGTCCCTGGAAAATATGACCAGTCTCCTGCCAAACCTCCATCCATAGATAATAGTGCATCAACCCAATGTCCGTCATCTCGTACTCTGTAGCAGGTCTCTTGCAATGTGCAATGAGACTCTCCTCCCCAGTGAAACAAGTCATCAACATATAACAAAAGAATGAGAGGATCTCCACCAACCACAATGTAGTAAAGGTTGGGATCAACCTCACTTTTCTGAAAACCCATTGATGTCAAATACGCATCAATCCTGGAATACCAAGCTCTAGGAGCTTGCTTCAGTCCATATAAGGCTTTCCTTAGCCTGCAGACACGAGAATTTCTCCCATGAATCTCAAGCCCTGTGGCTGCTTTAAGTAAACCTCCTCCTGCAGAAGACCATTGAGAAATGCGGTCTTCACATCCATCTGGTGGATCTTCCAACCCATCTTTGCTGCTATAGAAATCGTTGCTCTGATGGAAGAATAAAGAGCAACCGATGCAAAGGTCTCATCATAATCAACTCCCTCAATCTGTGAAAACCCCTGTGCCACAAAACGACGAACTAGTCATTGATGAACCTGTAACCTGAGAACCAGAACTTGTCCTTGGAGTACCTGTTGATTGAACCATTGAACTTGAACAACCTGTGCTTGTAACTTGTGACCTAGTCCCTCCGAAAACCTGAGTACCTGTGATTTGTACTGACGAAACCTGTGTCACTTGAGGTGTGGAAGCCGGTGGCTCCCCATGCTCCAACTCTCTCCTCATCAAACTCCTAATCAAACTCCACTTCTTGCCTCACAACAACCTTCTTCTGGCCAGGAAAATAAATGCGGTAAGCCTTTGAAGTCTCATCATATCCCACAAAGATGCCTCTCTCTGCAGTGGGATCAAACTTTGTCCTCTTCTCAGAAGGGACATGAGAGTTAGTCAAACAACCAAATATGCGAAAAATGGCCAACCTCACTTTTCTTGCCTGTGAACATCTCCTCAGGAGTCTTCCTCCCCAAGGCACGATGGGGACTCCTGTTCTGTAGATAAATTGTAGTGCTACAAGCCTCTGCCCATAGAAAGAATGGTAAACTCTGATCATGAAGCATTGTTCTTGCTGCTCACACAATCGACCTGTTCTTCCTCTCCGCAACTCCATTCTGCTCAGGAGTGTATGGAACTATCAGTTGTCTTTGTATGCCCTCCTGAATGCAAAACCCATCGAACTTATTGTCCAATCTCAACACCCGAATCCTCCTCCCTGTCTGATTCTCCATAAGAGCTTTGAACTCTTGGAAGACTCTCAAAACTAAGGGTGACTTCTTGCTCCTCAAGAAGTAGATCCAGGTTTTCTTGGAATAGTCATCTATGAACGAAATATATTACTCAAATCTAGTCAAAGAAACTGATGACATAGGATCACATATATCTGTATGGATCAAATAGTACTCCTGCTGATTTGCTGTCACTGCTCAGAAAAGCAATCTTAGTGTACTTTCCCAAAGCACACCCCCTGTAAACATCACATTGTTCTGTGCTGAACTCTAGTAAACCTGTAACCATGCTCCTCAACAATCTCAAAGTTGGGTTCTGCAAGTGGGCCATCCTCTGATGCCATAGCTCTCAAAGCTCACTGTTGTTGCTGTGTGCCAAAGCATGCTGAGGCTGAAACAAGAGCTTGTATAGTTTTCCACATCTAACCCTAATGTCCATGGAGGTAGATAATCCTGTAGTCTTGGGGGATAATTGCACTCGCCCATCCAAGAAACAAACCCCAAGACCCCTATCCTCAATGGTGGAAATTGATACTAAGTTCTTCTTCAGCCCAGGGACAAATAACACTTCCCTTAGAATCATAGGACTCATAGACTCTCTCTGAAAGGTAATGGTCCCATGACCAACAACTCTGACAATGGTGTCATCTCCTAGTACAACCTCCACATCTGTACCTATTTGTGAAAGCTCAGAGAACATGTCTCGAGCACCTGTCATGTGACTCAAAGCTCCGCTGTCAATATACCAAATGCTAGTGGTGGATGCACTCATCTGATGGCCAGTCAATAAAGAATACTCCACCTCCATATCCAAATTAGTGCTGGTAACTATAAAGGTTCTGTCTCTCTCAACATGTCCAGCACACAGAGAAAACTCTCTCCAAAGTCATCAACTTCCGTTGAGGCTGTGTGCTTTGTTGCTTCTTCTTCTTTTTCTTTGGACACTGAGAAGCATAGTGCCCTGTTACCAACTTTTTTGTACCATAGCTCGATTATCTGAAGAGTCGCCATTTGACAAACATGATGAATGTTTGTACTCCAGTATATCAGATGATCCATCATTTTTGCCTAGCCAATTTTGGCTAGTCAGTTTTGTTTTTCAATCGACATGACCATGGCGGGTCATGTCCCATGAGGCTTGTAATAAAGTGTGCTAGTAGGATTTTGAGTGGCTTGGTTCCCCATGACTTGATTAAGCAACTAAGGTATTCTAGGGAGTTTTCCCCCTTGTCAATTATACTTTGCCTATAACCAAGCTATAATTGATGAGGTTTTCTCCCGCTTCCTCCAAAGTTGAAATGCCTGATTTTGAAAATTTTAGCCATGAGGGGTTATTAGAGTCCAACTGATGTATATAAGCCTACTAGACATTATTAGAATAGGTTTTGGTCATGTCCTAAGTCACTAGGACTCTCAGAAGAAAATTTCGAAAAAAGTTTACTGGGTCCTCCGGTTTTGAGTTTTTAATTATTTTTAATTTTTAATAAATTTTTCCATAGTTTAAATGGAAAAATTTCAATTTGTAATATGTCAGTCATCCGAGATCTGAATTCAGTGATTGAAGGCTCCAACCTTAAGCCAAAAATCATTCATGATCCCCGGGCCAGTTTATCCAAAGTTTCGGATGTCAATTCAGCCTCATAATTAATAATTTCTCAAAAAAGTCATTTACAGAGAAATTATTAATTAAAATATTAAAAATTGAATATTTGGAGATAATCCAATTCTCTCCAAAATAATCCAAATGGATTAAAATAAAAGGCTAATTGACATGGCACTAGGCATTAATGAAGATTCCAATCATCTCAGTCATCATCCAGTCAAGTATCCAGTCACTACAAGAGATCTCCTTCAAAAGAATTCGTCCTCCTTCACCAAGAATTCGATTTGATGATGTGTTAAGTGATTAATGGGTTGGTTGGTATGCATTAAAGCCTATGGTAGGTGCTTCCCTAAAATTGTGCAAACACATGGCATTGGCTTCATTCAAGAGCAAGTTAGCATTCCTTACATATCAAGGATGAGATCTCCCATTAGCTCACGTCAACCTCTACTTGGAGCTCGAGTTTACACATAGCACATTGTTATTTGAGGGGTGTGATTATTCCAATGAAAGATGAGGGGCACCTTGCCTAGGTGGAGGCCACCTCCTCATCTCCTTCAATACAACTCGAGCTTGTTGGTGGAGATAGAACTCCAAAGCTTGTCTTGACATGGATGTGATAGGGATTTGATGGCAATTCGAATTTGTGTTAGGTGCTATTGGCTCCATTCATGCCAATTCGAATTAGGGTAGGCTAGTCTCTAGTTTTTGTTATATAATGAGGCCTTTTCTCCTCATTCCTCATGGATCTTTTAGCAAAGAAACTTTGGAGGATTTGTAACCTGTTTAATTATTGAATAAAGTTGAGACTTTGGAGGTCAAATTGTGGAGGCTTTTGGTGGCCATACTTCATCATGTAGCAAGGTGATATTGTGTATTGCTTATGTACTTACGAATTTTAAGTTATAGATTTATATTTCAAGAGGACTACCAATCTAGCACATGCAACTATGAGTCTATGCTTTTCACTTGAGTATATTGGTTTTGCAGGTATCTTCCAAAGTACAAGGTTTTTTGTAGGTTCATCTTCACTCTGCATGTGGCCAAAGAAGTTCAAGCTTTATAAATTCAAGAAACAAGGAGTTCTTGTTTCCTCCATCAACCTTTCAACAAAATTTTAATCAGTTACTTGATCTACCTATCTAAACTGTGGAAATCCAAGGCTCCATTCCTCTCCAAGTTTGGTTATTGTCTAGCTTGCTTGGCTTTTTTGCCTTCTCGTTTTCCTCTTCCATCCATCTTTTTCTTCTCCTTCAACTCTCCATTTCTCCCTTTCGCTCCTCCATTTTCTTCCACCCTAGTCTTCCTCCTCTCTACCTTGATCTCGCCCTTCCTCATTCCAAAACCCTCCACCTAGCTCTCGTCCTCTCTTCTCCTTCCTTTTGTCTCTCCTCTCCATCTCCTCTCGTCTTGCCTTCCCTTTCTTCTTTTCGTCCATCTACAAAAACACAAACAAAAGACGAAGTGTAAGCTTGTTAGTATTAGGATTATTTCATGGTTTAGATCTTACATTTGCAATAGCTTAGATCTCTAAAGTTTTTGTTAAGTAACTTCTAGTTTCATGCTTTGAAAAGTAACATATAGGCATCTTAGATCTCATTGAAAAGTAAAACCCTGCATTGTCTTTTGAAGCATTTAATCATTTGCATATTAGAATCTCTTTTCCATACTATCATAGCTTGCTTTTAGCTTTAGATATCATTGAGTCTTTTGACTTACTAATTTCAAGTTTATTTGATTTTCATTAACATTTAATGGGTGCCTTGTTGAGGATTGACTAAGCTTGTGTAGGTTTCTTGGAAAGAGAAGAAGTACTTGTGAGGACAAGATTCAAAGAGCATCAAAGTTATATTCAAGGAGAAGACTTAAACCAAATCAAAGAATCATTTACATTCTCCTTTGTAAAAGCTATTTAAAGGCTCTAAGTTTTGTTTCAATAGTAGTTTTACTTCTCTCAAAAAGACCTTTCAAGGATTTTATTTCCAAAGGCAATTGATTAATAAAAACGCTAGGGGGGATAAGGCCTCCCACACATTGTTTCTCCTCCCCCATTTGGGGAAGTTGGTTTCATGCATGCTTTAGTTAGTTTTACTTAAATTTTTCTAGATTAAAGTTTATTTATGTATTTAGATTAACTCTCTTTCAAGTTTTGACTTGTGTTAGCAACCTTGGGATTTCATCTTGAGGGCCACATTATTTTGTGGTAGCTTCTCTATCTCCATTAGAGTCCTTGTCAAGTTCAAGGACTGGTGGTTCTAGTGGTCACCTTGTTCGGAGGTTGATCCCACCTTGTTGTTTATTTCTTAGTTGGTTGTTAATTTTGGCCTTAGAAAGTGTGCACTTGTTACTTTCTTTCATTACTTGTTTTACATCAGAAAGTGTGCTTTTTCTTTACGCAAGCTGCTTCTATTCTAATAAAGAACAAAGCCTCTTGAACTTGAAATAACCCAAGTCAAGAGCACTCTCTGTCGGAGAGCATATTAAGTTTGCATTTCTCCTGCATTAGGCATATAGATTAAATAAGTCTTTTTAAACTTGTCATAAGACAAAGTCAAGAGCACTCTCGATCGGAGAGCTGAACTATGTGCTTCAATAATTCTATAACATTTCAACTCACACCCTCGTTAATAATTTACTTTGGTTGCTATCCGACACCTGAAAAGGTTGGGCTAGTACTCAGAAAAGTGTCAGATTTGATAAACTTCTATAACGTAATAAAATTTTCACCCCACAACCAATGAACCGATGTTGCTTTCGATAAATACTTAAAGTGCTATTCTGGGAGGTGGAGCCGGAGTGTCGTTGTTCAGATTTCGAGGGTGGTTTAAACATTGGACACTTATCCTCTTGATAACTGGATGGTCTGTCAGATCACCGTGAATAGCCACTAAAAGTATTTCTTCCAGTTGGATGTTTTATCCTTGTTTCTTGCCATCCTAATAATCAAGATCATTTAAAACTTTCAAATAAACCAAGATAATTTGCAAAACGATCTCACAAACATATCTTTCGAACTCTTGTATCAAGCAACCCAAGCACTTAGACAATTTTTGACTCCATAAGGCACTGGTCCTTGACATCATATTTTAATTTGCTTATTATCTATTTGTAGTACTTGTTGTTAATTCTCCATATGTGAGTGACTTGTACTTAAAGTTCTTCAAGTGATTGTGCATCAAGTTATCTCGTATCTTGCATTGCAACGTGGATTGCTCATTTATCTTGTGTTTAGTTTCAAATTACAAAGTTGTGATCTTTTCATCATTTAAAAAACTCCTAAACAACACCCATCTGCATCACCATACACCTTAAAACATTAAAACACATTGAGCCATAGTAAACTCTTTGTAGGGACTACCCCCCTTGGCTTCGTTAGGAGTTAACCTAAACGGAGGAGACAGTACCTGGCTCATTGCTTGCCCCCAAGGCCACACCTTCCCCACTTGTAGTGAGGGAACAACTTTCGAAAGATTTCTGCTGTTGGTGTGCAATTCGGTGGACAACATGCCCAAATGTCTGATAACCATAGCACTTGATTTTACTTAAGTCTTTCTTTTATCGACCCTGCTGCTGCTGCTGCTTGGCCTCACCTTGCTTGGGGCCCTTCTTGTTCTTCTTGCCCTTTGCTGTCAATGCCACATTCTCCTCGTCTTCCCTACCTTGTGAAAAGTTGCCCTGTACAAGACCTCTCCTGGTCTCCTCTTGTACAAAATAATCCCACAGTCTCTCCCATGAAGGTAAGTTGTCCCTGCCCACTATAGCCAGCACAAATGCACCCCAAGGCTTGGAAGCCCCATTCGCTGCTGTTTGCACAAGCTCAGTAGCAGTAACCACCTCCCCAACTGCTGCTCGCTCATCTTTAACCGCATATATCTCGGTAAGGTAAGATTTCACTCCCTCTCCACCATCCATCTTTATACTTTTCAATTTCTACTTTAGAACCATCTTCCGGTTCTCATTAGAGCTCTCATATAAACTGGTTAAGGCACTCCACATCTTATGTGCCCGATCTTTACCTGAAATGTGAGGAATGATGTGGTCTTTAACTGCATCAAGAATAATTCTCCTAGCTTTACAATCCTTCTTGTTGAAGGATGATAATGCTGCTGCATCTGTAGTAACGAGAATCTGAATGGGGTTAGTTGTAGTGTTTCTGACTACCTCCTCCCAAAGTTCATTTTCCTCCAAGATCAGCAAAATCTTAGCCTTCCATGGCACAAAGTTTCCTATCCCATCTAGCCTATCCTCCAACCTAAGTCCTGTAGCCATCTCACCGTCAACCCAACAAGGTGTTGTTTACTAACAGAAGAAATTTTTGAGATCTGGAAATTACTGACTGTCTACAAATTTTAGTTTTCTGCCCAACCCTGCTTTGATACCATGAAGATTTTTTGAGTTTTTCAGCTCGCTGGTTTTATTATCAATATTTTTCAGTTTAATTTTTTAGCTCAGTTTTGGTTGGCTGGAAATATAACAATATTTTTCAGACAATTTAAAACACTGCTTCAACTCAAATCTTATGACAAAATAAATAAATGCACACATAGGAAAAATTTTAGACACAAGATTTTTGGCCAATAGCCCTGGAAAAACCCCCTCAGGGAAAAAAACCAGTCAGAGAGATTTTATTATTTCTTTTGAGAAAAAATCAGGACAGGAATTTTCAGTCAAAAGACAACTTATCTCAACTAGAAAATAAACCCAGTTGTTGCCTTGAAATTTGTGCTAAAGTTGCCTTGATTTTTGTGCAATTTCAATGCCTTGAAATTTGTGCTAGAATGTGGACAGAGTACGGATTGTACTTTTTTGCCCCTTGTACCCTTCTCGAAATTCATGTTGAGAACAGTCTCAAAAAAGGTGTTGAAGATTGCCTCGAAATTTGTGCTAGATTCAGTCCCTTGAAATATGTGCCCTATGCCTTGGGATTTGTGCCAAGAATTAGTGCCTCGATTTCTATGCAAGAAATAAATGCTGTACGGCCTTGGGTTTTGTGCCAGCTTAATTCTTTCTCCACCTCGGTTTTTGTGCCATGCTCAAAAGCTCAAAAAAATGGTGCCTTGAAATGTGTGCCCTATATCTTCAATGCTCATGCTGCTCTCTTTCACTCTCATCTCAAGAATGAATTCGATTTTGCCTTCCTTGCCTTTTTGGGGAAAACCTGTGGTAGGTGAATGGTTCTCTAATCCAACGGTGGCAAATGAGTTAGATCAAGGGATGAGATTAATCTCTCATTAAATCTCATAAAATATTAATTTAATTCACTTCACTTAAATTTTCCAAAAGATGACTTTAATCTCTAAAGTCAAATTATAAATGTTTTTCACAAGTCATTTAATGCAAGGGTCACTTTATTTGCCCCTTTAAGTGACTTAGGCAAAAAAAAGTCACAAGGGAGCACTTTTCTAGGTACAAAAATCAATAGGATTGCCCTTTGATGCTTCATTGAATTTTTGTAGCATCGGACAATTTCTTCCACGTGATCAGTGCTTACAAGTGGAAGTTGTCATTAATGACTCTCAGGCTTTTGTAATTACTTTTTGTAAAGTAGAGGGCCCATTGTATTTGGTATTCCATGGTATTGGCCCAAGGCATTTGCATATTGTAATATTATAAAAGGCAACTTAAGTGAAATGAGGACATACACACAGTGAGCGAGATCTCAGTGAAGTGGTTGGAGAAGAACTTTCAACCATGTGTGTAGGTGTAGGGGGCAAAGTTTAGAGGAATGGAGCAAGTGGCAGTTGAGGGTTAGCAACCAACAAGCTTGAAGGATTGATCTTGAGGTTTGAAGTTTGCATTCTATCATTGTATTTTCCTCAGTGGGCCATTATCCCTTTGCTTCCATTGCTAGAAAACTCTCCATTCTTCCTACAATCCATATGTTCAACTTTCTTTAAATATTAGCTTCTCAACAACTCTTTTCCTCAACTTACAATGAAATATGTGAGTCTGAAGTCTCTACTCAAGCTTTATCCATATTCTAGTTCTCAAGCTATCGTGGTTGGGGACCATCGATCTAACTTCATAGGGATCCAAAAGGGGATATAATTGGAGATACATATTGTGCCCAAAACCATAGAGACACTTTTGTATTGAATTTTGATGTGTCCAATTTTCATTGCTAGGTTGTCCATGAAGTCTGTTGCTCTTGTATACTTTCTCAGTATCTCAATAGGAAATATTACAATTTTGTTTGAAGTAATATTTTTTAGCAGAGTTTCTCATTTAGGGTTAAAATGATTCCTCTAGAACCTGTGGGCTTGGATTGCCCTTTGATGCTTCATTGGATTTTTGTATCATCAGACATGCACTTCTACGGGGTCAGTGTCTACAAGTGGAAGTTGCCATTAAGACTCTTAGGCTTAGGATATTCACTTTAGTAAAGTGAACTATCGAAGTGAATGTACTTTTTATTACTTTATGTAAAGTACAAGGGCCATGGTATTTGGTAGTCCATGGTATTGGCCCAAGGTATTTGCATGTTGTAATATTATAGATGGCAACCTATGTGAGAGGAGGACACATGAGTTAGTCAGACAGATTGAGTGAGATCTCATTGAAGTGGTTGGAGGACTTTTAGCCATGTGTGCAGGTGCACAAGATAGAGGTCAGTGGATCAGAGTAAGGGGCAATCGAGGGTTAGAAACCAACCACTTCGAAGGATTGATCTTGAGGTTTGAAGGCTAGCAGTCTGTCATGTATATTCCTCGGTGGGCCATTATCCCAAGATAGAAGCCTAGGATTTTATATTAATAAAATCAAAATGTTTGGTTTTTCCCTAGTTGGGGTTTTCTAGGGTAAACTAAAGTGTCAAGTGTATTTCTTGAGTATTTATGTTGTGTAAATTAGGTAGGATTTAGTGTATTTTTGTTTAATAATTATTTTAGTAAGTTGAAGATTATTGCTTTAGGAGTATGATATGAAGACATGTTGGAGGGAGTTTCCAACTACAACCCTTGGAAAGTGAGGTCAAGTTGATTCTCATGGGGAATGTGCTATGGGAGTAAGCAAGCACAGTGGTGATCACGTTGAAAGATCTTGATGAATTGACAGTTCACAAGTTGAAGGATGTGAAGCCTAGGAGGATTATCTTGGACACAGTGGAAGATCATTTGATTCCTCACATATTTAAGAAGAAGTCAACACATATTTAAGAAGAAGTTCGCCAAGAAGATGTGGGGTGGTTTGACAAGCTTATGTTAGAGCAACAATCAAAATAGGAAGATGGTGCCGCAGAAGGAGCTCAGAAGCACCAAGATGTCCAAGATTGATACTGTAGCTTCTTATCTAATTAGGATCACACAACTTCATGATAAGTTGGTAGCAGTTAGGGAGAAAGTGGTAGATCCAGAGTTGGTGAGGATTGCCTAGAATGGCTTCACTAAGTCATGGGCACCCTTCGTCAAATGCATTGTTGCATGGGAGAATCTCCTTGATTGGGAGAGTTTATGGGATGACTTTATCCAAGACGAAACTTGAAGGTTGTCTCTATCTGGAGGCCAACAAAAGGATGTTGATGAGGAGAATGTTTTACTAGTTCTTGGTGTTAGAGAGGGCAATGTTCACAGGTTACAGGATGAGCCACTATAGCTGGATCCAAGATCCGATCAATTCCAGTGACAAAGGTAAGGATCATTAGACTTTGAAGGGTGAGCAGAGTTCACAAACTTCTAGTGTGGGGACTATACCTTAGAGGGGAAGAGGGAGTTAACCCCTTTCGTTTTTGCCTAGAGACCTAGTTGGTACGAGATGACATTGATGGATGCTCAAGAGCAAGAGACAACTCCTGGGACCACATTGCAGCAGAGCAAATCTTTGACAAAATTTTCAAACTTCTTGGCACTTAAGTCACAGGGCTTATTGAACTTAAAAAAATGAAATGCATTGAAGTTCACTGAACTTGATAGGTAAACCTCAGGGTGAACTTCATTTCGAACCCTAAGGAGAACCTTAAGGAGAACTTGAAGCGAATTTGAACCCCAAATGAACCTCAAGTCGACTTGAAGCAAAGGGTGAATTTCAAAATATATTTTTAGTTTTTTCAATCAGTTTTTAAAAAGAATGTATGGAGTTAAAATCCTAACCCTATCAAGTTAAAGATTATATTGAAGAAAAAATGTTATTATATACATGGTTGGAAGATCTTGTTTATGTTTTCAATAATTTGCAATTGGCCTTTATATATAGTGTGGCAAAAGATTTAAGCAAAGGTATTGGCCCAACGCATTTGTATATTGTAATATTATAAAAGACTGTTTAAGTGAGAGGATGACACATAGTCAGTCACTCAAAGTAGTGGGATCTAGTTGAAGTGGTTGGAGAAGGACTTTCAACCACATGCACAGGTGCAAGGAGCAAAGGTTAGAGGAATGGAGCAAGGGGTAGTGAAAGGGTTAGCAACCATCAAGATCGAAGGATTGATCTTGAGGTTTGAAGGCTAGCATTCTGTCATTGTATTTTTCTTAGTGGGCCATTATCCTAGGATGGGAGCCTAGGATTTTATAGTTAATAAAACCCAACTGTTTGCTGGTTTTTCTCTAATTGGGGTTTTCTAGGTTAAATCCAGTGTGTCAAATGTATGTGATTTCTTGAGTATTTCCATTGTGCAAATTAGTTAGGATTCAATGTATTTCTATTTAATAATTTGTCAAGGAATTATTCAAAACAATAATTCGATTTGGATCACTAAAAACTAATAGATATATTGAGCATGCTTCTTGCGTGTTCCATGATTGTGCGATTCATTTGCTTAGGCACACCATTTTGTTGTGGTGTATATGGAGGAGTATTTTGGTGCTTAATTCTCTCCAATGTACAAAATTTATCAAAATTATTTGGGCAATATTCTAGTCCATCATTAGATCCAAGACATGAAATAGACTTGTCCATACCTTTCTTTACTAGTGCCTTGAACTCTTAAAATTTCTCGAAGGCATCTAATTGATTTTCCCATACATTTAGAATAATCATCAATAAAAGTCATAAAATATCTACCACCATTTATGGATAGAGTGGGGATTGGTCCAAATATATCAGAATGAATAAGTTGCAAAACATCAAAACTTTTACTAGAGCTTGTAGTAAATCAAAATATCTTCTATTTACCAAACATATAGCGCTCACACAAGTCTAAATCACAAGGCCTAGTCCTAGAAAGCATACTTTGATCATGCATAATTTTCAAACCTTTTTCACTCATGTCCAAGTTGTTGATGCCACAACATCATTGCATCTAAAACATTCCCTGAGTTTACTATTGTTTATTGATTTGTCATTGTCCCATCAGATTATCCTTTTGCTACCATGAGGGCTCCTTTTGTAATTTTGCATTGGTTATCACCAAAGGTATTAGGATACCCCAACTTATCCATCATCTTGATTGATAGCAGATTCTTTCGTAGTTTTGGTACATGTTTTACATCACTCAACTTCCTTTCCTTGCCATTGTCCAATTTGATCATAATGTCCCATCTTCCCTTAATGTATAAAGGATGATCATTTCCCAAGTAGACCACTCCACCACTATAGGTTTGGTACTTGACAAACTGGTTTCTACGTGGAGACATGTGGAAAGACGCAGTTGAGTCCTAAACCCAAGCATATAATAGAGATTTGTTGTAATTGAGGCAAAACGCATCATGTATTGTTTTCTCTTTTGAATTTGTTTTACTAGATTTAGTTGAGAGTTGATTTGGCTTTTCATCCTTTTTCCTTCTTCAAATACAAAAAACCTTCCTTGAGTGTTTTGGTTTCCCACAATCCAACACCTTCCTTTGTTATGTCCTTTGGACTTGGAGTTGGATTGTGATCTCCCTTGTTGACCCCTTTTGCTAGATTGCCCCCTCACAGATAGGGCTACACTTGTAGAGGGTTTAAGAGATGATTTTTCCTTAAACTTTTCTCCCAGTAAAGCAACTACCACATCATCAAATTTTGGAGTTCTTATTGATGAATTAGTGATGGTCACCACCATATGATCCCAGTCATCTAGGAGGGAATTGAGCAAAATGATCACTTTGTCCTCATCCTCCACCTTTACACCAATTGAGAGCAGTTTGTTAATTACTGTCTGAAACTTGTTTAGATGATCTACCACAATTGAACCCTCCATCCTTGTATGAAAAAAATTATGTTTTAGGAAAGCCTTATTTCTTGTCGATTTAGTCTCATACAACTTCCCAAGTTTATCTCAGAGGGCCTTTGCAGTCTTTTCTTTAGCAACATTGAACAAGATAGAGTCTGGTAGGCAAAGATGAATTAATTGCAGTCTTTTCTTTAGCAACGTTGAACAAGATAGATTCTGGTAGTCAAAGATGATTATTGAATTCTCCTTTCTGTCCATCTTTATCTAGTCCACATTTGCCATGCCATTTGGTGTTTTTGCAACCCCTTAAAGGCTAAGGCTTGGTCATTTTGAACCAACAAATTCTCCACCTTCATCTTCCATAAGGAGGAATCCTTGCCATCAAATTCGCAATCTCGAACTTGGTTAAACCTCTTGTCATTCTTGCAGATCTCTCTCACAAAAAATCCTATGCTTGTGAGTTCTTAGGCTTTGATACTAGATGTTGGAAAAATTTATATAAAAATAGAAACAAATGAGCATACGAGCAAACACATGGCTCTATTTGAGAGTTCTACAAGAAGAATATTGGAGCTCTGGATATTGGCTTCATCTCTTGACAATATTTGGATGTCTTAGTTCTCCGCACTTATTGCCCAACTTAGCGTTCTATTCATGCTTGGATGTATAGCTTCATTACCACACTTTGTCGATGCCATGGAATTGTGCCGATTTTGCCAATCAGTGAGATCTAGCTCGTTAAGCAATTGCAATAGTCAACCTTGCCCATGGAGACATTAAGAGTGAAATAGTGGAACTTCAACACCTCCTATGGATGTAGATGCAAAGTCGGCTCACTTGGATGTTGCCAATGCCTAACTTGTTTTTGTAGACGATGATATTCTCTCGGATCTTTCGTCCCCACTTTCCATGTCTAGTCCATTTAATCTTTCATTAACCCTCTATCTCTTGATCTCACTCTTTCTACTTATGCAATGTCTTCCCTCAAAGGCAAACATTTTAATGGTTAGTGTAGTTGCGATTTATGCAATACCTAATTAGCAATGGTTGAGCAATGGGGATGGATCAACCATAACTCCATCAACACTTGCACCTCCAATTTTAATGGATTCTTTGATTCATGGTGGCCCGAAGAGTCTCAATGACATATAACCAAATTAGTTAAGTTCATATTAGTTTGGCAAGGTAACGATGATTTGACGATCTGTGTAGATGTCCATCTTGTCCTTGGAGACACTCCTTCAATTTGTGCCCTAATCTTTCCATGATTTGCCACATCTTTAGTGCCATTGCCAACTATAGTAGATCCTTCTTTGTCTTAGCTTGAATTCTTTGGCATTTGAGCTACTTATACGGCTGGTTACAATGGAAACTTCTCTAGTATATGCAGACATGGCTCAATGGAGATGTGCATATTGATGTGAAGATCCATTGGATGGAGGATACATCATAACATAAGTGTTGATGGCATTCAATGTTGTATGGATGATCCCGAAGATTATGTCCACATTGCGACTATACACAATGCAAAGTAGCATAGATGCTTACAACAATGCTTACTTATCGATTGATGGTAGCCACATACTCTACCTTGGTTGCAAAAGATCTAGTTGACTTAGTGTTTGTGTTCGTGGCCAACTTGTTTTGCAATCATGGTGAGATATAATGTTTATCTATTGCTGCTTTACATTTGCATAGTGCTATCTAAAAGACTATACGTTTCTATATATAAGAGATTTGTTTAAAGCTTTTAGTGAGTGGAATCGGTCCAAGCATACAAGTATTTCTTTCCCTTGTGGCCTTATGGAAGTAATGAACTTTGAAGTCAACATTTTCCCAACCACTGTAACAACAATAGCTCTAGCTTTGTAACATGCTCCAATAGGAGATTGGAGCATGTTACTCTAGTTGACAAGATCAATCGTGTCCACTCTTGTATATTGATAAACTTGAAGTTAATTAAACCATGCATTGCACTTTTTAAAGAAAGAAGAATGTGGGAACACTTGTGAAAGAGTGGGAATTGATACACCTCTTGAGAATTGGGAAGAGGATCTTATGATGGATAATATATTGTCTGTATTGCATAATGGGTGTATTTTTCCTTTGTGAGTGTACAATAGGTTATTATCTCTAGTCGACGTTTGATTTAGTAAATTTTGATTTATAACTATTTATATAAATTGTAAGTTAGATCCATTGAAATTGAATCTCATCATACCTTGGATGGAATGGCCTTGAGAACCATGTTTTAAAAATTGGCCAAATCAATTTTGGAATCGACCTATCTACTGGTTTGATAAGGAACCGAATCAACTTGGTCCGCAAACTGGTTCAATCGACCGGTTCGCTGCCGAACTGGCCAATCCGAACACTGAATTGGTCGGTTCGGTACCGAACCGGTCTAATCGGTTGAGTTATGTAAAAAATCGGTCGGTTTGTCTGGAATTTTGTGTGGGTGCCCGCGGACTCAAAAAAACAATGCAATTAAATTTTTAACATTACCATTAATTGTTTCAAGATGTTTGAGAGTGGTTCCAACCTCATTAGACTTCATATGCGAAAAGTAGATTTTTAGATCCCATTCAAAATTCAATAGACTTAATAGTATTCAGGATTTTAGGATTGCAAGGTTTCCACTAGATTCTATCATGTATGAGGGTATGGAATTGGCATTTAATCAAGCACATCAACCCCTATATGTACCTTGATGTTGGAGGTGTTGATTGTTGAATTCCTTTGTCACGACCTTAATAAAAATGTACTCTTCACTCATGCAAAATCACTTATCAAGCATGGGAAGCTTTTTCTACGTTATTTTAGCGATTGGATTAGGAAGTTTCATCAAGATTGTAGTGTGTTGAGCCGTTGACTAATGTCTTTGGAGGATCAACTTTGAAATTCGAGTTAAAGGCAAGGGCTAGAGCCTAGAGGAGGGAGGGATAGGGTGCTATTGATGAATAGGATCCCAATATAGGCAATGATTCATTGACATGTATAATTGATGATTTATATTTCACATTCATTTTCGTAAATGTCTTTGCTAATTTATTAATTTAATATATATATATATATATATATATATATATATTGCACATTCATTTTCGTAAATGTCTTTGCTAATTTATTAATTTAATATATATATATATTGCATTTCCTCATTTCCAAATTTTTTGGGGGGTCACGTTTCCCCATTTAGTCCTCGTTTCCCCGTTTCATGCAACTTAGGTTGAAGCTGTTGAAACCCTTGTATCTATTGCATTTCCTCATTTCCAAAATTTTTTGGGGGTCACGTTTTCCCAGTTTTGAAGTTTCCCCATTTCGTCCTCGTTTCCCCCGTTTCATGCAACTTAGGTTGAAGCTGTTGAAACCCTTGTACAACAATTTTGAAGCAAACATGTGCCTTTTATGACCTTTGCAGCGGTAAAAAGTCATGAAAATCACCTTAAAGGCTTAAAATAAATTGTGGGTAGTACTGTGGATGAAAGCAGCTCTAAACAACAAGTATAGGTGCTCTTTGGCCTTCAAACAACAGGTCTGGGTCTCATAAGAACAGTCCTAAAATCCTGAAATGTTGTTTTTCTTTAAAATTTAAATATTTTATGGATTTTTGAGTAAATCGATTCATTAAATTCAAATTGACCGATTTATGACCGATTCATTACCTATTCCGATTCCAAGTTGACTCTCAACCGATTCCGATTCTAAGTTGACTCTCAACCGATCCCGAGTTCGATTTTGATTTTTCAAACATTGCCTTAAACCCTAAGAAACCGGACACCTCCCTCTAGGGCCAAGTGTCCTGTGGGCCACGTTTGGGCGCGGACACGACTGCCCCACATGGGGGACATGACTTTTTTCGTGTCCTGATTTTGGGACACTTGTGTCCTGCCTCTGCACATCGTGTCCAGATTCCAGGACACTTGAACGCTAAAATAAACTTTGAAATTATTGTTCAAGCTTTTGTAATTTGTGATGGTCCTATATTTTATTGATGCTAAAAGGTTTCTCATAAGTTCCACCTCATTTTTTATCTTCTTAAGCCTTCCTAAAACGCACACTAACATGATAGCAGCCACAAAGTCTAACATTTAACTTCCATAGCCTCGAGAGTTCATCATAAGTTCCACTCATTTTTTATCTTCTTAAGCCTTCCTAAAACGCACACTAACATGATAACAGCCACAAAGTCTAACATTTAACTTCCATAGCCTCGAGAGTTCATCAGTTCCATAAAACACTATTGTCTTCTTCACTACTGAGTGCAAAACTTGCATTGCTTGGCCAATTTATATTGGTAACTGTGAAATAAAACATTATGACAGTCCATACCATTCTTAATGGTTTTAGGAGTTTATTCATCTTTTGAATGAAAAAATAATCTCCCAAATTCATATGGGAATTGAAAAATAAAGCTTCAAGGCAATCTATTATCTATTTGGCATTTGCCAGTGCCCAGTGGCATTCCGACATCTATGTAATACATTTTGATTTTGATGATTTAATGAGAAATATGGTTCCAATATGCATCTATGTGTCTCATTGTGATTTGTGAATGACAAATGTGTTGTGAATTGTGAATGACAAATGTGTAATCATTAATGTGTTTTGATTCTAATTTCTATTGAATATTTGTAAATGTTCTAGTTTCTAAATTTTATTGGATCTATATGTCTATTTTTAAATTTTAATATATTTAAAAAATATATATATATGTATATAAAACGTGTCCTTTGTGTCCTGATTCCGGGGGTCACCGTGTCCCGCGGGGACACTCGTGTCTCGTGTCCTCATGTCAGGTGACTTAGCTTAAACCATTTTTTGACTGCTGACTTCCAGATTTTGCCTATTGCTCTGTACATCACTGCTGTTTTCCCTTTTGGAAAAAATTGGAGTTTCATCAAATGACCTTAGTGGGTATTTCTCTTTCTTGCCAGTTGGGGTGGATTCTCCTTTTTTCATATGGAATTAGATATCTATTATGTGTGATTCTGGGTATTATCTACGATTGAACTGGTCTGTAGCAGCCTTGTACAAGGGTCACTTTCTGGCGAGGCAAAGTTCTACTCCTTCCACTCATTTTTTGAAAATCCAGCAATTTGGGTCATTTCAAAATGTGGCCAAAAGCCCCTGGGCAATGTTCTTATCAAACAGGTGGAACTATGATTTGCTGGATAACAAAGGTGCTATAAATGTGCCTTATCCCACGCTATCAATTGCTCTCATCAATGAACAATCTGGTTAGTACATTATTTAATATTTATCTTTTATCTATCCATGACTATAAGTGTATATATCCTTGATAGAATAAATCAATTCACCAAGGCAAGTTGTTAACTCTCAGTTCTATGTTCTCCTTCACTACGTATATGGGTGTTTCGATGTTCAAATTACAACTTGTGCATACAAATTGACTGCAATAGATAGTTTATTCTCTTGGAGCTGCAGCTAAGTTAGTTTATTCTTGGACCTGCAGCTAAGTTAGGGTCACCTGTTATAGAGTAAGCTTCAGATCCTGCAGTTGAAGACCCATAACCCCGAATTGCCACCATAGTTTATTGTTGGAGCTGCAGCGAAGTTAGCTTCACCTGTTATAGAGTAGGCTTCAGATCCTCCAGTTCAAGTCCCAGAACTCTAAGTTGCCACCTAGCAATTTCCAGTCATTTAAATTACTACTTGTGGACACGAATTGAATTCAATAGATAGCTTATTCTTGGAGCTGCAGGTAAGTTAGTGTCACCTGTTATAGAGTAAGCCTCAGATCCTCCAGTCAAAGGCGCAGAACCCCAAGTCATTGTGGACTCAGGTGCATATGTATGTCCTACAGTGCCAGTTAAAGTTTCCATTTGGGTAGCCTCGGAGGCAGAGTAAAAAGTATTTGATAAGTTCAGTCTAATTACATTGAGTTAATGATAAACCCTCGTTACAAAATTCATTTAATGAATTTATGCATATTGATAATATATTTGTATTAGTCTTTGATAAATATTGTTTTTTCATTAACTTTCGGAAGCGAAGACAACATTCTTTTTGTGTTTTAAATTTGGTAGATTACAAATGTAAGAATCGATCCTCTTCAGTGTTTTTTTTATTAACACAATTTTGCAGATTTGGTTCAACAAATCCCATGTAATGGTATATGGTTCGATTAGTTAATCCCATGGAATCAATGACTGATGAAGCCCTCAAAGGGATTATCGTAGCAAGTGATTATTTTGTTGATTTTTTACATATCCATGCCATATATACACTCTTTTGAGACGAGATGTTTATTCCACTATATCATGTACTTGAGTAATATATGCAAATAGATTGATCTGATATGTCTTTTTACGTAGTTTGATCCAGTGTCAAACTACTTGTTAAGTTTATAAAAATGGGATTACTGAACAAGGTATGGAATATCATGACTACTCTTTTTCGATTTATTTCAGTGTGCATGTCAATCATCTTGTTTTAGCCTTTTTGTTTTCTAATATTGAATTCTGCTGTGTATGACTGCAATCTAGGTCCTGTTATTGTGTTGAATTGGTTATGAATTTGTTTCAATAATTTCCCAGTATTTTTAGTGAGTATTCAGTTAAAGCTTTTTTGTTTTGTATGTTTACTATTTGAGTAAAAAATAAACATATACATTGCTTTGAAGAATATGCATTGCAATGTGCATGAAAGCACCAAAGAAGGGATCTTAAGGAGGCATGGAAACCTATCAAAAAGCGGTCAAACATATTTCTTTGGGTCTAAAGGATGCATGAAAACCTATAAAAAAACTGTACTTCCGATCTGTAGCAAGAGATTATTTTGTAGATTTTTAAAAGTATAATCCTGCAGGCACTTCCATAAAAAAATATAAATTGTCTATTACAGACATTGGTCTGTGGCAGATCTAACTATT
Source organism: Larix kaempferi (assembly GCA_027924585.1). NCBI lineage: Eukaryota > Viridiplantae > Streptophyta > Pinopsida > Pinales > Pinaceae > Larix > Larix kaempferi. The sequence goes on along the minus strand of BSBM01000617.1, from coordinate 1,649,220 downwards.
GAGAGTCAATCACAGGGATCTGAAATTGGCTAGATTTTGGAATCCCGTCTATTTCTCTGTAGTGAAAGACCCTGTACACAGAGTTACAGCTTGCTTAGAAAGTTCATCAGCTTGAACATTGAAATTTTATAAATATGTGACTTTTTGGTTAATTCCAGTATTTGGAACAGCGCCAAATTTTGGAAATTTACTTTATCATTATCTAATTATTTGCATTTGTAAAGCTTATTGTTCCTCCAAAAGCTTTGAAGCAAATTTTATGATTTTCATCCCAGCAAAGTATCTGTGCAAATTTAACTCAATTGTACTTTAATTTTTTTCCCCTAAGTTTCCATTGCCCTTATTAAGCATATCTAATTTGGTGATGCGAGAACTATCCCTATTCTGGAATAGCATTTCAATTTTAGCAATCCAAATTGCTCAAGAGATTACACAGGAATGCCCTGTGGTCTTTCTCTGAGTTAAAGCTTCTTTCGACTTAGTTAAAAATGCTTAATTTAACTTCCTTGCATTCTTATGGCTGATGCTCCAGTCCTTCATGCTCCAGTCCTTCCTATTTCACCCTCCAGCTGGGTGCTCCTCTGCCGGCTGCCAAGGTGTGTCAAAAAAGTCAAGTTGTGTCTGCTGCGAGACTTGACCAAATAGGATAGGCCAGTTTTCATAGTCCCACTTAAAGAAAATAGGATTTAAATGATATACCTATAAGCACCTTGTTTGATCCATCACAAGATTCGCTTCTGGTTGCATGGTTGTTTAGACTAATCGAATTGATCGGAAAGAAACCTCAAAAGAAAGGTCACCTCTTCGGTAATTTCCTCTTCGGTAATTTATTCTCTGAATTTTCTGTCCAGAGTTATTATTTTGGTTAGTGATATTTGGATTTTGGCTTTTGGCTTGTGTGTTTTTGCTTTTTGGATCAGGTTTTAAAGAATAAAATTAAAGGAAGCTAGTACCTGAAGGGAAGCTAGTACAAGGCATTTGATTGGGAGTTCAAAGTACTGCTGGCAAAACACCAGAAAATAAAAGAATTCAAAGTATTGACATAGGTACAAAGTAGCCCTCCCACATACACTTGAAACTCATAAATACTGGAAGTCCTGGAAGAAACTAAGGATCCTCCCAGAAATTCATTTTCAGCAAGAAGATGATTTTGAAGCATGCGAAGCCCCCCTTTGGAGAGGGAATCAGCTTGAACATTTTGTTCCAGAGCATGAGAAAAAGTTATCACTTGAAACTTTTAGATAATTCTTTCACATGCATGGCCAAGGAGTGTAGACCTGTTGTGGATTTGGATATGAGCCTTCATCCATCTAATGACAAGTGTCGAGTCCCTAAAGATCTGAAGTCTCTTGATGTCTTTATTCAATGTAGATTTCATAAGATAAAGAAGTGCGTTAAACTCACCAACATTATTGGTCCATGTTCCTAGATTTGCCATAGCTTTGAAGTAGTGAGATTCCAAAAGAACGAACACATCTCATAGCATAATTTTGTTCAGGTCCTTGTCAGGCTCCATAAAAAAGCACCAACGATGACTTGTCAAGTTGTACACCCATAATCCTTAGTTTCCTAGAAATGTCAGTGGACTGAAAGGTAGGGAGCAATTACTTAAGGAGTGGCTTGAAATGAGGGAATTAGTTTCCCCTAAGCTAACTAGATCTCCCATATAAGAACTAGGTATTGAAGTGCCTCGAAATTCTAGAGTTGCCTCTGAGTGAACCATTCCTTCATCCACAGATTTGAAAGGCCCAGTTGACCTTCCACCTCTTTCCACACTTGCATCTAAAAAAAGTAGCCCCCGAAAAGATGAAAGGTAGTCTTTTCATGGGATTTGCACAGTGAACACCAACTAGGGCCAACTTTGCTTTTGTTTTGGAGTAATTCCCAAGTCAATACTCTACTATTTAATAGTACTAACCACATGAACAGAGTACATTTGGAGGGCACTCTCACCTTCCACAACTTTGCCCACCAGCAATAAGCCTCGTCAATTATAAGAGTTTGTAATGACAAATAACCCAGTTTAGTTGTGTAAGCTTGTCGAGCTTCGTTGAGTCTTGTGTGAGCTTTACAAGCTCAACCAAATACACCTCCCAAGAAAGCCACCCATCATATCCCAATAGAGTTGGTCTGGAGCTTCGTCGAGTCTTATGCGAGCTTTACAAGCTCAACCAAATACACCTCCCAAGAAAGCCACCCTTGGAATCATAAGATAATATCTTGTGGCCTTTCAATCCCCTAGAGTGTACATCTTCCCACCCTTTGGAGATAGTTAACAAGTGGCTTTGGAAGGAAAATGTCTTGACCACAATCCATAATGGTATCAAATCCAATCCTTACCTAGCTCCCATTATCTACACTTCAGTACCTTGGAAAGATGAGGTCAAATATTTGCATTGGTTGGAAACATTGTGCACAGTCTTCCTTTACATCCTAATCCAATCAAATAAGGAGTTTGTAGCAATATACTTCATGCCTATTATCCCTCCGCAAGCTACCTTTGGTATTTAGTTGTGACATATTTTGCTACTAAAGAATGATTGAAGAGATGAATGTCTTTGAGTTCCCAACCTCCTTGCTTCTGCTTCTTGGGGGTTGCAATCAATTTCCATCTAGCGAAATGAGAGCACAAGGATCAACTCTTGCTCCTTCCAAAGGTGTAATTAAAGCAACTCTTTCTAACTTTCTCCAATATTGCCCTTTTAGATGTGAGCTAAGGTATGCCACAATGTTGGTATAGCTTCAAGAACAAATGTAATCAAAGTTATCTTTCCACCTTTGGAAAGGCATCTATTGCATTGTTCAATCTAGACAACAACCACCTCCACTCCTCTTTCCCATAGTTTTGAGGTTTAAAGTAAAACCAAGATAATTAAAGCCTTCATCACACCTTAAGATATAAAAAGGGAAATGTTCTAACTTGGCAATCAGAGAATGATTCAAACAATCCGAGTACATGCAGATTTATTCATATTAATCTCAATTATAGTGGCAAGGCAATATAAATCAAGGATATGTTTCAAGTGTTGAGCTTCCACCATGTTGCCAAAACAGAAGATTAAAACACCATCTTCGAAAAGGTGGGTGAGTGATTACCCTCTTCCCACCTAGATCTCTTGAATTAATCTAACTCTCTTAGCACCATGGATTACCCTATTGAGAAGATTAAAACATCATCTACGAAAAGGTGGGTGAGTGATTACCCTCTTCTCTTCAACAACATTTAAAAGATACTAGAGCGACACAAGTATGTTCGGTGCCCAAATTGAGAATCAAAAAGCCTTTTATTGTATATAAATTATCCAATGGAGAATTACAAAGTTTGAGGGTTTTGGTGCCTTCTTGCAGACACTCTTATAAACAACAATTCAACTTGGGTAGCTTGCCCCTTTGTTCTCGGTTGTTGATAGCAAGCACAATGCATCATTAGTAGACTTGACAACATGCACAATGCATCGACATCGAACCCCATGACAATCACATTGCAACAACTTTAGGTCAAGGCCCAAGGGCCATCGAATCGTTCTTGAGTTGTTGTGAGTCGTTCTACATTGCCTCTCGTAGCACTTGTACTTTAATGCATTGGGTTGCTTTTGGAGAACATTAATCCATTGACAAGCTTGTTTCCCTTCGCCTTTGTTGTGGAGAGTTAGCCCTTGACAACCCCTCAACTCAGAATTCGCTCCTTGTCAAATTTGGTTGCATTGCTCATCCTCTTCCAAAAAATTGCATTGGCTTGCTATCACAACCCTTAGGTTTAACTCACCTTTGTGCCTCGTGTTGGTTGAACTTGTTATGCCTCCCAAGCTTCTTGCCTTTGCTCAAATGTGCCCAACTACATATATGATTGAGATGTGCATCCTCTCATGAGTGGTGCCTAACCTTGTCGCCTTCTCCCCCAAGGCGCTCAATGTTGTCCACATGTGCTTGTGTGGTATGCAACAGTTTTGCCATTCGTTTTTGAGTTGTCTTACCATCGTGTCTTGGTGTCTTGGACAAATGGACTTGATAGCAGTTAAAAAATCATCTAAACTTCTTGCGATGTGCCCAAGTTTCTATGTGTCCACATGCTCTTGCTCGACACCTTGTGTTGGGAAGTCTTGGCACCTAATGCAAGTCTCTTTGGTCATTGCTTGTGCTGATGTTGAAGTCTTTGCCCCATTGTTGAATGCCACTTTGTCGAAGTCTCTTCCCCGAAGCCCCCTATTGCAGCCGTGGTTTTTGGGTGTGCTTACATATACCCTCATCTTGTTGATTGATGCTTTGGTTGCGCATGGGCATGTTGCAAGTTTTCCCAAACAATCTGATAGGTGAGTGAGTGTGGGTTAGTTGCCTGTCCTAAGTCAGGATGTTACATCTTCCTCCTTGATTTAACAAATGCCTCTTTCTGAAGTTTTTGACATAATTCAAAAGTAGGGTATGGATCTTTGTCCTAGGTCAGGATGTTACATCTTCCTTCTTGATTTAACCAATGCCTCTTTCTGAAGTTTTTGACATGATCTGTGTCCCAGGTCAGGATGTTACATCTTCCTTCTTGATTTATCCAATGCCTCTTTCTGAAGTTTTTGACATAGATCTTTGTCCTAGGTCAAGATGTTACATCTTCCTTCTTGATTTAATCAATGCATCTTTCTGAAGTTTTTGACGTAATCCAAAAGTTGGGTATGGATCGTTTTGCTCTGTACCATTTCCATCGACTCTAAAAACCCTCGACTAAGATCAATTTCCACCAAAATATGTGCGACCGATCTGGAAGAACTAGTTTCCTAGCTATAATCTGAAACAATTAACTTGCCTAGGGTATCCTGATTGGCTTTTAAGGATCAATTAGACCATATTTCCATCAGCAAGCTCGACAACTTGACCCACACCGGAGTTGGGGCTTTTCACCATGTTAGTGGTGAAAATGGGATGAATATTGTCCGTATAGAATCCTTTGATGAGTACAAAAGGTTGGATGGATTTGTGTTAAACTATGGAAATATGTTGAGTTTAGTCCATATCCTGATTGGCTTTTAAGGATCAATTAGACCATATTTCCATCAGCAAGCTCGACAACTTGACCCACACCGGAGTAGGGGCTTTTCACCATGTTAGCGGTGAAAATGGGGTGAATATTGTCCGTATAGAATCCTTTGATGAGTACAAAAGGTTGGATGGATTTGTGTTAAACTATGGAAATATGTTGAGTTTAGTCCATTGCGGCCATTTGGATGGCGGTATGAACCAGCTAGTATAGAGTTTTGATAATGTTAGACAATGTATGGTTCTAGATATTCTACCCCAGCTAGAGTTTTGATATTGTTAGAGAATATATGATCGATTCTCGTAGATCTAGAGTTTTGATATTGTTTGAGAATATATGATCGTTTCTCGTAGATTTAGAGTTTTAATATGGTTAAATAATATTCGTAGATTTAGAGTTTTGATATGGTTAAATAATATTCGTAGATTTAGAGTTTTGATATTATTAAAGAATATACGATCATATTATTGAACTTGTATTAAAATTGTGGATAGTCATTTGGGCATTGCATCTTGATTACACAAAGGAAAAATCACAAGTTGAAGAAATAGAACAAACAAAGATGGTTATAAACAGAACAAAATACGAGAGGATATATGAACTTGAATCTTTGACTATAAGGATACGAATAATATGTGAAGTTTCACTACCAAGGGGTTTCGTTTGTTCGATGGTATAGGGTTAGAAAAATCCAGTGATGTTAACGATTGGTGGTTGGTGTGGTCTCGGGTGATTCCGACGGCTTTGATGTCCTTAGCTTGGCGTTTAGATCACAGACCACTTCACTTAAGCAAACAAAAAAAATATGAATAAGATAATTTGATTTAAGAAAACCAAAATGCTTTGGCTTTTGTGTTGTTTCTATTGTTTGTATAGTCTGGAATGGATTCTATACAGGCTTATTGTTTGTATAGTATGGAATGTATTCTATACAGGCTTGTTTTTGGGTGGAGATCAACATGCTTATTTTTGGGTGGAGATCAACATGCTTATTTAATGGCAAAGAAGCACTTTTAAATCTTTTAGACCAGGTTTGAATTCAATGAATTCTACAGACAACTATATTACCTATAAGTTTCTCCAATAAATTAAATTAAAAACTTTAATAGTATTAACTCCAAATATTGGAGTCCCCACATTCAACTCACGTAAAATATTGGAGTCCCCGTAAATTTTAATAGTATTAATGCCAAATGTAGAAGCCAAACTAGCAAGGCCCCATAGAGCCATCAATTCAGATTTAGTATTCGTATCAAGTCCACAATTCATTTTAAACCTGGAAATGTGGTCTGAAATAATTTTCAGTAGCATACCTGGTGCACACTTCCATTCTTGTACAGCCCCATCGAAAAAACTTGTAGCAACAAATATGATAGGTAAATCAACAATCTACCTGGGATTTCTGATTTGTACGTTCACAGTATAGTACTCCATATACATTTTTTAAAAGGTTTTATATTTAAAAATTAAGAACAAATCACATCATATTCACGCACTTATAAAATTATCATTCCGCTTAGAAGTGCATGAATAAGATGTATAATAAAGTCTAGTACAAATGTATAATAAAAGTGCATGATAAAGGTGAATGTTTATATGATGTTTTCTTTTTTAAATAATAGATGTTAGTATGTGAATTATATTCATTGAACAATTATATTCCAAGTATAATAAAGTTACATCAATAATATAAGTATTTATTTTTATGATAATATTGGAAATATTTGTATGTGTGTTCTTTTATTTTGTTTTTACCTAAAATATTTCCATGTATTTTTTTTAAAGCAAAGTGCGTCAACTGTTTGTTTTGTAGAATTATTGATTTCTCTTAATAGATTGCTCATCATGATTGTAGAGATGCAATTCTATAAATATTTTGTAGAATTATTGACTTCTCTTAATAGATTGCTCATCATGATTGTAGAGATGCAATTCTATAAATATTTTGTAGAATTATTGACTTCTCCTAATACATTGCTCATCATGATTGTATAGATACACAATTCTATAGATATTTTGTAGAATTATTGACTTCTCTTAATACATTGCTCATCATGATTGTATAGATACAATTCTATAAACACAAAATCAATCAAATTTTTGATTTTAGAAAAAATGTGTGGGTAGAATTTTTTTAAAGATGTTTTTATATCTAATTCTATACAATTATATTTTGCATCATTGCACTTACTATATTTAAGATAGGTGTCAAACTTTTTTTAAAGGTTTTATAAATAAATGTTTTAAAGAAGAGGAAATCACTAATCTTCACCATATTCACATATTTATAAAATTATCATTCCCTTAATACTCTACACCCAAAATTCAAGTCTCATAAGAATGTGTAATAAAAATGCATAATATAGGTAAATGTTGATATATGTAGTATTCCCAAGAGTAGTGCCTGATACTATTGGATGGTTTGAGGCCAGGGAATTGGGATTAGCTTCATCAACCCTTACCTTACCATCTTTTACCTCCCACCTTTATGAATTTACTTTCTCTTTATTGCCCTACCATCATGCTGACACGGAAATGCTAAAAGACATCAGGAGCACCCGAAGGGTGGGCATAGCAAATAGGGGATAGGATAGGGAAGTAGTTAATGAAGCCCTTACTCTTTTATTTGAATACAATACCTAGCCCGCCATAGAGTAGATGATCTTTTACTTAGCCCTATAGCTACATCACCTCTACCTCTTTATAAGTACCAATACCTTCTAGTTGCTTAGAACAGACTAATATAGGTGTCAAACTTTTTTTAAAGGTTTTATAAATAAATGTTTTAAAAATAGGAAGTCACTAATCTGGTTTCAGACATCATATTCACCATATTCACATAGTTATAAAATTATCATTCCATTAATACTCTACACCCAAAATTCAAGTCATAAGAATGTGTAATAAAAATGCATAATATAGGTAAATGTTGATATATGCCTTTTTCTTTAGTAATAGATGATATTATGTGAATTATATGCAATGCGCAACTAGATTACAAATTTATTAAAGTTACACCAACATTATTAATATCCATCATTATGATAATATTGCAAACACTTGCATGTGTATTTTTTTTTCTTATTTAAAAACAAAGCTGCCCAACTAGGATCATACACTAGCTTAATTTCCATATATAGAACAAAACATCAATAAAAAGAATAAAATTAACGGAAAAACAACATATAACAAATTGGGAGAGACCCATCTCATAATGGGCTAGAATAAAAAGAATAAAATTAATGGAAAAACAACATATAACAAATTGGGAGAGACCCATCTCATAATGGACTAGTATGGTAATTGGGCAAACAAGGTATAAGCTCAATAATTGCTTACATATGTGAATAACATACCCCTCAAGAGAAACGTAGGGAGTAAACAAAATAAGACAAAAGATGGGTCTTAAAGACAAGAATTGCTAAGGTAGCAAAGCACAAAAAATCTCATAAGTGGAGAAAATGAGAAAAATTTGTATGAAAAAAACCCCCAAAAAGAAAAAAACAAGATAAAATAATCGTGAAGGTAGGATGACTTAAAAGGCCTTGTAGTTGAAAGTGAAGAAGGTCCGACAAAGATACATTGAAGGGTAAGAGCATGATGCTTGTTGATATTGAAAGTTCTAATAAGGAAGTGTGACCAACACTCAAAAGAGGAGAGCCAAGTAACCTCAAAGAACATGTCTGAATTCTAAAGTAGAAGAGGATTTGTTGTAGAGGCCCAAAGATAAAGAACACTAACAACTACCACAATAATGCTCCAAACAAATAGGTGTTGGTTAGGAACCAAAACAAAAGCTTCACTTAGAACCAAACAATAACAACCATTAAAAGAGCAACATGGCTTACAGATGCTAAAAGCTGCATACATGATGTATGACCAAAACATTAAAGAGTACCAAGTTAATATAAGTTGGGAAAAACCATTAGAAATCCACATGCATAAATATAATATTGGTGTAATCATATGTAATTCGCTTTGGGCAAGTTCTACCTTTGGATTTCCTCTTTGGGCTATGAGATCTCTTGTAGTGGAGTCTTATCCATAATGCATTTTTTTCTATGTATCTATCAAGATTTGCAGCATGGTTGCATTCAATTGATTCTGCCCCTCTTCAGCTCTAATTAGTCCCTTGTTATTTTCATTGCAGCTCTGCAGCTCCACCCTCAGGGTTGTCATAGTCTCTGCTATGTCAAGAGGGGTCACCTGGTTTCTATGGTCTAGAATTAGTCTTTGCATTTTCAGCATGCAGATTCTCCCACATGGCATTTGTCTTAGGTGTATATAGGTGTTGTGCATAAACTCATGATGACAATTCTCTTGGCCTAACCAAACCAAAAATTTATGAGTACTAACCTTTTAGATATCCTCAAAATGAGATTGCATTTGTAGCTTGATTGCATCCTAAAAAAATAAAAATAAAACTTTCGTGCATTCTGGAAAATTATCCTTCTAGTCATATGGTGCTTATAAGGATTATAAGCCCCCCTTTCCGTCCCTTACTAGGAACATCATAAGCATTTCCTTCCTACTGGAGTGCATTTGCATGTTCTTCATTGAATCCCTATCGGATGACACTAACCGATCTGAAATTTGGCTTTTGGGTGAAAAGATATGGGCCACCAAACTTGCTTGACTTTTCCTTTAATTTCGCAGTTTCCCCAAATTAGGTGATTTTCCATACTTGTGATGTGGTAGCACTTGCCAACATGTCATCACACATGGTTGTTGATGTGGCAATGGGGGTCCTACATGGCCACCCCAAATGTTTCCATATCACTTGGTCTCCACCTGCCTCTACCAAGTCACATTATGACTACATGCAACTTTTCCTCGTGAATAGATAAGATTAGATCTTGTGTGTTCCCTCTTCAAATCTTCGTTGCTTTCACATTCATATTTGCTTGACTAGTAACTAGGGAGGGTCCCTTGTGAATGGTCACAATTTACCATGTATCTCCCCCAATGAAATCTCATCTATTCCTGCACATCAACCTACTCAATCAATGAGATGATGGGTCTCCTCGCGAATGGTCACGATCTTACTCTGCAACTCCAAAATTTGAATTTGGGCCATTCACGACAATTGAACTTATATGCCTTGCCACTAGTGCCCCCCTCGTCAATGCGTAGGATGAATCTTTGGCATCCAGGTTGGTTGATTTCATCCATTTGTGCTTGTTTCCTTGGTTGTCACCATCTACACGTGGCACAAGAATCCAAGAATTCTCTCTAGTGCTGTAACCATTAGCTTTGATACCACTATGTGGCATCCCCAACCACCATTTTCAACCCTTGAGGTCGATGGGGGACTCAAATCATTGTTGATAATAAAAAAAGCTCATATAACCTAGCCTCCACGGGAAACTTGAATACAAATGCATGAAACAAAAAATCGCAATGGAAATAAAAATCCACACATGATCCGTGATATGTAGAACAATTAGTGGCGGGTGATGAGTTAAGACACCCCTAAGTTGATGTAATATTCCACGTAATAGAATTTTGACTTTTGACTGAGTTTGTTTTACTTGAATTCACTAACTGCTGATCTGCTATCTTATTGGTTGTTTTTCATGGGTTTGCATGATGGATAATTTCTTATAGGTTAATTGCATGCCATTTTTAACTAGTGAACATCATGGATGATATGATTCCAACTCGATAACGCCAAGGAAATAAACCAAGCTTGCTTATTCAATTTAATAGGTAGAATTTATTCAATCAATACATGATAACCAGATATCAAATTTATAATAATTCTGAAACTTGACAATAAACAATAGATGGTTGTAACAGTCGTAGATGATACTGAAGAATGTTATAGAGAGTGGACTGTAGGAGTACTGCTTATGTAGATGTCTAGTAGGTAGAAATAAGCTCCAATGGTTAGAATATTGATTTGCTGCCAATAAAGGTAAGACATTGTCATACACCATAGATCGTGGTCTTCTTCACTGGAGATAGATTGCTAAATATGCCCACGTCTTCACTGGATACCCTCGCAGTAGTTGAGGAAGAGATCATTGCTCCACACTTGATGATTGCTTTGCCCTAGCAGTGGAACATCCAATGATTCGCTGCCTGTAGATAGAGTTCTGAGCTTGCTATTGTGACAAGAACACTGCTGTAATAATAATACCTTCTTTTATAAAATTGATCGCTGCCATTAATAGCAGTCAATACCACATGCCTCTGGTTTATGGATCAGATATCCGTTTTCACTCGTTATTTGCTACCTTCTATGCTGATATGAGGCTGCCCATTATGACCACGACTCCTGTAGGTAACCACGCAGCTGCTAGGATAGAGATCACGGTTTTCCAATGGAGAATGGGATTGATAGTACACTGCTCACTCACACAGACTTCGTCTAAGGTTTAGATTTGCATTTAAATGTATGCATGCAAACCCTGATGTGGATGACGTGCAAACAATGATAGATATGACCTTATTTCTCACGATATCCTCCAAACAGTTATATACTTCCTTTGCTACAGATTGGATCTTGTGCAACGATGGTCGTATGTAGTTAAGGTGGTCTTTCATAAATGGATCGCTGTTGTCCTGTAATGCTCCACGCGAGGTTGGAATCTTAGAGTTGTGAGGAGTGTTGCCAAATCGATGGAACTTTGATTTTTACACAGGAATCCAACTATCAAACACAGTTCAAGCACTGTAGCAGCACTGTTCATGTTACTATTCATGACACTGTTCACATCACTAAAAACACTGTTCGTGCACTGTTCACGTTACTATTCACACGACATTGTTCACATCTCATAACCTAAAGGACTCACAATCTTCATCTTCTTTGAAGCATCGTGATAGATCAAGGTGATCTATCCTCTTGAAGTTGACTAGGATGTATAGATTTCAACATTGAACCCAAACTTGTTGGCTAGGGCAGATAGATTTTGCTGTGTCCTAAAACCTTATGGTTCTTAGAGCTCTCAAAACCAATTCTCAATCATCAATCATAATAATGCATTCCCAGTAACTCACTTTATCTTTCTTTTATAACCTTGACATTGTATGCCCTAGACCTAAGTCACTTTCTTTTCTATTTCTCAGTTGAGTTGCATGCATGTTTGCATGCATCTTCCTTTTGCATGCCTGCATGATTGCATGCATTTCACTTTTGCATGCATGCTTGCACGCTCTTGAGCTAGGGCTCGCATGCTCTGCATGTCCTTTGTTTCAGTTTTACCCAAAACGAAACATTACAGTTGAATGGTCGCCGGTTCGAAACCCCGCCGATACAAAAAATCCAGCCATGTTAAGGGTCAGTGTGGACTAGACTAGGTGCGATCCTCGGGTGATTTTAATGGATTAGAAGCCCTTGGTTCGTGGTTTATTAGCCAAAGGAAAACCCTACATGTAATGGGTACCACTTGCCAACAAAAAAAAATCCATACACATGCATGCATAACATGTTCATTATAGAAGGAAAGATAAACATTGCATAAACACAATTACAATGAATACATCTCTTCAATGGAAACTAGTCCAAGCAAATAGCTATGTAAGATAAATGTTTCACTAAACCATAGGTATCAAACTTTGATACTACCCTTGGGCTAGGCTATGAGGCCACTCGGGTGAAGGACATCTATAAGCGCTTTTCTCCCATTCCAAACCCATTTGCTCCCAATGCTTAGCCAAATGCTCATTTAAAGCTTCTACACAAATCTCACTTAGCGATCACAACCATGGCACTCCTTCCAATTTCCCTATAAAACACAAGGAATTCATTTCCCTTCACTGATCCAAAATTATTTAAGGAAATCCAACCCTTATAGTGCTTACTAGTGTGAGTAGGAAATCCAAAATTATATGCTTTTCAAGCATTCCAGGTAGAAATCAACCATGGCTTCTCAAGCATCTCATGAATAGAAAATCCCAAGTTAAGGTTCCTAACATGCCCAACTTATACTCACCTACAACCAATGTAGTTCTATTCATAGTTTGGTCATGGGATAGGGTAAAGAACAACTCACTTAGCGATCACAACCATGGCACTCCTTCCAATTTCCCTATAAAACACAAGGAATTCATTTCCCTTCACTGATCCAAAATTATTTAAGGAAATCCAACCCTTATAGTGCTTACTAGTGTGAGTAGGAAATCCAAAATTATATGCTTTTCAAGCATTCCAGGTAGAAATCAACCATGGCTTCTCAAGCATCTCATGAATAGAAAATCCCAAGTTAAGGTTCCTAACATGCCCAACTTATACTCACCTACAACCAATGTAGTTCTATTCATAGTTTGGTCATGGGATAGGGTAAAGAACAACATGAACTCTACTTAATTCACTTTCTCTCTTCACTCCTCGCCTCTAGCCATGTCTTTCCTCGTTTGACCTTCAATGGTCTTGAATTATAAAATCCCATGGAGACAATAGGATTGATGACAAGATAAACGACATTGTTTCCGAACCTACAAGGAAGGACTCTTACAAAGTCAGAAAAAGGTAGATCCACCCAACTCTTCCATGGATTCTCAAGACCATGGCTTCTCAAGCATCTCACGAGTAGAAAATCCCAAGTTAAGGTTCCTAACATGCCCAACTTATACTCACCTACAACCAACGTAGTTCTATTCATAGTTTGGTCATGGGATAGGGTAAAGAACAACATGAACTTTACTTAATTCACTTTCTCTCTTCACTCCTCGCCTTTAGCCACGTCGTTCGTGGTTTGACCTTCAATGGTCTTGAATTATAAATTCCCATGGAGACAATAGGATTGATGACAAGATAAATGACATTGTTTTTGAACCTATAAGGAAGGACTCTTACAAAGTCAGAAAAGGTAGATCCACCCCACACTTTCATAACTACGTGAGAGGACTTTCTCACCGACCTCATGCAAGCATTCGATGTCATTTAATTATGCATATTGGATGTGGAAGGTGGTACCTCTATATTAGTTTAAAACTATACATTGAATATAGAACAAAAGTAACGTGATGCGGAAGGACATACATAGTTATTTCAATATCAGATTGTGAAATATCTTGTCACTTGAAATAATTAGATATATTTATACATAAGACATGTATGTGGAAGGGGGGGGGATATTGCCGACTCTTTTTATGCGAAGGTCGAGTCTGTAAACACGAAGGTGGCGAAGTTAATATCTTTAATTTTTTCTTCTTGCTTGCCTATTCTATGATACTGAGCTGGCTGGAACAGTGCAAAGCAAGTTACCTGAAGAAGCTCAGGCATTTTGGATTTTCGTCTGATTAAAACTTATTTTGTGACACTTTCGGACATAATGGTAATCGACGAAGTGGATTATGATTCAAACTCATCGGGAGTACCAATATTTGTACAATCTGTAATCATGGATCATCCAGAGCAATAGGCTAGGTCACCTCCCACGCATGAACCGCAGAAACTCGAATTTCAAAACACGGATGATGTCAATTCTGCTTTCCTTAAGAAAGGTGGCAATCATAAACCTGCGAGGCATACAGGAGCCAAGCAAGGAGAGATGCTGCGTCATTAACAGTAGGCAAGGACATAACGTTAACAGACTTACCGGATTATCTGTCTTTGGCTTTGGTCAAACAATTTTGCGGGAAAATTGTTGGTGAGGCTGCGCTGCATTAGTGGATGAAGGAGAATTGGAGTCTGCTCCTGCAGCAAATGACGATTTTTCACATTCTCTCTCGCGGTTGGATCCTCTTCAGAGTAAAAGCGGAGGAAGAAAGACAAAAATTGCTGGACAATTATTGGTAGTGGGGTCCCTCTAGTTTGATTTTAAAGAAATGGAAGGTTGATTTCGAAGCAAATAGAGAACCACAAAACATTCAGCAAATATGGGCAATTTTACCTGGCCTCTCAATGATGTTCTGGAAGAAAGAAATCTTGGAGGCGATTGGCAATATGATAGGCAAGTGTATATCGTTGGAAGATAATTGGGAACGAAAGGTGGATAGAAGATGCGTCAAAGTCCTGATAGAAGTTGATCTGTGAGAAGGCTTGTTTGAATAAATCCTGTTGGAGCTACATGGAAGTTCGTGGAAGCAAAGATTAGACTACTGGAAAATCCCGTTCCGTTGCTTCTCCTGCAGATAGGTTGGCCATATCATAAGCAATTGCCCCAACATTTATGCAAAAACAGTTAACCAGGTGCGACACAAAAAGGTATGGGTTAAGAAGGTAGTCCAAGGTGGTGAAGAGACTCAAATTCATGTAGAAGATTTGAAAGGTGGCGTTGGAGCGTCTTCACCAGAAAAGGTTACACGTACGATCCTTGGTAAGCAGGACTCCCCCCTCTAAACCCTCCCTTCTGTCCCTTTTTTAAATAATATAATTCAAGAAATAAACTCTCCGCTGATTGAGGGCGATAATATCTTAGTAGATGTGTCGACACCCGAATTTGCACAGAAAATTCAGGACATGTGTGGAAGCCTTGAAGAGGTCATATGTGAGGTGGCACTCCTGTAGTTAGAGAAAAATGACCCCCCTCTTGGATAAAACATAAAATATACAACATGTAGTCGAAAACGGTAACAGAGAAAGAGCATGTGTCGACAGGTGGTCTGGCTTTAGACACGATGCCAAAAGTCGCTTTAGGAAGAAAGTCGTTAATTTCGAAAGCCAAAAATCAAGTGGAATTAGAGGTGAGATCGGGAAAACAAGCTACAATTAAGAGGTCCCTTAGAGCTGGTATGACCTAGGCCAGGGTTCCCTGATGTTAGTCCTCTCCTTTAATGTGAGGGGGTTAGGGAGCTCCACTAAACTAAAAGATCTCAAACGGATGATCGCAAGCATTAAACCCTCGATCATCCTACTACAAGAAACACTGATGGAGGGAAAGTCAGCCATAGAAGCCCTCAAACCCTAGCTTAAGGACTGGACCTTTGAGCATATCGGTTCGAAAGGCCACTCAGGAGGTTTAGTAACAACTTGGAACCCTAACTTTGTGGAAATAGAAACAGAGAAATTTAAAATGATTATGAAATCAACGTTGAAAGAAAAAAGTTAGGAGAAATTTTTGCATTTTACAATATCTATGGCCCTTATTAAGATAGAAAGACTTTCTTTTCGTCCGGTTTGTTGGAACCTAAAAATATGATATTCGGTGGAGATTTGAATCTCACCTTATCAGAAAAGAAATTTGGGGAAATTCCGCAAGACAGGATAGTCTTAGTAACTTCTTCAACATGTTGTTTGATTCAAAAGACTTGATTGATCTTCAACCTTTGAAATTAATTCCGACTTGACATAACAACAGATGCGGCGAACAAGCAATTTCCAAGTGATTGGAGGGATTCTTGGTTTCAAAAAATTTACTATCGGGGTCCTTTATTGCAAAAACCTGGGTAGAGGTGGGCGAGTTATTTGATCACCTCCCAATTCTCTTACAGCTACAAGGACATGAAAAAAAACCGGTCGCTCCTTTTAAATTCAATCCGGCTTGGCTCCAAGAAGAGGAATTTCGGAAGATTGTAGCAGATACCTGGGTTCCCTTAAAAGTTACCCCCAATACCTCCTTTATGAAGCAATTTTCGGATAATTTATTAAGAACAAAAAAGGAGACCAAGAAATGGGCCAATATTTTCACAGCTAATCAGCAGAGTCAGCTAAAAGAAGTGGAAACGAAATTAAGGGAGATTTACAGTCTCAATAGCTCAGAAACATTCACAGAGGAAGAATTAAAGGAGGCTTGGAATTGTGAGTGAAAAAGAGAAGAGCTGCTAGCAAAAGAGGAGGAACTCTGGCGGTTAAAGAGCAGGGCCATTTGGATCAAGGAAGGAGATAACAACACCAAATTCTTCCACAGGTTTGCAACACACAGGAAACATGTAAATACGATTTCAGCAATTAAAGACATAAATGGGGAACTTGTTTACTCCTTCAAGGAAAAAGCGAAGGCCGGAGAGAGATACTTCAAACACCTCTTCTTAGAACCAAAAGGATGTCATATCCAGGAGATCTTCAAAGTTTTAATATTGTTTCCGAAGTTAATAAATGAAGAGATGAACAACTCCTTGGCAGAAGATGTGACCGAAGAGGAATTGGAAAAAATAGTCTACTCCTTCCAAAAGGGTAAGAGTCCGGGCCTTGATGGTTTTTCTATAGAATTCTATCAAGGTTTTTTTGATCTTTTGAAGAAGGATATGTTATTGGTGGTTAATGAGTCCCAAAAAGTGGGGAAGGTGTTAGGTGCTCTAAACTCTACATTTTTAGCACTCATTCCCAAAAGACAAAACCCTTCTTCCTTCGAGGATTTTCGTCCTATCTCATGTTGTAATGTTGCTTATAAAATTATTGCCAAAACAATAGCACAACGTTTGAAGCCAATCTTAAGTGAGATTATCTCGAAAGGAGCAGTTCGGGTTTCTCTTCAACTGTCAAATCCACGATGCGGTTTCTTTAACACAGGAGGCTATTCATACCATTAACAAGAAGAAGAGCAAAGCCTTTGTGCTAAAATTGGATCTTTCGAAGGCTTATGAGAGGGTCAGTTGGAATTTCCTAAGGCTGCTGTTGGTGCAGATTGGACTATCCATCGACATAGTTAATTGGATAATGGGCTGTATTCAGTCGGCTTCCTTTGCAGTTCTCATCAATGGGTCTCCTTCAATCTTCTTTAGACCTACAAGAGGTTTAAGATAGGGGTGTCTGCTGTCCCTCTTTCTTTTCCTTCTCATAGAAGATACTTTAAGCAAGATAATTAATCATGCCAAGAGAGACAAAACTTACAAAGGGATTTTGGTCACGAGCTCTGAAGAACTTTCCCACATCTTGTTTGTGGGTGATGTGATAGTGTTGGGGGAAGGAACGTGGGTGTAGAACAAATTTTGGATCTTTACAAAAAAGCAACTGGGATGCACATAAATGTAGAAAAATCCATTCTTGCAGAAAATGCCTTCTCTGCATCGGTAAAAAATAGGCTCTTGACCGAAGTTCCTTATATTATAAAGCCTCTTTTGGAAGGTTTCAAATATTTAGGGTTTCTCCTTAAACCTAATGTTTACGCTTTCAAGGATTGGATTTGGTTGTACAAAAAGATCGAAGGCAGAATTGGATGTTGGGAAAACAAGTTCTTGTCCAAAGGAGGAAGATTGGTGTTGCCCAAGGCAGTTTTACAGAGCATACCTGTCTACTGGGCTACAATTGTGTATATTCCGAAAGGTATACTCCAGAAAATCAGAAAAAGTTCTTTTCCTTTTTGTGGACTGCAAGCAAACAATCAGAAGGTATACCTCTGGCCAAATGGCAAACGCTGGCGAATCTTAAGGAACTTGGCGGGTGGGGAATAAAGAATCCCTTTCTTTTCTATCAATCTCTAGCAGCTAAGGCCCTGTGGAGGCTTATCCAGAACCCCAGTTCTTTTTGGGGGAAGACCCTGATTACCAAGTATTGCCCTAACACCTCCATCTTAGATTGGATAAGGAAATCGGATAAATATTTCAAGAATGGATCAATTGTTTGGAAGGCCTTTGTACTCGCCTTTCCTCAAGTTGGAAAATGGCTTGCTTGGTTCATAGGGAACGGAAAGGAGGTTCGATTAGGAGAAGATCCCTAGGTAGGAGCATGGGAAAGTTACAAGCTTTCGGATGCCTTAATTGCAAAATTAAGAAGTCAAGAGATCTTCAATCTTAGTGAGGCATGTGCCTTCTCTTCTGAGAGGGAAACAATTTGGAAAGAAGCTGAAGTTCTAGGAGTAGAGGAAGGAATCAAGGAAGAATGGAATGAACTCATTCTGCAGTTACAGTCGTGTTATATTCATCTTGAAGAAGGCTCGCAAGATAAACTGTTTTGGACTAAAAACTTCGCTACAGGAGATTTCACGGCAAAGCTTGGCTATAAGAACTGTGCTTTAGAACTATTCCAAGGAGAAAAGAAAGACTCGTGGAAACAAGTTTGGAAAATCAAAGGACCTCTCAAAGCAAAAATCATACTTTGGCTGGCTTTTAGCAATAAACTTCTAATCTGGGATAATCTTAAAAAACGAGGATGGTTGGGACCGAGCTGGTGCATGTTATGCCATTCCGAAGAAGAATCTAGATCTCACCTTTTTACTCTTTGTTCTTATGTAGTAGCATTCTAGAAGGAAGCCAACAAAGAGTTAAAGTCACAAGGATCGCATGCAGGCATTTCTCTAGAGAAAAAATGCTGCGCATGGTGGTCAGATAGCTCAGTACGTCTTCTTAGTGCATTCCCATCCTCTTTTACTTATGGAATATGGTGGGCACGAAATACATCGATTTTCAATAACAATATTATTCCTTACGAAGTGACGATGGCCCTTGTGGTGCAGTGGACCAGAGAACACAAATCAAAAGAAAAAGACCACACGAAAAGGGAATTGGTTCCCCTGTCATCAACAAAGAAAAACCATGGGCTTTTTTCGATGGCGCAAGCCAAGGAGTCCCTCCTTTGGGAGGTGTTTTATATCTCTTAGAAAAACACAAAGTGCAGCTGAGATATGCTCCAGGACATTGCTCGAACAGTAAATCAGAGCTAGCATCTCTACATGCTATCATCGAGCTGGCAGTAAACAGAAATATCACTAGTTTGCAGGTCTTTGGAGACTCGAAAATGGTTGTGGACTGGGTCAATAACAAGATCTAGATCAAAGCACCTCACTTACAACAACTCTTGAATGTTATCAGAAGGCTCCTGATGCTGTTCTCAGACCTCTCCATTACTCATATTTATAGAGAATTAAATACGGAAGCAGATAGCTTGTCTAAGCGTGCTTTACTATTAGCTCCAGGACAGAAGGAGATAGAAGATTTGCGTGAAGAATAACATGTTACTCTTTTTCAAGCACAAACAATTGTTTTGCTTTTTGGAAATTTTTTGTAACAGATTAGAAACTTTAAAGGAGGGAAAATATTTTTGGGATAGTAAGTGCTGAAGAATGAAATACCAGACTCAAGCGTTGATGGTTATTTTTGAAGGAACTTAATCGTTCTTCCAGCCATAATATACTAAGTAGCTTGAATAGAATAGTCAACAGGACCGACCAGTGTATCTCATGCTGACCGAACAAAAGAGAAGCAATTTTGCAAAGCAAATCTGACCTTTGATTCAAGAATTGACACCAAATGCTTATGGAACAAAGGATTGATTGACATTGTTAATCAGATCTATTTTTTAAATGTAAAATTAATATATATGCAAATTATACAATGACAATTGAGATGTAATACTCAGGAAGTTATGAAGTAATGATGTAAGTCCTCAAAGGATAGTTCATGATCACTCTTTATTTAGAGTGATGGATATTTTCCATTTGGAAGATAAGACATGTATGTGGTTATTTAGCTAGCATACAAATCGATTAACTATGCAATAGTTGAGTATTATATGTTGTAATTATGATTGAAGTTATGATTTGAAACATTGATATGATTTGTGATATCAATTTTCAGGTGATTTAGTTGTGAATTCCAATATTCTATAACTTGTGGGTGAGTGTGAGTTTTGACAGGAACCGTGACTTTCCCAAAGTGGTTTTTTAAATGACGAGACCCCTTAGAACAATGATGGCACAATATGGTTGAGGTAGTACTATTAGCGGGGGTGGAGGCATTTCCCACTGTTTATCTTCTGAAACCTGGAGTCGTGGGAGGGTTGTGTTGAGCACACTCCCCTAGATGTGTGATGACGACTAGTGGGTGTCTTCTAGGGAAGCTTGGTCAATTTATTCGACACTTCCACTAACAGGTTATCTCGGTGCTTAGGTCGGTATAGACAACGCCACAACATATTGCAGTAGAGGACATGATGTTGAGGTAAGGTGATAGAAGTAGTGGTGATTAGGTTGTTTTGAGTACTTATAAAGATAGATGGGACCAATGATGGGTTGGATGGTGTTCTACATTGTTCTAAACCTTCATGATTAAATATGTTTGAATTGTTGAATATTTTTACACAATTAATTTCCAATTATTTTGTATAAAAAATTATGACTAATGAATGATAGTAAATCCTAATTATATAGAATGATGAATGATGCATTATTGATCGTTATTTTGCATATTGATTTCCCATATCTAAGAACTGTGCATTAGGGCATTGAATGTGATTATTACTACCAATGTGAAGAGTGTATGCACTGGCCACGCATGCACACCGTGCATGAGCACATTAGTATATTCGGTTAAGGAAATACTTATTAGTAGTTAGGTTGAGAGTTAAATATATTATTAGCTTGAGCATATTAGAAAAATATGATTTCATGTTTGCAAGGATTGTTGACATATCGTTCAAATTGAAATTAATTTATTGAATTGTTATGGTATGTATGTTTACACATATGTGATTGTAGGGTTTATAATAATTTTTAAATGTTATATACTTTTAAGATTAAATAAAGTGAATGCAATGTTGATATATATATATTAAAGTACTTTATGATATTATTTATCTAAGTATGGGTATATATAAAATAATGTAAATTGTATAAAAAAATGCACAGATTAATTGAGGTAGGCATCTGTCATATCATAATTAATTTGTCATGTAAACAAGCATTTTAAGCATGTCAATAAATATCTTATCAAATTACATGAGAAATATCTTCATAAGTGTCAGGTTGGTATTAATGTAGTAGATGGAATAGTTAGAGTCGTGTGGAAATTTGTGGATAGGGTTATAAGTTCATTTAAGTATTAACGTGCAAGTCCAGTAATGGACATATTGTTTACTAATATTATAATGAACCATATTATTTATTATTATTTTAATGTACCTTGATTTTGTTAGCTAGAATAAATCAAAGTTTGATTTTAAAAATTAGGATTTTATTGAAAGAGGCGGTGGTTGGTTGTTATATATGATTTTATGCAAAGAGGTGAGTGGGGTATTTTTTTTTGGAAAATAGAGAAGGAAGCTAGAGGTTCTTGGGAAGGGAAATTTTTGACAGAGAAGCTTGGAAGAGTTGCGTATTTTAAGAACTCTAGAAATATTTTATACACACCATATGTGCATTATTGTTGTGTTCCTTTGGATTCTCAGGCACAGAGGGACAAGAGTCCATTTGGATGGCTTCTTGGGGCTAGGGAGTTGGCTGGGAGGAAAACCATGTTTACACTGTGGGAAAGTGACTCAATCAATTCTTTTCTTGCTGCATAAATTCAAAGGATTCACCTCAAGCACCTGTAGAGGTATTCTTACTTAAATTTAATAGTTTTAAGAGTTGTTCTTCACTAAAATTATGTTGTAAAAATGATTGGTTTTTACTACTTTAAGTTCAATTTTGGAGCAAATTAAACTGTAGAAGTTTAGTATGTAAATTGTGAACTGAAGTAAATTTAGTTAATTAGTAAATTGGCTTCTACACAAGGTTCAAGTGGGAGATAAGGTATAGTTTCATTTCCATAAAGAGTAGCTCACATAAACCCATCATAAGATCAACCCACTTTGATACGGTCCTTACACCATCACCAAGGTTATGGGTGGGAATGATTTTGAACTAAATATTCCCCCTTTCCTTGGCTTGCACCCCATATTTAATGTAGAGGTGCTTCGATGATATTTTCCACCACTTTTGGACACCTCAAAGGTATTTGATCACTTTTCCCCTACATAACTCAATATTGACTACATTGATAAGGTGAGTGTTAACCAAAACATGGAAACCAAGATGAAGGGAACTCGTTAGTAGGATATCCAACTATATTGGGTTGTCAAAGTAGGGTAACTTCTTCGCCAAGCCAAGTGACTCACCGGGGGTTAGATGCAACAACAGTTTCACGATCTAATGGATGAACTTGACACAATGGGGACCATTTATCCCTAAGGGGTAATGACTAATCTAGGTGGATATTGGTGGCCACCCACTTGTTCCATTGATTCATAATGGTTCCACATCTTGCCATTTATATTTTAGTTGTTCAGGTCCCAAGCTTTTGGTGTATTTTTAGGGAATTTCCTTTATATTTTTGGGTGGACATTGGTAAATTTAATGGCTTGCCAAACTCATAGATCATGATTTAAACTTTTTAATGGTCCAATAAATTCCCTAAATGGAGTTTGTATGCAAAATTTGCACCCCGTGAAAAGTTGATGTATCAAATAGCCTCGTCGGGGCCATAATTCCTTTTTCCACATCATTTTATAGGATTAGGGTTCAAATATTTCAGTTTTTCCCATACTAGGGAACCACACTTTATATTAAAATGCAATTTTGGCCTCTTGTAATGTCTTATTTCAAATGGGCGTACCAACACATCTCTCTTCAGAGATAAGCTACCACCATTCTAGTATATTGTATTGCTTTGTATTTTACAATATTTTTCCATTTCACTCATTAATAGAATTTAGGTTTTATTGTACTACCATTCTCTCTGTAATATCTTTGTGTGTGTTTTTCCATTTTTTATTTATACCTTAATTGCATTCCCTAAATAATCTAGATTGGACCTCCTAGGAAAAAAAGTGCAAAATTCAATTGTTGATGTCTCACAATTTACGAAGGAGAGATGAGGATTAGGAACAAGCAATAGGGGTGGTTATGTGGCATGGATAACTAGGGATAATTTTTTTTCCTCTATGAAAGCTAATTTAATCACTTCCCCCCATGGAATACATAAGTACACAGACAATGGTAGTGTTGATGACAAGGATAGAGACCCTTTAAGCCCCAGGGTAATGACGGAACATGCCTTTCCCTCTTTTCCAAAAAGGAAGAGATCTCCAAAATACAACAAACCCAAAGTTCTTGAGATGAACCATAATTGCATGGAAGTAGATGATCAAGTGGATGCATTTCCTACTTGGGCCACTATGCATATGGTAAATGATAGCTTTATTAAGAAGGATGATTTTTAGCGCAATCTTCCTACTTACAAAGAATTTTTATTTATTTTACATCATCCTAAGTTTGATCCCCAATCTAGGAAACTCCAATTTGGGAAAGTCAACATCAAGGGAAAAAAGATGTTAGAGAATAATAATATTGTACTTGATGTTGAGAGTTTAGGAATAGAGGGAGCGTAAAAAATGCACAATACCATGGGTGGCATGTTGTGATATTATGTGAAAGAGAAACTACATGAGAACATCGCCTTAAGGAAGAGGGTGCAAAACTAGAAGCAACCTTAAATCTGATACCCTTATTTACCAACCCTTAACTATTCAAGCACTTGAAAAGGATTTGGAGGAAACTTCTAGGAAAACTATTAAAACAATAAAGGCGCAATGCTTAGTCACAAGAAACATCAAGGATAGACTAAATACATTTTTTGATTTATCGGAGTTGGCAAACAAGTCCTTGTCTTGCTACCATGATCACATCTTTGAGTGAATCTTTTAGTGGGAGTTGTGGGTTGATGAAGATTTTTGTAAGAATTATGTTGAAACCTTTAGTAGGAAAATAATTGACATGAATTTGCATAAAATATAGAAGGAAACCTTCCCTCAAATAAGAGGCTAAAAAAGATGAGTTAGTTTAGACATTCACGATAAACCCCCTAGAAATTAATAGACAATTCTAATGCCATTGGAGATATAAGGAGTAGGGTTTCCCTTAAATTTGTTGATGGAATTAATAAATTAGAAGGACCATCCATCTTTCATGAGGATAAGGTACTAACTAGGGGGGGATTCAAAAGTCAATTGAAGAATGCTAAGTCTTCCTTAGATGCTCAATTTTATGAGTTGACAAACTACCCTGAGAAGGAAATACAAATGTGGGTAAAGGACCTCCCCATTGAGAATAAAATGATTCTTTGATTTGGGGACATAAATTGGAACTGACTGAAATTGATGATGCAATTTTCATATTGAAGGTCAAAGAAGATATCAATATGGGTCCCCTAAAGGACTACACCAAAAATTGCATTGACAAAGTCATCGAAGTAGTTGTTCAGGGGCCTTGAAAGTGTTTGGAGTAGTTATTATTCTTCAATGAACAAGTGAACATTATTCAAAAGGAAACAATCAAATAAATAAATAGATATACCCCACAATTTTGTAAGCAACAAGATCTCAAGCATTTGCTCTCTTATTTCCTCTTATAATCATAGTTTCATTTAGCTCTTGTTAGGTTTTACCACCAAGATTAACATCTAATTTATTTTCCCTTATTTTCTTTCAAGTTGTTTTTTTATTTAATCATTAAGAATTTATAAGGGCCTTTCATGAAAAAGAATTTTCTAGATTTTATAACGAAATCTTTGATATTAAACTATTTTGAAATCTCCATGGAAAGCTATTTTATGATTGAATTATCTTTTATCATTATTCAAACTCTCGTTAGGTGGTTGAATGTTGAGAATACAACTATATACATATCTATGCTTTTGAAAGAGAAAAATATTTAAATATTTTCTAATAAGAAGCTTTCATGAAAAACAATTTTCTAAATTTTATAACAAAATCTAAACTATTTTGAAATCTCCATGGAAAGCTATTTTATGATTGTGTTATATTTTATCATTATTCAAACTCTCTTTAGGTGGTTGAATGTTGAGAATACAACTATATACATATATGTGATTTTGAATCAGAAAAATATTAGTTTTGCCTCTACAATTTATCTTTCAATATATTGCCTTGAGATGATTTATCTTATTTTATTGTGGTGGTTCACTCATTTCATGTTGTTTAAGCATTACCATATTTCCTTTCTTATTGTTCATTATTATTAATTGCTTGTCTCCATTCTCCGAAAGATCAATGTTGATAAAAATAATTATTTCTCATTAAAAATGATATTATTTTATAAGGTTTGGTTTTTAGCACTCCCCATTTATTTAAAGATCATCAACAACAAATCCATCATTAATAGAGAGTACCACCTCTCTAAAAATGAACAGAAAATCCATCATTAACAGAGAGTACCACCTCTCTAAAAATGAGCCCCTCTATAATGAGAAAATACAACATCATCACCGTAAATATTTATTTGAAGCATTCTCCAAAATACACTATTGATATTTCGTGGGCAGTATTGCATATTATATTTTCTCAAAAATCTCCTTTTATTGTGTCTTCTTATATTATCCACTAGGATATTATATTTTGATTAAATATATATTTGCATGCATATCTAAGATTATTTCCATCTTAGAAATTGTTTCAATCTAAACTATCTTAGAAATGGTTTTTATCTAAACAATATTCTTCCCTTTACCTTTAGGTACTTGTACACTATTCTGACCTAGAGGGTGATGAATTCATGGATTATATGTTGATATCCAACTATATATATATATATTCTCAAAGATTTTCTAGCCTCAAAGAGTTTGGGGCTTATCATTTATCTCTCTCATCAGTTGATCATGTGTCTAATTTTTTTCTAAACTCTTATTTGTTTATTTATATTTCTACTTTAGTTTAGTGAATCCTTTTGAATCTATTTAATTGACTTCCTTTAGTTATGATTGGTTCATTGGACAATGGGTGAAAATAAATATGGTTTTCCCAAGTTTTTCAACTTATGATAAACAAAAGTTATTTTTGTGTTTATAATTTCACTTTTCAATAAAAACAAAACTTTTGAAAATTGTGTTAGTTTTCTCTTCATTATTTTTTTGATTTTTTTTAATTGAGATTCAGTTAAATATACTATTTTTTTAAATTAGATTAATGTGAAAAAATGTAGAATATAAACATGTTTATGAAGACTCATCTTCCTCAATTTCCACTTAAAAATAAAAAGTCTAAAAGTACCATTCTGAAGTAGACACTCCAATGCTTTGTACCGTAATTTTTTCAATTTTTTTCATTATATATATATATATATATATTTTTTTCTGAAGTTATTGATTTTGTATTTCAATGAATCATAATAACAATTTAAACAATACAAACACGTCTTAACATAAAATTATTTTTTTAAGTATTCAACATGGTTCTCTATTTCCGAAGTTGGAGAAAGATGAAGAGAAATGATGCTTTAGCCACTTTCTGAAATTTCACATGTTTTCAGCAGAAAAATAATTCTGCAATTTTTCAGCCAATTTTTTTTATTCACCATTAGATTTAATGGAAAAAGGTTTTCAGCCATTAGATTAAATATCTTTTCGGCTGAAAGTTTGCACAAGCTTTTCGGTCAAAAACATTAAATAATTTGACCAAAGAGTTTTTATTATCAATTCTGCCATGTGATTCTCACCTAATAGACACCCAAATTCATGATTTTACACCTAACCATAGAAATGACATTACCTACCTCTATGGTGAATTTGTTGATAATTTATAGTTTGGATCCTTCTAGTTTCTGTTATCATTGGAATATTCATTCCAAAAGGGGATTGATATGTTTATTTTCACACACACCATAACATAGGATGTACAACTATTATTTTCTCATATTTTTTTTCGTGAATATAATTATGCAAAATTTCCAAAACAATTAATTATGAATAAATCTATATTGAATTTTTATTCAGAACCTATTGATTTAGATTGATCTAGGATTGTATGTGTAATCTACTTGAATTGAAGAAGCATGGCCTTCCTTCCAAAAATTTCTCCCCTTCTTAAGAATTTAAGAATATAGGTATAAATAATTTTTTCTAAAAATATAATTATAAAAAATCTTATTATACATAATTTTAGATCCATTTATTATTTATTCTTTAAATATAGCCAAAATTCATTTTCTTAAAATGTTTTTCCAAATCTATAACCCCAAATACTAGTATAGATAAACAATCTAAGTTTTGTTTTGTTTTGTTTTGGCTATTTTAAAAAATCCCCCGTTTGTCTAATCACTTTACACGAATAAATGTGTTTATGTTTTAGTTTAAATAAATTAATATTGAAATATATAACAAATGAAAGTTAATCTTAAAGTTAACCTCTGCAATATTTATTAATAATATGTATTATATAATATTATATAAGATGTTAATTCATAAAATTTATGTATTGTCTGATACTTTTTTAAAGATTAAAGATATAAAGTTTTTTTCAATAAAAATATTGCAATAGACATATGTATGCCACTATAATGTATGTAATATGTATTATATAATATTATATAAGATGTTAATTCATAAAATTTATGTATTGTCTGATACTTTTTTAAAGATTAAAGATATAAAGTTTTTTTTCTGTAAAAATATTGTAATAAACATATGTACGCCACTATAATGTATGTAAGAAGTTAGGATAATTATAAATACTTTAAATAATTTTTTTAATGGCTGTAAATTAAATTTTCGATCAAATAACTATAACAAAACATTATTTTTTTAAGTTTTATATTTTTAAAATTAAATTTAAGCACTTTTTTATGTTTTAACTATTAATTAGATTTACAATATTATTTAAAGAAATTGTATAAACAATTTTAAATAGTTAAAAAATTGTTTGACTTATTTTGTAATAATATTTGAGTTTCAAAATCATGTAATATTAGATTGAAGTATTTGTAAAAATAATTTAAATTTACAATAAATATAATTATTAGTAATTTAAGTGTTAAATTAAAAAAAAATCATTTTTATAAAATAAGATTTTTCATTAAAATATTATCTATTCAATCAATAAATTTATATAAATATATATATATATATATTATCTAAATTTATATATGGTGTACATGTACTATATTTTTTTCAATGGTAGTTCACTAAGGGTTACATCCATTGAGAACTATGCCAACACCTATTATTTTAAAAAATCAAGGTATGGCTAGAATTACATAATCCATTCATTCATTATTAATAAGTGTACTATATTATTTTTATATCTTTTTAGATTTTTAACTTTCTCATTTCTAATTTTATATTTCAACTTTTTTTTCCATACACTAATAGTAACATTTTAAACACAAACATGTTGCAACTCATTTTCTAAATCTTTACACACAAAAAACACATCAATCAATCAATGTTGGGCATGCAACGATTATTCTCATGTAAAAGATGAACATTTTATTTATGTAGAGGCTAGATCTATCTTTCGAGAAGACTTTAAACCTTGAGAAAGTTCTTTTGTTGTGGGTTTCTAATTGCATATCACATAAATAGTTCTCATTCTATATCGAATGAATGAGAAGAATAAAAAATAGAGATCGTTTTTCAATAGGGGTTGTTTGGTTAGTTTAGCATGCATATTATCATCCTCCCACTAGGGTTCAATTCAAACGAGAGGCATGATTACTCTTTGTGCACAAATATGCCCATATAATTTTGATGCTTGTAGTTCAGGGCAAGTGCAAGTTCTTAATAAATTTGGCATCAAATATACTTTGATCACAATAACTTGGCCAAATAATTGCTTTCACAAATCCACTTACTCATATTAATTAGAAACATTTATATTTAAGAATAAGAAATAACTTAGCAATTTACCATATTACTCATAATTCCCAATTATTTAAACCATCATGTCCCATTTTTTCTCCTAAGATTGGAATATTTGGCTAACTACTTAATGGAACATTCTCCTACTTGAATCGTGTACAACATTAATCTTGGATGTTTGGACGATGCATTGTCAATGATGATTTGATTTGTCCATAGTTGGTACATAATATCCACATGGATAAAAATTCATTAGACAACACTTTCAAGTATAATATAAGAGTTTTTTTTTCCTTTTGTTTGCAAAATACCCTTTATTAATGGAGTGAGCTTAATTTTAATTTGGATGTACTGACAAAAAGAGAATTATTTCATTAATCTCACACCAATGTTGTACTTAGCCTGTCCATTTCCCTATGACAAATCACCTAATTTCAACTAACCCATGAGATATTACAAATAGCATAAAGATCACCATTCACAATAACTTTGGTTTTAACTCACACATGTAATATTACACAATAACACAATAATCACTTTAGTACTAGGACCACTATTAACAACATTTATAATTTCCATTCCATAATTAAAAACAACTATGTGTTATCACACCACATCACATGTGTTTATTACAATAAGACAACAACATGTTTAAGAAGGTTTGATCAACTCCATCATTTTTAAACTTAAAATTATAAGATTAAGCGGTCTAACTTACCATTAGACGATAATAAAACAAAAAAGATATAAAAAAATTATAATAACTTATAATAATAAATAATTTATACAAATATTATTTACCTTGTAAAAGCTTTACATGCATTAATATGTCACAACAACTGCTACTATTATTATTTAGCATGGAATAGCTTTATGAACTTATTTATAATAATGTAGCTAAACATTGTATCTATGTAATACAATGACCACATTTTGGTATTTTTGAATATTAATAATGTTTCTTTATTTCAATACTATAAGGTGTTCTATCTTCTAAAATGTGTAATATAGGATTGCATATATTTTGAATTAGCAATTTTTCTAGAAGATGTAATGTGTTTATGTGTTTGAGATGAAACATTGTTATAATTTAGGTTCAAATTTTAGCAAGCGTAGAGTTATGATCATATGTAGGTTGGTTGAGTTAACAATCCATTGTGTTAAAATGAATTTACTACAATAATGTAGAATTAAGCTTCATAGCTCCTCGTGGATTTAAAAAATAATTTATCCTTAAAAAATAACAAATCTTTAAAACTCCATTCTAATCCCTAGTTGGAATAAGCAGTTGTCAATTCTTAGTACATTTAGAGTTAAAAGTTAGCATTTGATACTAACATTAACAACGCTTTGAATGTCATGTCTTGGGAGCCTCATTTGACTCATAGTTTTTATATATGCAGTATCTCTAATTGCAAGCTATTACTATATTGACATGAAGCTATTACTATATTGATTATCCTTATAATTGGATTTTGATCCACACTTATTCTTCCTCTCTTAGAAATATCATCATAAACAATTATTCCAATACTCTACAATTCCATTGAAGATTGCTACAATCATAATGTTCAGTAAGTGAGTTTATCCAAATGATGCATTTTGTGCACTTTAACACAAAAGCTATGTTTCAAAATTAAAAACCAAAAGGGAAAGTGGATGTGTGCTTGCAAAAAGAGTTGCATATGCTAAATTTAACATACTCACTAATACCATGTTGAAAAATTCCTTTTTAATACCATAACAAGCATACATTATCATCCTTTAAATACATATAAAACCAATATTACATTATGATAACTTATCATTTATCAATCTATACAACATTACTAAATAAATGTTATTTTATTATAACATCTTAACACATATATATAATAACATCTTAACATATATATATTATAGCAAGTTGTAACTATTATCTTTTAAATAAATATAAAAGCAACAATATATGATGATAACTTTTCTTCTCTCTACCTATACAACCTTTCTAAGTGAAAAGAATCTAACTATGCATTTTGTTTAATAATTGCAATATTCTGCAATGCACTTCTAAAAGTTGAATGAATGTGACAACCCTCTTCCTTGCAAGTTGCAAATTAACCTCAACAAAAGACAAAACATCAGAAACATTGATCCAACTACCTTTAAAGCTCTAGAGTTTTCTAGCTGAGTTGGTAAACATGGAAAGCTTACAATATAAATCCCAAACCAAAAAGATCAAATATAAAATATCCCAAAATTCAGAAAGGAATAAAGAAAATTGAAAAACCCATTAATAAACTCCATGGCATAACAATGTGACCGTGGCTTTAATAGCAAGATATTACTAATGAGGTGGCTTGACTCCACGGACAAGCAGCATCACGAGATAATTGCTCAAGTTTTAATTGGCTAAGCTTGCATTCTTCCAAAATCATTCTTTCTTTCCCATCTAGTTCTCAAAGCCACTGAGATATTGACAAAGAGTAGGGAGTCAATCGACCCTATCTAGTTGTCGAATGAGCACTCTACTTGTGTATGGTAGAAGTGTGTATGGATTCTACCTTTTGTTGCACTTACAGATCATATACAGAACAGACAGCCAATCAATCAACCCACTGGCAATTTGGCCCCTATCAACCCATTGGCCCCTAGGCGTTCCAGCTACTGTAACAGTTACTGTGTCGAATAGAGACTACTGCTGCTGACGAGGGCAGTGATGCCATTGCCAGTACAGTTGAGTTGTTGTTGATATTGCTATTTTTATGGTCCATCCTCCTCATCCTTCGTTTCTCTAAATCCTCTCAATTAAGCTTCATATGAATCCTTAGGGTTTTTTAGGGTGGTTTTTGTCCTGGTTACAGTTGTTTTCTGTACAGTGCACCATGGGTATCTGATATTCTCCACAGTGATGCTTATTGCTCACATATATATTCCAATTAGGTCTTGATATATATTTGTGGGAATTATATCTGATACTGAAAGCATCTGCTTGCTGCTGCTGATGTGATCTATTACTATGCTCTGTATATGAATAGTATAGATTACTCTTACTAATAACTATAAGAAGCCTCTGCTGCTGCTAGTTTTTGTGTTTATGTATCAATATATATCTTATTCTGCTCATACTGTATATTTTATGCTGTGGGTATGGTCTGGGAATTAGGAGTAACCGAGGATCAAGAGGCTGAAGCTCTGAGCAAAATGAGATGTTAATGTTTATCTTTATGATGCCCTTTGAGACCTAACTTGATCTTGGGTGGATTGGCGGATATATTTGTGAAGAAGATTTTGTTATTATACATCAATTCTTTTTTGCATGATCAAGCAAGCAGCACATTTTAATGAGTTGTGGCATTGTCAATGGCTATTCTTACAGTTTGAAGGAGCCTTCCATGCTGTAGAGGTTAAAGCAGCAGTCTTGTTGTCCCTAATATTAAGGGATATGGCTATGAGCTAATTAAAGCCGATGGCAACAATGGAAACAAATCTCTTAACGCTCAGCAACAATCAGGCTGCCATGATGCTGTTGATGACTATGGTGGTGGTTATTGTTGTTGAGTAAAGAACAGACCCCAAAAATAGAAACAGAATATCAGTTCGATGCTGGTTATCCTTGAGGCAATTGGGTTATGACTGTAAAACTGAGGACATTGGATGGCAATGGATTTGAGTCAGAATGGCTGCATGATAGTGGTTATAACCTGATCGAGCTCTGGGTGATGAGTATATGGCAGCCATGGTTATGGATTTTCATGGGAGTGGCTGTTTGATCAATACATGACGGTCTCTGCTTAATGGATGAATATTTCACAAAGGGGAATGCCTATATAGATGTATACTCATGGTTATGGATTTAAGTTTGATCGATTATATGAAAGTGTGTACATAGCTCCAGTTATGGCCATGAAGATAGGAAGCTCTGGTTATGGATTTCAGCTGGGTGGCTGTATAATAGTGGGTGCCTTCATATATTTAAGGATTTGAGTTGGGTTCATTGATTTCGTATTGTTGCAGAAGCATTTGCCAAGTTCAGAAGCAATCTGGCGATGAATATAGACGACCATACTTACAATTTATCGCCTATGGCTAACTCAGGTCTGTCTCCATATATTTATATTTCTAAACAGCAATATTTATACAGGCTTATCTCAACCCAGGTCTGATTTGCACCTCATAGATGCTAAGTATCTCAAGGTCATGTATATTTGATATGCCTTCTATTTGTATGAACTTAAATATGCAAATATGCATTCTTGAGCTTAGCAACCTGAAAGTGTATATCAGACTCCAGTTTAAATGGGTGTGTATTAATGTCCATATTCAATGGACTCTCTGCACCGTTACATACACAAACACACAGACGATTTCCGTCCCCAACCCCCAGGGTACCTTAGAATGCACCTTGCTTCTCTATATGCGATAACTGATATGTTTTTTTAAACTGCAATTATTTACAGGGAATCCTGAAGAGCAGATGGACGAGGAAGCAGTAGATGAATTCATGAACTACCAACCCGAGTCTAAGAAGAGAAGACTTACAGTAGAACAAGTGAGGTCTCTAGAGAGGAGTTTCGAAATCGAGACCAAGCTGGAACCGGAGAAGAAAATACAGTTGGCTCAAGAGCTTGGCCTTCAACCCCGTCAGGTAGCTATTTGGTTCCAGAACAGAAGGGCAAGATGGAAGACCAAGCAGCTTGAGAGAGATTACAGCGTTCTCAAAGCTAGTTATGATACTTTGAAATCTGATTTTGAGGGACTGCAGCAGGAAAATGACAATATCCGTGCTGAGGTTGGAAACTATAACCAATGGATGAACCAGTGCATTTTTTAGATTGGATCTTTCTATATGTTATTTCCCACTGAATACATCTTTCATACAGATCAATTTTAGAACGACTAGAATAAAAAAAAGAAAATTTGACTGAAAAGTAAGGTTTACATTTGGGTTTTAGAAATAGAAAGAACCTTAAGAATTTGGTTTGTTTTTTATTTTTATTTTCTTTTCTGTGGGGTTTCTTTGAGAACTGCAAAATGGACACCGCAATGGAGTCTAAGGTAACATGTTCGAATCATCCACGAGTTCCGTTCTTACCCTATACTGTTGTACGAACTCATAAATCGCCGAAATATTATGATAAAAAATTCCTAACTGTCTAAAGTAGACCTTTCAAACCATTGTGAGATTTTAGATGTCAATAAGCAAAGAGTTATGATTGAAGTCCTAAGCTTCATCAATTCAAAATCAAATTTAATCATGGAAATTGCCAAGTGACCAAACCCATGGCTGCTGGTAGAATCCCCTGTCCTGGATCTTTTTCTGTCTCCTCTGCGTTTTGAAGAGAAGCTTTGATTTCATTTGGAGGGCGAGCAGAAAGGAAAGAAAAATATAGTTTCAGTTATAGCAATGTTGCAGAAATGAGAACTTTTCTTTTCCTTTTCAAAGTTGCAAGAAAAACAAACTAAATGTGAAGCAAAATATATTATTTCTTTTGCAGTTTCTGATGCTGTCATGTTGCAGCTGGAGGGTCTGAAAGAAAAGCTGGAAGAAGCTGATTGCTGCAAAGAGGACAACGATAGTGACATGGGTACATCAACGAAGATAACAAGCACCATTGAAAATAGCAAGAAACTTGCAGCAGATGCTGTGGGCGAGGAGAATGATATTGACATCAAGCCTTTCAGTGATTTTACACTGCTCTTCAAGGAGAAAGATATGGGTTCGGAGAAGATGGATTTTAAGCCGTTCAGGTTAATGTTATTGAATGAGAAAGAGGGATCTTTTAGCCCAGGCAGTGATTGTAGTGCCAATATACTGAATGAAGACAAGAACCCACCACATCAAATCCTTAGTCAGATTGCACAAGCTTCTTCATCTATGAAATACCCATCTGGTACTAATAATATAGCTGCTATGGATAGCATCAATGACCAAGGTCTTATGCATCTGGCTGAGGCGCTCTGTGGCATGGGGGTTCCTTCAAAGGCATATCAGCAACTTTTCAGAATAGATGAAGGATATCTTCAAGAAGACGCTTGCAATCACTTTGCCAATGAAGAAGACCAAGGTGCTGCAAGTACTCTGCCATGGTGGGAGTACTGGCCTTGAGGTCATGAATCTGCTGCATGGGCTTGAGACTTGCTCATTAGTAGTGCAATATCTTGCCCTTGCCCTTGCAATAGATATATGGCAGAAAGGAAAAATGAACCTTATGGCCAAATTAATATTCTGTTGGTAAGATGGATTATTGTAGATTCTTATGGCTTGCAACGAAGTCTGCTTAAAATTGTAGAAGAGGCAGATTCTTGCAATAGTATATTAATGTAAATTTCAGTATGCATTAACTGTATATTGTGGCTATGTTCTGAGGAGATTGCAGTGGTGGTGGGTGGAGGAGAAATAGTAAAAGAGAGACGCTGCTAAGATACAGATTTAGGTTCAACGTATATTAGTGCTTTGGAGCCTCTGTGTGACAGCTTCTATCTTGGCACATCTTCAAACTAAACAGTTTTGTAGGATAATCTGCAGTCTAGATTGGCTTATAGATTGGTTACTAAATTCAGATTATTGTATGTACAGAAGAGGAGAAACTCATGGAAAGAAGGGGCCTTCCTTTAGGCATGCCATGTATTCTCCATGATAAGTTTATGCAAGCTTTATTATAAATTTTTATGGTTCAACTTAAAAGAGGGTGAATTGA
Source organism: Larix kaempferi (assembly GCA_027924585.1). NCBI lineage: Eukaryota > Viridiplantae > Streptophyta > Pinopsida > Pinales > Pinaceae > Larix > Larix kaempferi. The sequence goes on along the minus strand of BSBM01000617.1, from coordinate 1,613,280 downwards.
TGAAAATCTCATAAGCATGCAGGCTAAGCTTAACCTACGTAGACAGTGGTTCTATACAAACCTACTGGTAAGATATGCAGAAATCTATACACAAGAAGGTTAATAACCTATTTCATAATCAATGATCTATTCAATTACAACACTTGTTGCACAAAAAAATGATATTCTCTGAAGGAAAAATGAACAGACCATATTAGCATCTTTAGACTGTTGCTGTATCTGCCTACAAGTAGGCTTGAAAAGATTTGAATGTTCTGATTACCATAAAATGTTTGGGACATTGTTTTTAAATACTCACATGCAAGAGTTTAAGATTAATTCCAAATTCTCCATGAGTTGGAAAATGCAGAAAGCTCTCATTGGCCAGGCAAGGTTCGAAGGGGATATGATTGACACATGTGGCAATTCTGGAAAGCCGGTCTCTGGATCCCAAAGGATATCCATCCGATTTAATTTTCAGTCCAGTCATATATAATGGTTGTCAAAAGTCTCCGAATATGGGAAAATTTATATTGTCCTAAATAGGCAAATTCCATCCAGAAAAGATTCATCACTAAAAAACGATGATAACACTATCAGACTGTTAAACTTTTAAAATATAAATACACTTATATCGTACAGAGACTAATTCACATTAGAACTACTGTCCTCTTGGTTGAACATATTTCTCAATGCAAATTAATGGGCCAATATTTAATGAGACCATGATTTAAAATATAAATACACTTATATCGTACAGAGACTAATTCACATTAGAACTACTGTCCTCTTGGTTGAACATATTTCTCAATGCAAATTAATGGGCCAATATTTAATGAGACCATGATTTAGAGACTTTAGGCCTCCCAATTAAGTGCTTTAGAGAGCTAGAATATTAGATATGGTTTCCATATATCTTTTTACAATTAGAAACCTACATGCTTAAAAAATTCTTTATAATCATCTTAGAAATATCAGTCCCAAGTAAATGTCCAGAACATTATTACATTGGTAGGTGTTTATATTTTAGAATTTGGCGTGGACTAGTAAGTATGTTTTCCTAGATTGTAGTAGGATGAGATAAGTGTACTGTCCAGATTAATTTTATGGGTTTCGTTCCAAATTCGAAATAAACAATTATAAAAAAAGAATAACAAAAATAACTAAAAGTTGATGCATGGAAAAACTCGTAGATCATGCATGGATAACGCGCAGTTCTTGGCAGACAACCCGTTTAACTAGATGAAGGTAGGTGATAACACATAGCTGAGACATAGACAACATGTAATTACAACTACGTATGCAGAACAAGTAACATATAACTTGTTCGGGTCACTTAACATGTGACCTATTGGTGTTCACCGGCCACAAGTTAAGTGGATGTGCTACTTATATGGTCATTTATAAGTGGACCATGCAGAATTCCCAAGCTACAGTGAGAATATTTACATTTGAATCTCCAGGCTTAGCCAACATAAAATCAAAATCAATGTATGCTCAGTCTTCCAATCTTAATAGTGAATACTGACTGGAGGATTGGGCACCCAAGGTTTGGGGAGATGCTGATTTGAGTTTTCCTAACCACATCAAGTGATTTGGTTGAGTTAAAATTCACCGATTTCTGAAATATGCATATTGAAAATAAAGTATCTCAACTGTGGATCTTCATTTGCTTGGATCACTCATTGTTCACTAGTCACTTAAACATGGCATGTTGGATCAAGCCACATATTGAGAACATTGTATCTTAGGCATTAAAGATGATGGTTCTTCATTTACTAAGTTTACTTCGGATTACTAGACCATTGTTCAGTTGTGAACTAAGGACATACTGTCCAACCACGTTGCATTTTGAGAACAGCATTTTAGTGTTCAACAAATATAGTTGATCTCCATTAGCTGTATCATCATTCCCTTGTCATCTGGTCAGTGTACAAAATAACATGAAATTTGGATAAAAATTGGTTACTTATTTTATTTTTGGATCCATTTTGATAGTATATTGGTCTTGTAATTTGACAAATTATAATCCAAAACATAAAATAGTTAGACAACTTCCCAATAAAATCCTTGGAATTACAACACATAAAACTATATCCATCAAGGTGGAACCTATATTTCCAATGGGAAACATTAAACGAAACAAGAAACGCGTTTACAACATGATATGACGACCATCAGGTTTCAGAATAAGAAAAGTTGTAGGCCCTTTTAAATACATAGGCAAGAGTATTTAAAATTTGTAACTATCAACATTCATTTTAAATAAAATTGCAAAATCATTGAAATATATCATATTAAAAGAAACATGATATCCATATTCATAACAAAATAGGCACGTCCTGCACAATTCGTATTCCTAATTCATATTCCTAATGAAGAAACTAATGGTCAGATTTCATCTCATTCTTTGGCTCCTTTGAAGTGAGAGCTAGAAACGTGAATCCACGAAATTGTGTTGTACTTTTTACAATAAAGGAAATTGAAAATGGTTTGCATGGACCTTTGATTGAGATATATTTTGAGTGCTTCATGAAGATATTTAGATCTGGATTAAACGTTTAAATAAGTGTTTAATTAAAAGTTGTCATGGATTCAATAGACCTTTAACCACCCTTTAACTAAGGGATTATTGAGGACTAATTAAACCTTTGATGAAGGATAAAAAATCTCGATCAAGGTCTTTAAGTTTATAAAACCCTTCACACATTGCGGACAAGCTTATTTCTCTTCTCAATAATATATTGCATCGAAACCCTTAATCCAATGTTTATACAAACATAGACCAACCATGACATACCAAACCAACACCCCTCCACCACATCAGGAGCACTATGTCTACACAACAATATAGTGCATTGAAAAACTTATCCAATTTTTATACACATGTGGACCAACCATGGCATACCAAACCAACACCCACCCACTACATCAATGCCACTATGTCTACAAAGAGTGTAGGTTCTTTGTTTTTTTTCAAAGAATTGTTTTGTTTTTTTGTTCACTAGAGTGTTCATGGCTTGCATGACTCCCATGGTATAAGAAACCATGACCCAGGGGTATTTAAGCCGTCAAAATCACCCCAGGATCGCACCTGACCTAGGCCACACCAACCCTTAGCATGGCTTGATTTTTAGGTGTCTCCTCCCACTACTGCGGAGTTTTGAACCTTGGGCCACCTAACAAATAGAACCCTTAGAAACCAATCACGCTAGCACGACTTTTTTAAAAGAATTGTAAAATGAATATTTATTTAAAATTTTGTTTTAAATTTTATGAACTAAACTTTGCTAGCTTTATTTTGAACCATGCATCAACAAGTAGAAATCCTGTGGATATTTTTCAAACCTATGGTAATGCATAGAGGATTGAAAATGATCCACCAGTACATGGTTGAAAATAAAAGTTGTCCCCATTTTTTAGTTTACTTAGTTTAGAATAATAGTCGAAAGTGTTTGCACACGTGATTTTATTTTCAACCATGTATTGGTAAGTAGAAATGATGTCAATGTTTTTCAATCCCCCAATACTAAATGAAGGAGTCAAAATTATCGTCTGATACATGGCTAAAAATAAAAGCGACATTGTAAACAATGCCATTTTTTTAGTTTGATTAATTTAAAATAATAAACTAAAAGGGTTTATATTGTTAGTTTTATTTTAAACCATAAACTAATAAGCATAAATGTTGTCATATTTTTTATTCGATAATGCAAGGAGGATTGAAACTGATATGTCAATACATGATTGATAGTAAAATCGATGTGCGAATGCTATCCTTTTTTTTAATAGTTTGTTTAGTTTAGGGTAATCAAGCATAAGTGTTATACTTTCAACCATACGTAGAAGTGTTGTATGATTATTTTTAGTCCTCTAGTACTGCATGGAGGACTGATAATGATTAACAAATTTTAGTTTGTCTATACATGGTTGAAAATATATCCAACATATTTTACATTAATCGTCTTTCATTTTGTTATTTTACAATAATCAATCAATAACATTTATGTTGTTGGTTTTATTTTCCACGTTGTATCAACAAAGCATAAATGTTATCATTTATGTTTGTTCATTCAAAGTGAAAAATAAAACCAGTATTTGGACATGTGTCAGAGACCTTACAATTTTGTAGCAAAGCAGTTATCTCAAAGAATGTTGAATAGTAGCATGCAATGATTGTTTAACTTCAATAGACAAATAACATTGAGCAAGATTAGTTGGAAAATTATTTATTGGTGGTTTCCAATATAAATTAGACTTGGAAAACCATAAAAGATCAAGATTGAGAATTTGATCATAGATCAAGATCTATGGGTTGTAGTATTTGGAACCAAACCCTTTGTTATGAAAGATGAAGAGTGGGTAGGGTTGGAGAGAAAGGAAAGAAGTGTTATCAGGTTATGTTTGGCCAATTCAATGTTATTGAACTTTTTTGAAGAATCCACCAGAGCAAGTCTCTAGAAGAAGTTGGGGGATTTGTACAAGGCTAAATCCCATGTTAATAAAGTTGTTAAGTAGAAAGAGTTGCTCACCTTGAGAATGGGTGATAGTGATTCTGCAACCAAGCATTAAATGTATTTCTACTATTGCCACCCACTTTATCATAATTGGAGTGAATATGAATGAGGAGGATCACTGTATGACATGTTGGAATTATTGTCATCAATGTCAAAGGATTAACATTACCATTAATGTCATATTAAGGCATTACATTGAGCATGGTGTTATTAATGTTATGCTAAGGAATTTGCAAGGAAGGGGGAGCATCGCTAGATTTATATATAGGTTTACAATTATATTAAAAAAGAGATGCATGTGAAAAAGTAAAATGTGAAATGGTGGTTTCAAACCCATGGGTTTGGAAGCCCATGGTATTTGGAAAAGTGAAATAAGAAAAGGGAATTAATTATTTAATTAATGGGTGTCATGTATTTTTGAATGAATGTGTCACTTCGTGAAGGGTTATGATAAAGTATAAAAATAGAAAGTATTGATAGAAAGTGTGTGTGTGAAAAATGTAGTAGCATTTGAAGAAATGGATGAGCAAAGATTGAATATCATTCCAAAGGGGAAGAGTTGCGAAATCAATTTCAGGTTAGCTTGGCATATTCACTATAACTTATTTTCTAGGATGTTTTAGACCATGAAATTTTGAGAAGATCAAAGCGATATTTGTAGGTACATGTAGTCAAAATTTCAGACATTGGTTCGCTATACTTTCTAAGATATGTTCTATGGAATTTAGGGCTTCTGAATGGTCCTGAAATCAATTTCAAATGGGTTAGTTTGGAATTTTCATTATAACTTATTGTATGGGACTTGAAAGACCGTGAAATTTTTAAGAGATGGAAACAGGGTCCTTGGGTATATGTGGTCATAATTTTATAAGTTTTTTTGCTATACTTTTTGAGATATGACCCGTGTAAGTTAGGGTTTCTGAATGGTTTTGAAAAAAATTCAAATACGTTAATTTGACATTTTTGCTATAAATTATTTTCTAGGACTTTTCAAACTGTGAAATTTTCAGGGATATGAGGATACATATGGATGTAATTTTGGTAAAAAATTTAGAATTTTTTTCTCTATACTTTCTGATATATACCGTATAGAATTTAGGATTTCTGAACGGTCCTAAAACCAATTTCAAACAAGTCATCTTGGGAATCTTCTCTATAACTTCTTTTCTAGGACTTTTCAGACTGTGAAATTTTCAAGGATCTAAGGAGACATACCGAATTACCTTCGGTAAAAGTTTTAGAATCATATTTGCGCAATTGGATATGTGGCATGCTGTACAAGTTCGTTCTTGGGAAGAGGCCAAAAAAAAACAAGCTTTAGAAAAACTACCATAAATTTCATTTGGAAATTCAAATTTTGGTTAGACCTAGTGAAGAAAGATGTAGCAAGAAGACCCAGTGAAGGTAACGTGAATTCTATCATATTTTTAAGAAGTTATATGTACTAAAGTAGAAATTGTAACTTAAAGGCTGTTGTTGCTCAAACAAAGAGATTGGTGTCTTTTGCTAAGTTGGTGCTTAGCGGTGGGGATTGGTGTCTCCAGTAGATTGGTGTATACAAATATCTATAAGAGTAGGTTGGGTGTCTACTAGGGTTTGTACACATGTGGTGTCATGTCCCCTCAATAGTGAACATTGGATCAAGTTCCTAACCCAACCAATCCCTTGGGTTTAGGAGACAAATTCAATACCATGGGGTTAATTTTGAATTCCAGGCATTTAACTAATTAGGAGTGTGAATTACATTTTATCCAAAGTTTATTATGCACTTGGAATATTTATTTTTTATGAATTTAATAATTTTATGATAAATAAATGAGGATAATGCTCCACTAGGGCGCATTAGTGGATGAGGTTGACTTGGAGATGACTTGAAGAAGAATTTAAGGAGAAAACACCTAAATCTAGAAAATCAGGAAAAAAGAAAGAAAGATGGAGCAAATCAGAAAAGCGGCAAAAACTCAGGAAAAGCAACATAAAGCAAAAAGCAGCACAAAAGCATAAAGCAGGATAAATGAGAAAAGCAAGAAAGTTCAGAAAAGCAGGATAAATCAGAAAAATCCAAAAAACAGAAAAAGCCAAACTAGAAAGTGGAAAAGCAAACAAAAAAGGAAAAAGGAGGGAAGCAAAGCAAAAAGGAAAAGGTAGGAAAGCTAGCTTTCCTTATCCACTCATGGAGGGCACATTAGCTAAGGAGACTTTCTCCTCTAGTCATTCTCTCTCTTTAAATAAAATAGTGCACACCCCCCTCATATTTGTTTTTTCAGTTTGAGTATTGGTATGAGAGCAATTGTGCCTTAGAGACTTGGGAGATGTTCCCCTAGTCCAAGCTGGGTGATGTGCCCCTTCTTTCTGTGAGAGGATGATGGAATTCGGCCATTGTCATTGAGTTTTATTGCAGGTCATATAGTTGATCCAAGGCTGGGTCTAATTTCAGAAAGCTTCATGAGGTTTATGGTTAGAATCTCCAGGCTTATTGTTGATTTCTAGAGCTAGTATTTTGTATTGAAGAGGAGAGGATTTTTGTAACATTTTTAGAATCTTATTGGATCATATCTGATGTAATTATAGTCAATATAAATCTCTGATATCAGTCATAACATTTAATATTGCAAAACTATGATATATTCAGTGTTTTCTCCACCCCCTCTAGAATTGCCTATAATTTGACTAGTTTTCAGAATAAATGTGATAGGTGAATGAGAATAGATCCAAATGAGTTGATTTCTGTTCCTGATGTTGATTAAGATGTTAAATTACCCAATCCATGTCTGAGATAAGAAATTCGTGAGCCTTCCTTGATGGTTTGGGAGCTCCTGAAATTAACTAGCCGTGCAATCCTGGAATGCCAACTTGCTTGTATTTTTGTGAATATTTATTAGAACTTCCTTAAAATTCCTAGAGAAACCTATGAATGTATATTGACTGATATTTCATGTTTATTAAACTCCCTGATTCAGAAACATTCATCCATAGCTTTCAGTCAAAGTATAGATCAATACTAGTCTGCATATGTTGGGGTGCCCAAGAGCATTGCAGTAGATTTAAGACTTTCTTATTTCGACCCATCAATGGTCCCATTACTTTGTGCAGAGGTGTCAACATCTATCCTATCCTTTCTTCCATCCAGAGCTTCTGATCCTACCCACCCACAGTCAAACTAGCTCTTTAAAACATTGTTTTTAATTGATTCTATGAAGAAGTAAGTTTTGTATCACTAATCCTAGTTGGTACATTACATTGGTACCAAAGCATGTTCCTTTGAACCTGCTCTTGAACTATTTCTATGATTCCAAGAAGATATTTAGATTCCAAGAAGAAGCATCCTTTGTCAGAAGGAGAAGAGGGAGAAGAGATAAATTCTGTTGAAGGGAAACTACAAGGAGAGTCAGGCATGTCTCACAATGAAGACAAAGAGGAGTTCAAACTCTTTGTTCAAGGAACGATGAAAGGATTGCAAGACATATCCCACAATATTGTTTAGTCTGGAAAAGAGACCAAATATTTCTTAGCTCAGCAACTAGGAAGCAAGAATGGAGAGGGGAGCAACAATGGTACCCCACATGGAGAAAGGAGGATGGGTAGTGGAAATATTTTCTCAAAGACTAGGCCTCACAATCGCCTTGATGAAATCAAGATGGAATCTCAAGCTCACTCGAGGCCTACTATGCCCAAGTTTACTGAAGATCAAAGAGAGGAACCCGAGGTTCGAAATGGAGGTATTACTTCATGGGAGGACAAATATGTTGAGTACCTTACATTGAATGAAGAGTGCAGAAGTTCTTTAACTGTAATGTACCCACTAGGATTAGTGATACATAAACTTATTATCTCAAAGAATCAATTAAAAACAATGTCTTTGTGAGATAGTTTGACTGTAAGGCGGTAGGATCAGAAGCTCTGGGTGGAAGGAAGGTTGGGATAGAAGTTAATACCTCTGTGCAAAGTACTGGGACCATTGATGGGTCTAAATCAGCGAGGCTGAAATCTACTGCAATGCTCCTAGGCACCCCAACATATGCAAACTAGTATTACTCTATATTTTGACTGAAGGCTATGGATGAATTTTTATGACTCAGGGAGGATAATAAACATGAAATATCAGTCAATACATAGTAATATATAACTCCAGCAATTTTAAGGAAGTTCTGAGAAATATTTACAAAAAGACAAGTATATTAACATTCGAGGATTGCATAGCTAGTAAATTTCAGGAGCTTCCAAAAAGGAAAAGAAGGCTCACGAATTCCTTATCTCAGACATGGATTGGTTCATTAAACATGTTAACTAACATCAGGAACATAAATCTTCTAATTTGGATCTATTCTCATTCATCTACCACAAGCATTATGAAACTAGTCAAAATCTAGGCAATCCTAGAGGGGGTGGAGAAAATGATGAAAATATCAGACTTCTTCAATATGAAACACAATGAATGATATTAGAGATGATTATTGACTTTTATTACATCATATGTGAGCCAAGAGGATTCTCAATACATTACAAAAACTCCTCTCCTCTTCTACTCAACAATACAACACTTGAAATCACTGAGAAGATATGAGATTCGAACCATAGACTTCTTGGATATTTCTGAAATTTGACTCAGCCTTGGATCAGCTACAAGACCTGCAAATAAACTCAATGAAAATGGATGAATACCATCATACTCTAACAGAAAGCAGGGGCACATCACCCAGCTTGGACTAGGGGCACATCTCCCAAGTCTTTGAGGCACAATTGCTCTCAATCCAAACATCAAATTAAAAAAATATGTGAATGTGGTGCGCAATGGTTCATTTATAGAGAGTGGATGACTACACCCTCCATGAGTGGATAAGTAAAGCTAGCTTTCCTAACTTTTCCTTTTTTCTTTGCTTTCCTCCTTTTTACTTTTCTATTTGCTTTTCCACTTTTTGGTTAGCTTTTTCTGCTTTTCTAGCTTTTCTGAACTTTCCTTCTTTTATGAACTTTCCTGCTTTTCTGATTTATCCTGTTTTTTGCTTTTGTGTTGCTTTATGCTTTATGCTGCTTTTCTGATTTGCTCCATCTTTCTTTAATTTTTCCTAATTTTCTAGATTCATTTGCTTTCTCCTTAACTTCTTCCTCAAGTCTTCTCTCAGTCAACCTTATCCACTAATGCACCCTAGTGGAGGATTATCTTCATTTATTTATCATAAAAATATTAAATGCATCAAAATTAAATATTCCAAGCGCATAATAAACTTTGGATAAAATTAATTAAATGCCTGGAATTCAAAAATTAACCCCATGATATTGAAGTTGTCTCCTCAACCCAAGGGATTGGTTGGGTTAGGATCTGGATCCAATGTTCACTATTGAGGGGACATGATAGTCCTCCCCACCCAATATTGCTTGTCCTCAAGCAATTTCAAACAAGGATGTTGTAAGATGTGTTCTCCTTCCCAAGTAGCATCCAAAAGAAGGACATAAATTAGGATCACACTCACCACTTGAAATCCATAATGAAGCAGAAATCAAGCACACCTCAAAGGGGTGTGGATAAAAAATTTTGGGGGAAAATCATGATGCCATCAACAGGTCTCATGAGAAGGACAATTGTGCACAGAGGCATGAATACCATTCTGATTTTTGTAGGCCTTTGTTGCAGCCCAAAATGGAAGCCACTTATAGTGAGAATATTGTATTATTTGAGCCCTTAGGTGTTGGGGTTCATGACTTTGAGAAGGATGAATTGCAAGAACAAGAAGAAGAAGTTCATTTTCAAGAACTTCTTTCCTTAACTAGACCATTAAAGATGAACACATTGGGGATCAAGGAGAACATAACACATGGTAATTTTGTAAGTTCTGATTTTTATATGCCTATGTGTTAGTATGATGGGGCATCCACTTCAAAGGAGAAGATGGACTTGGTTGAATCCCCAGGGGTTGAAACTCCTGGGTTGGGGAGGGAAGAAAATTGGAGAGAAAGCTTTACTAGTGCACCAGAGATGAATGGGCACCCCAGTTGAAGCCAAAGATATGATATTTATGATCTGAAATATGAATATCTTGTAGCCCCAAAATATGGATCAGATTTCATAACTTCAACAAAATCAGTTGAAGTTGGTCTTAGGAAGCTGGAAGAAGAGAAGGTTCATCTGCTAGAACCTCATTTCCTTGAAGGGACATTGAAGATGAATGAATGCAAGATCCAAGGAGCCCTTCAAACCCCCAATGACACCCATGCCTTAATGAATAACCTTTGTTGAAATTTGGGGGAGCAGTCTTCCATGACAGCCATGGAAGAATTTCAGAAAACCATGACAAGCATAAAAGGTAAATTCTTGAACATGCTTTCTGATAGAGATAGTTTGTTGGAGCTGGTAGAATTATTTCATGGTGCATCCTTGAGGGATGATGAAGAGATAAACAAGCTAAATGATGAATTGATGGTCAACTAAGATTATTTGAGAAGCACTCAAAGTTTCCTCCAAGAATCCAAGACAGAGATAGCGTAGCTTCATGAAAAGTTGCAAAGATCCTCCCTACCCTCCTACACACCATTCAGTCAACTTCATTGGGATGAAAAAATTCATGATAATATGGAGGAATCTCATGAGATGGTGGATCATGAGGATCATTTATCTTTACATGTGCTTGAGGAGTGTGCAGAACAGTTTGATGAAAACTAAGCACCTGATCATTTCCTGAGGGAACTTGACCTATTCCTTGAAGATAGTCACTCTCCCTTGGAAGAGTGGGATGAGAGAACCCAATTTAGGACAGCCAATAATGAAGAATTTGAATCCATAATTTTGATTACTGAAGGTTGCATACATACAAAGAAGGTTCACATTTATTTCCCACATGTTCTAGATTAATCAACAATAACAATGGGGAATGAACAACGGGTGAAGAATTTTTCTAGTTGATGCCACATGTACAACAGGAGGATCATGATCTGTCCCTATGGGAGATAGATCCTATTGCAGAAGAGATGGATGATTTTAGCTCATGTGAATCTGCAAGCAAGATCTTTGATTCATCCACTGGATGGATAGATAGAGGCACCACTGAAAAGGAAAATCTGGAAAGTAAAAGTTTTTTGTCTTTTCTCCAAGAAAATTGTTTTTAATGTTGCTGATTTTTCTATGATTTGCAAGTAGCATAAAGGGCCTAATTTGAAGCCATTAGATACATCCAGTACACATTCACGCAAGGCTCAGGTGTACAAGTGCACATTAGAAATTTTCATGAGCATTGGAAGCAGAGAGATTCCAACTTGGTATTGGGATCATGGCATCTTTCAGAATGGCATATTTTGAAAAAGAACGTTGCACAATCCATAGGATCCTGGAATTCCTTGGGTTGAAAGTTTGTTCCTGATGTCATTTGGGCTTGGGAGAAATCACCATAAGAAGTGGGATCCAGGAGGAAAATCTAGTTTTCTTTTCTTAAGATCTACATTTGTTGAATGGTGGACTAGTTCCCTTCATGGGGAACTGCATGATGGACTAGACTCTTGGGGAAGACATGAGAAGCTTATGATCAGAGTTGAGAAGCAGTAGAATGATGGAACCACTCAGATTCAGTTGGGGAGTTTTACATATATATGGAATAGTTGGAGCATGCTTGAGGGGGAATATGTTTCAATTACATTGAGTTGATGGGACCCATGATTCTGATGATTTCTATGGTGGTACAAAGAATGGGTGACTACTGTGGTCACCAATAGGAGGAGAGATAGAAAAGTCATAAGTATGCTTCAATGGAATTGCAGTATTAGCCCCTGGATTGAATTGCTTGAGGACAAGAAATCTTGGGAGGGGAGGACTGTCATGTCCCCAAATTTTTCTATGGACCATGGGGGATGATTTTAGCCTAAGTCACCTAGGCATTAATTAATTAATTAATGGATGGATGTGGAAATTGACTTACGGAATATGCCTAAGGGCGAATTTTGGGAATTAAATGGATAAGGTGCCCCCCCATGAAGATATTAATCCCCAAACTAAGTGCTAAGGTGAATTATTTAATTAATTTGGAAATTTTGAGCTAGGCCTCTAATTTAATTAAATAATTAATGATTTTGGATTTTGGAATGAGGAATTCATTTATTTTATTAATTATCTCCATTTATTAATATTTTGGAAAGTGGATGATGTGTGCAAGTGGGCCAAGAGGGAATCCCCTTGAGGATAATGTTGCTAAATCAGAACTGGAGGTCAGAAAATAGCAAGGGATGAAAAGTGGGAAGGTGTAAGATGTTACCAAAAAGAAATAAATGGGAAACAACCATTAAAAGATAAGGGAGGTCGAAATTTCCAAAAGCGAACTCAATTTACAAAGCATGAAAGTCTTACAAGGAAGGAAACATCTTGATATACAAGGGGGCACAGTTTCTAAAGGAGAGAAAATGTGTAAGAAGAAAAGCAAGCAAGTATATCGACTCATGGGTGACCCATTCTCATAGGTCACCAAGATAATTAAATTTCTCAATAGGTCAACATGAATTCTATAAAAGAATGCTTCCAACTCCCATTAACATTTTTTGGTCATTTGAGTTTTGTCTTCAGAGCTCAGAGCTTCTCATTTGTTGAGTGATGTGCCTCAAAACTTTCTTGCGAGATGTGCCAAAAGGATTCACAGATTCTAGTATTCAGTATTCAAGTCCAGAGTGTTGCTTTTCTGCTCATCAGATCCTTATCAGCCCATTCTTCAATTTTATCAAGCCTCCAGAGAGTGAACATCATCCAGAAGAGCTATTGAAGAAGACGTTGGAATATCTCTTGAGAAGAGGGATTCCATTTCTGAAGGAGGAGTCCAGTACCTCCAAAAGGACACAGTGTGCACCCCATGATCTGTTTTATGACCTGTAGCAGCTCATATCAGACCCAGAACAGAGATTCAACTCGTCCTTCTCATTCTCCATCCATTCTCTCCCTATTGGGGAAATTCTAGTTTTTGGAGGCCTCTGGGAGCATTGAATGTACAATTTTCTCTAAAATATGCTATATTTCACTAAATTCGACCTGCTGCTAATAAATATTTTATATCAAATCCATTAATTACTTCAGAGTTGATATTTGAGAGAAATTATTGTGTAATGGATCAGTTAATGTGAAGACTAGCACTGTTTCTAGCTTTTCGAGATCTAGTGAAGTCTGAGATGCAATAAAATATTACAAGATGTATTCTGAAGTTTATATTTCAACCTGAAATTACATTAAATAATATATCAGAGCCTTAAATACACTTCTGACTGATATTTGTATACATTTTTGGTCTTGGCACCTTCAGACGTTAAATCTAGCTAATTTTAGCTTTTGGGGAGTTGTTTTGAATGAAGAAGGTAATATACCTGCAAGATATTCCTAATTGATTCAAATTAGACCCTATGATAATTAATAATTCATAAGAGATACATATAAATTTCAGAACATAGTTTTATAATCATTTACTGAGTTTTTACACTTCACAAGCAAAGACTAGCTCCATAGGGACCTTTTTCTAGCTAGTTTTGGCACATATTTCTGTATGATTTCCCTATGATGAAATTTATTGATATGATGGTTCTATTAGGTCCTTATAACATCATTAGATACCCCCATTCTCTTTTTCGGAGATTTTTGATGCATTACATCCTGTTTGGAAAAGCCTGGAAATCTCCTACCTGTGCAATCTCCAGTAGCGCCCTTGACTAGTTTGCCTCCAAATTTCTTTGTAGCCTCCAAAACTCATATGAAACCTACACCCATATGTTTTATTGAGTATAATGAATTATATAAACCTTACTTCCATTGAGAACCAACTCCCATTCTAGTATGCATATGTTGGAAGCCCAGGAAGCCTCGAAGTAGGCAACAAATTGTCTGTTGTTGAAAAGTGAAAGGATCCAGTACCTTGTGCATAGGAATCAGTGAATATCCCTGACTCATATTGCTTTTTCACATGTCCCATATAAAATACAGAATCAAAATTCATCCCTACCATCCTTGATCAGTGAACCAATACTTTTCACTTACACCCTGCTCACCATAAGAAATTGTTTAAAAATTGCAAGTAAAAATCCTGAACAATTTGGAATTTGGAGTTAGTATTCTAGCCAATTCTTGGTTGGGATCTTACAAAGGATCGACTGCCCCTTCGTTTAGTAGATAATTGTGAACACCAATATCCATCAATTCACCTGTAGCCAGAATGGTGAACACAAGAAGGATCGACCCACCCTTCTTGCAGTCTAGAACTATTATGAAAATAATACTGGGCAGAAGAAGGGTCAGCCGCCCCTTCATTCATTTATCTCGGTTCTCATTCAAAATGGGGCATTGGTTAAAGAAATTCAACTTCAAATGACCGTCATATTATACAGACAACAATTCATTTAGTTATTTGTATATTTTTGACTTCTACATTTAATTGATGTAAATTTTATTGGACAATTCTCATATTATTTATGGACATAGTATCATGTATCCGGTGATGTGTTTCAAACATTGTTTCAAAAATTGCAGAACATGAAAGAAATATACTTAGAAACATTGAAACATAATATTTTATTGACTGTGTTGTGTGTGGATAAAGCGGGCATATCATGTGATCCCTCTTCCTTGCGTGATCCTTCTTCCTTGCGGGCATATCTTCCTTCTTGTGACATTGTGATCCTTCTTCGTCACGTGATCCTTATTCCTTTGTGGGCATATCTTCCTTCTTGTTGACATCAATTCCAACACATTATTCAACATTATCCCCCTTTGGAATTGATGGCAACACCAAAAATAGTTTCCCCCTTTGACAACAATGACAAAAAGGACAACCTGTTCTTCCTGCAGTTTCCCAATCTTCCTTTTGACAACTCCCCTTTTCAACATGTCTCACCCTGTCATCATGCATTTTATCCTTTTTATTTACTGTAGGGATATTACTCCCAAATTTTTTCTAAGATGCTCAAATGCTTCTTTGGGTAGTGGCTTAGTGAAGACATAAGCTATCTGTTTCTTTGAATCAACATATTCCAGTTTGACAACCTTTTGTGACACTTGGTCTCTTAGAAAGTGAAATTTAATTGGAATGTGCTTTGTCTTGGAGTGCATTACAGGATTTTTTGATATGTTTATGGAAATGGTATTGTCACAGTTTATCACTATGGGATGCTCATACTTCACAAGTAAGTCTTCCAATGTTTGCTTCATCCAAATGACTAGAGTACAACATAAAGCAACATCAATATATTCAGCTTCTGCTATAGATAATGCAATGGAGGGTTGTTTCTTGCTTAGCCATGATACCAAACAGTCTCCCATGTAGAATGCTTCTCCACTAGTGCTCTTTCGGTCATCAATAATTCCTTCCCAATATGCATCAGTGAATGCTTTTAAGGTAAAGTATTGACCTTTTGAGTACCATAAACCATACACCATAGTACCTTTTAAATATTTGAGAATTATTTTTACTGTTGTTACATGTGTTTCTTTGGGAGATGATTGGAATCTAGAAACTAGTCCTACAACTTGCATCACATCCGATATTGTAGCTGTCACATATAGTAGGCTACCTATCATATATCTATACATAGCATGATCCACTTCCAAAGATTCATCATCCTTACTTAACTTACAACCAGTGGTCATGGGTGGTACTAACATGCTTGGAATCTTCCATATTAATTTTTTTTAGCATCTCTTTAATGTACCTGGTTTGAGAAATGAAGATCCCTTTGCCTAATTGAGTGACTTGTAATCCTAAGAAGAATGTTGGTTCTCCCAACACAGGCGTTTCAAATTCTTTGTTCATATATGAAGCAAAGTTTGCACTCAGGATTTGTAGATCACTTCCAAATATGCTATCATCTACAAAGACAACAACAATGATCATATTCTCATTTTCAAACTTTATGTAGAGATTACTGCTAGTGGCCCCTCTTCTGTATCCTTGCTGCTTCCAGTAGTTGTCAAGTCTTGAGAGCCTGTTGTAGGCACAACAGATCCCATTTTTATAAGATAAAAATGGGAGCCCCAGTTTTAATTTAATTAAGGTAATCTAGAATTATTTATTCTTTATTATGGGGGTTTTATGATTGATGTTTTTCATTCTCACCTTTGCATGCTTTGATCTCAATAAAAAAATTTAAATAACGCTTGGTTTTATGTATTTTCATGATTTGCGGGAGGCCTTGTTTTTCTTGGAAATACATTGTTTCCGCAATCCCGCAATACGCAATGCGGATTGCAGGAATCCAATTTTTTATGAGTTTGAATTTCTTGCTTCCGCAATTCCACAACCCGAATGCGGATTGCGGAAGTCGGAAAGCGATTGATCAATAAAAATCATATTTTTGGTTCCGCCTTTCTGCGTTCCACAATGTGGATTGCAGAAAGCAGAAACCAAACTTAAAAAAAAAAAATTTCATCGCCTTTTCTAAACCCGCAAATATATTGCGGATTGTGGATAGCTAAATTTCTTAAAAACGTTCCCGCAATTTCTCAATCCCGCAACTCACAATGCGGATTGTAGGAAGATTGAATTTTTTCCCATTAATTTTTCCTGCTCTGCATTTCCGACTTCGGGTTGCAGTTTGTAGAAACGATAAAATTCCCAACATTCAATTTGCACATCCGCAATCCTGCAACCCGCAATGTAGATTGCAGAAGGCTTAAGTCACAAACTTTCGAAAAGTGCATTCACAATTCCACAATCCTCCTTTTTCTTTGTTTAATCTTGACCATTGATTCGCTTGAGATCTATGGTCCTGTTTTAAATTCGCTAATAACATTTTGGGGTTAAATACACGGAGTAAAATTATCCTTTTACCATTTTCACGCTGCAATTTTACCTTCTGTAAATGAATTTCACTGCGGATTTGATCCTGCTACCAGCTTTGTTGTTCTTTTCCACTGGTTTACAAGTAAGTCTCCTGTTCTATGTCAATCATCTGCTTAATATTTGGAAATTGAAAATCAATTTTAATTAAAATATTTTTCTATTTTTATCAGAAAACCCATTTTTCAATCATGTCGAGCAACCCTAGATCCAAAACTATCATGGACCAATTGAAAAACAAAGACCCAAACAATGGAATATTCTCCGACACCAATGGGAGTGTTTCTGAAACCTATATGCTGGATTGGTCACGGATTTATGCCATCTTTGACAATGACAATTTTTCCGAAATACAGCATGACCAAGCGGCTTATCTGAACATCAGTAAATCCCAAATCCACGCTATAGCAGCAATAAAATGGATTATCGATCATGCCAACCCTTAGGACCATTCATTCAATGACATAAACCAAACTTTTTTAGCTTCTTTCTAACCTGATGTCTTTTCCAGGGTTTATGCACTTAAAAGTCCCCAACCACTTTTCACTAAGCAATTCCTAGAGTCTTCTGAAACCTGATTCAATTTCAATGAAATGATTAAATCCTGGATGGAAACCCCTGCTATCTTTGCTCCCAAATCCGATAAGTTGTATCCTATTGAATTGTTTAGAGATCCCTTTTCCTTGTTGGTAGGCATGTTGTGCAGATTGTATGGGTTACCCAGTTGTATAATTTTCAAAGCAGAATGGGTACCTGTGGCACATCACGTTCTCACCACCAGTGAATCCTTCAATTGGGCACAAATTCTATCAGTAGTGTTGAAGGAATCCATTGAGAAGTATAAGAAGACTCGTGCCTCTAGAAAGCCAATTTTTTTCCTTTCTTCTTATATTGTGGATGTGTTCTATTCAGCCTTCCCCTTTCCTTCCATGGGATGGGATTGGAACAGGGAAGGACCTCCAGTCCACATTTATTGCTTATCATTATGGGAGGACAACTTTGTACCCCTCATCTATGAAATTTGTGATCGTTTTATGGGATCTATTTATTACAAAATATTCAAGGAGGATGCCCCCACCTTTTATGCTCAAGATAAGGCATTGATTTCTAATATGGGAGATTAGTATGTGGGAGAATATTTTTCCTACATCAAAGTTTGGGGAAGCAACACAGTTCATCTATTACCCAGGATTGTGCTTGACATAATCGTATTGGAAGAGATATCCTTCCAAACTGTCATTGATGGTGTGTTCCCTTGGTTTACTGGAGACAAAATTAAATGTTGGCCCAAGTTTCCTCTTAATCTTGGATCCCTAGTTATTCATAACTCCACTCATGCAACTCTGATTGGGTAGAAGATTACAACCTTAAAGCTTGGGGAGGCCCATAAAAGGATGCATGATCCAAAGTCTTTCTTGACCAATTACTTCACAAAGGAACATATCAAGAGTACTTTTGTGCATCAGTATGAGCTTGATGACTCCATATATGAAGGTGTAAATTCATTCCAGGATGTGTTGAGCAAAGTCACCTCTCAGGAAGAGAAAAATTTCATTCACCAGTACCAACAAGAGCTCAAGATAAAAGTGTTGCAAGACAGGAAACTCAAACTATCGAATGATGAAAGAGCTCAAAAGGAATTGATAGAGAAGGAGGCACAAAAAATCAGGTGAAAAATCCTATGTTGCTGATCTATAAATAAGAAGATAAAGGTGAAGCTCCATTTGAGGGTCCAAAATAGCCTCATCCCTGGCTAATATGAATGCTCTCATCAAATCAGCTGAAGAAATGAAGAAGAGCTTAGCATTAATGAGCTCTACAATTGAGACCAAGACCATTGCTTCAACTCCTCCGTCCAAGAAGCAAAAAGTTGAAGTGTCAATGACAAAAGATGCATTGTTGCATATTGATGATAGTGATTTGGAAGATGAGTTTCCCTTTAACAAATTTTCATGTCCAGTTACTATTCCTACTAGCCTGACAGTGGTCACTTCAGCTACCCAGACTTCTTCTGATCCACTTGACAATTTATTAGTTGATGATTCTTTTCCCGAAATTCATTTTTTAGAAACCACCACCACTTCTACTATCACTTATTCTCCACTTCTTACCATCCCTACCAGTTTTCCATCTATATAATCATCACACCTTATAGTTACTCCATCCCCATCATCTGATCAACTTGTTATTCCCATGGAGATTCCCCCCAATCCAGTTGAAATAAAAGTTTCTTCCACATCTTTAGTTCCTGTCACCTCATCTACAATCCCCATTCCTTTATATTCAGTCTCCACTACTACAGTACCTTCCACTTACATACCTCAGATAAGTATGCCTATTACTCCCCCTGCTGCTTCCCAACCTGTATCTTCGGTTACAGTTCTGGGAGTGTCTTCATCCCATGTTGAAGAAATTGTAGATTTTGGTGAAGATGTAGTGGTCTCACTTGGAGAATATTTTTGGAGTAAGTCAGAGAAGGAAGTTGTGAAGAAAGTTTCCAAGAGAGAAAGAGAAGGGACATTGGTGCAGGGATATGTGCCTAATAATATTATTTTCAAGATAACTTCCACAGATGTCAAACATGAAACCTTAGAAACAGTTGCTTCCATGGGAGCCTTTGTTGGTGCTAACTATGACTCTGTTGCCTCACTAAACAAAGAAATTGATAAGAAGGAAGATGAATTACAAGACCTCAGGCAGAAATAGGTTCAATTGGATGAACAACATCAATCTCAGTTGTAGGGATTGAAATATAATTATGAATATCAAGTTCATAAATTGCATTCTCAGAATGATGATCTTAAACAACAACTTATAAAGGCACAAGGGCATAATGCACAATATGGTAAGAAGTTAGAAGCCCTGGAACAACAATTGGAAGCTTCACAGTCCATTTCTGTTGTTTCTTCCTTTTCAAAATTCTCTAAAGAAGAATTTAAAGAATTCACCTTGAATATTAATGATGACTTCAAGAACTCTTTGATTGAGTTGTTTCAAGGCTTGAATGAAATTCGAGATATATTTAATTCCTTTGAT
Organism: Larix kaempferi; assembly: GCA_027924585.1. NCBI lineage: Eukaryota > Viridiplantae > Streptophyta > Pinopsida > Pinales > Pinaceae > Larix > Larix kaempferi. The sequence continues at coordinate 1,592,963 of BSBM01000617.1, read as the reverse complement.
CGTTTCTCATATATCCTTGGTGATCACAATCAAAGGAGAAATGATGCCACCAAATCCTTTGAAGATGTAATTGATTGGAAAAAATACATCAAATATAAACCTGAAGCAGTCCCTATTTTGGATAAGATCAAACTCAGAAGTATAAATATTTAATTGGAATCTTGGGAGAATGTCTTTGACATAGTTGAAACTACAATTGAAGAAGGCCAACAATTCTATAGAAATAGATGGTTTTCCTATGATAATCTACTAGGATTGTTGGAGTTTCCTGTCATGAATCAGATTGAGACCGCTCTTCCACCTAAACTTATGATTACACTGGTCAAAGAAAAGTATCTGAAATCCAAGGAGAACATTGAGCAGCTTGAGTAGATCCGGATAACATAGATCAAGGAATTAATTGAATCGCTCGTGACTTTAGGATGAAGATTAATCTCTTCTTACGAGAATGGTCAAAGGCTAAGAAGAGAAAGATCGAGGCTTTCACTTGCAAGGCACAATTATAGCTTGAGCATGAAAAGTATCAATATGTTGATGATCTTTTGGATGTATTTTCCAAGTGGCAATCTTCCCTTGGAAAATATCATGAATGGTGGGGGGGGGAACCATCGAAGGAGAGAACTGGAGACACTTTGTACTTGGAGAATTGTAAAATTTTACAATATTTAAAGAATTTCAATTAGTTTCTCTTTTCCTTTCTTTTGTTATGTGTATCAAGTTTCCTTGATTCATTTTGGTTTTTCATACATACATCTAATAACTCTGTTTTGTATTGTTAAATCATAAGACATATAAATCTGTGTGCTTGATTTATCATTCATATGATTTATATGCAGGTTATGCATCAATAATTTTCTTTACCTGATTCATATTGTTTCACATTCTGCAATTACATAACAGTCATTATAATCACAAGTTAATTTTTAATTATCTTATCATTGACAGGACAATCACATTCTTTTTAATCCTTTGAATAAAATAAACTAGTTTTTACTATTTTGTTTTGTTTAAAACTGGTAATGTGAAATATGATCCATATGTTTATTGGTTAGTATAACACTTACCTAATCTTTTAGATATGATTGTTTTGAATCTACAATCACATTTTTTTAGGTTTAGCTTGATTTAAGTAGATCAAATTAAACTTGTTTTTATTTTTCTTCTTTCTGTTTATATTTTTCTTTCTTTATCACAAGAACTTTTAGATCTTGCCTTGTAGGAAGAAAGATCCATTTTGGATTACCCACACAGTACCAACAGAGTCCTAATATCCATTAGAGTTAGATACACCAAATAGTATAAGGATAGAATAATTCTTGCCTAGGGTTATTTGAATCCTTTTAGATTGGGCTTTCTCTTTTGAGGTGTTTCCTCGAACACTTCCAGCACACCTGAGGCCTCAACAGAACCATGCCCTTGGAGCTTGTATGAGACCATAGAGTTCCCTTTTCAGTTTGCAAACATAATCTTTGTTTTTTGATAAGAGAAAACCTTTAGGATGTTTAATATAGACTTCTTCTTTAAGGTTTCCATTAAGAAATGCAGATTTAACATCCATTTGATATACTTTGAAGTTTTTGTAGCATGAAAAAGCTAAGAACATCTTGATTACTTCAAGTCTTGTTACAGGGGAAAACGTTTCTTCAAAGTCAATACCTTCCACTTGAGCATATCCCTTGCATACCAGTCTGGACTTGTTTCTTATTACTTTACAATCTTCATTTAACTTGTTCTTGAAAATCCACTTGGTGCCAATAACATTCTTTCATTTAGGTCTTGGGACAATTTCCCAGGTTTGGTTCTTCTCTATTTTGTTGAGTTCATCATTCATAGCTTTGATCTAATCATCACTTATGCTAGCTTCTACAAATGTTTTAGGCTCTACTAAAGAAAGTAATGCTTGTTCTTGATCATATAATAACCTTCTTCTTGTTTTAACTCCAGTACTCATGTCACCAAAAACTTGACTTTCAGTGTGATCTCTTTGAACTCTTCTTGATGGTTCTTTTGTATTAGATCTTGGAGAATCTTCTTTATCATTTTATTGATATACCTCATCTTATTTTTCTTCTCGTTAAATCTCTTCTTCATATTGTAAATCATCTTCCATTTGTGAGTCTTCCTCTTCCTTATCATTATTCTCTATCTCATCATCTTGAGTTCTAGTTCTTCTTGGATTCATGTCATCTACTCTTACATCTTCACTCTCTATGATCTTGTGTATTCTTTGATTGTAACATATATATGCTTTCTTGGTTGATGAATATCCTATAAATATTCCCTCATTAGTTCTATATTCAAACTTACCAAGATCATCTTCGTTCCTCTTTATGTAGCACTTACTACCAAACACTCTGAAATATTTTACAAAGGCAAGTCTTCCATACCATAGTTCAGAAGGAGTCTTGTCATTATTTACTCTGAGTTGTCCTCTATTGAGTATATAAACAATTGTGTATACTGCTTCTCTCCAGTATGCATATGAAAGTTTTTCTTCATTAAGCATAGTTCTGGCTGCTTCTTGGGCTGTCCTATTCTTTCTTTCCACAATGCCATTTTGCAGAGGAGTCCTTGGAGCTGAAATTTGGCTTTTAATTCCATGGGTTTCACAAAACTCATTGAATTTGTTTGAGGTAAACTCTCCTCCATTATCCGACCTCAAACATTTGATTTTAAGATTTGTCTCATTTTCAACAATTGCTTTAAAAATTTTAAACTTATCAAAAGCTTCTGATTTCTCTTAGGAATGTTACCCAAGTCATCCTTGTATAATCATCAATGAACAAAATTCTTCCTCTGGAAATTATTCATTCTTTTGGTCTCTTCCTTTCTTGATGCTTTTATGATCTTCCCTTTAGAGACCCCTTACTTCCAAATCGAACTTCGGTTTAAATACTCTTTTTCAATAATAACAAAGATATAACATCGTGTCCATTCATAATCACACTTTTTCAAAAGAAATTACATCCTTTCTAACTGAAAATTGTGACCTTTGGATAATACTGTCCTTTTGTATTTTTCATATTAGTTAAATTACCAATTAATAGTTAAATTACTAATCCCCTCCTTGATATCCCCAAAATTTACACGCAAATTCTTGTAGATTTCATGTCCGTTGTAGATATCAATGAACTTACTGGCTCGGAATAGGATGCCTATAAGATGCGTTAGATTCCCTTAGCAAGCTAAAATGCTTGTATCCTTAGGCCTGTTGCGGGTATGATTTAATCCCCTTGCGGGCATATCCTTATGCTTCACGGGCATTTCTTTATGGTCATTGCGGCATATCCTTATGCCTTTATGCGAGCATATGCTTATGACTTTATGCGGTTATATTGTAATCATGCGGTCATATTGTAAGACTTTTGGGCATGTACAAGGGATTGTGGGAACATGCTAGAGCTTGTAGGCATATGCAAGAGCCTGCAAGCATATGTATGACCCCTGCGGACATATGCAAGAGCCCTACGGGCATATGCAAGAGCCTACGGGAATATGCAAGTTTCCTGCGGGCATATGTGGGATATGCAAGAGCCCTGCGGGCATATGCTAGAGACTGGGCATGTCTTCCTCTTCGTTGCAGACACATATTCCTCTTCCTTGCAAGCATATCATGTGATCCTTCTTCCTTGCGTGATCCTTCTTCCTTGTGGGCATATCTTCCTTCTTGTTGACATTGTGACCCTTCTTCCTTGCATGATCCTTCTTCCTTTGCGGGCATATCTTCCTTCTTGTTGACATCAATGCCAACACATTACTCAACAAGGATTCCCTAGTAAATAGTAGGGATTGGTACATTGGCTAATTTATAACATATAAACAATATTTATCCCGACTTTCGACTCCCGACAAGAAGGATCGGATGCCCCTTCGTTTAATAGATAATTATGAACACCAATATCCAACAATTCACCTGTATCTAGAATGGTGAACACAAGAAGGATCGATCAACCCTTCTTGGAGTCTATAACTATTATGAAAATAATACTAGGAAGAAGAAGGGTTGGTCGCCCCTTCATTTATGAGGGAATTGTGCAAATATTCAACCTACAAAGGCTAGGCCGTCAATTCATGTATATCCAGAATGGTGAATAATGGAAAAATAATAAGCACAAGAAGGGTCGGTTGACCCTTCGTTTAGTAGATAATTGTGAACACCAATATCCATCAATTCACCTGTATCTAGAATGGTGAACACAAGAAGGATCGAATGACCCTTCTTGCAGTCTAAAACTGGTATGAAAATAATAATGGGCAGAAGAAGGGTCGGCCGCCCCTTCATTTATGAGGGAATTGTGCAAATATTCACCTACGAAGGCTAGGCTGTCAATTCATGTATATAGAGAATGGTGAAGACTGGAAAAATACTAAGCACAAGAAGGGTTGTCGACCCTTCATTTAACAGAGAAATGTAAAAATATTTATTCTACAAAGGATAGGATGACAATTAAACTATTGACTTCCGCGGTAAATGGTAGGGATAGGGAAATTTGCTAAGTTATAACATATAAACAATATTTATCCCGACTTCCGAATTCCGATAAGAAGGATCGACCACCCCTTTGTTTAGTAGATACTTGTGAACACCAATATCCAACAATTCACATGTATCCAAAATGGTGAACACAAGAAGGATCGACCCACCCTTCTTGCAGTTTATAACTATTATGAAATTAATACTGGGCAGAAGAAGGTTCAGATGCCCCTTCATTCATTTATCTCTGGCCTCATTAAAAAATGGGGTGTTGGTTAAAGACATTCAACTTCAAATGATCGTCATATTATATAGACAACAATTCATTTAGTGATTTGTATATTTTTGACAACTTCTACATTTAATTGATGTAAATTTTATTGGATAATTCTCATATTATTTATGGACATAGTAACATGTATCTGGTGATGTGTTTCAAACATTGTTTCAAAAATTGCAGAACATGAAAGCAATATACTTAGAAACATTGAAACATAATATTTTATTGACTGTGTTGTGTGTGTGTGTTTTTTGTTTGCAGATACTAGAAGATTTGTTACTAGTAAACCATTGATTATTTTCGATTTCAATGGAGTTTTATTACACGCAGTTCATAAAAAAAAACGGATTGCCACGAACACCAGATATCGAATCAACCACAAAGTATTATTTTATACGTCCAGGATTAAGGGAATTTTTTGAAAAATGATTTAGTATATTTGAAGTTGGGGTATGGACATCTGCACAACAAAAAAACGTTGATGAGTTTTTTCCAACATTATTACAAAGAACGGGATTGCAAAGGGAACAATTTAAAGTAATTTTAACACAAGAATATTGTTCTTGCATATCCAAAGAGGGTTATCAGGGTGATGGAAATCCTTATGTATTTCTCAAGCCTTTAAACAAAGTTTGGTACATTTTGATCCATGGTTGGGATGCTATAAATACAGTGATTGTAGATGACTCGAAAGAAAAACATGTTTGTAATGAGGAAGGGAACTGTATTATAACAAAAATTTATACTTGCCAAGATGTCAATGATGTTGATGTATTTGTAACTTTGGAAGATATTCACTTGTATATTGTATTTGTACTTTATTGTATCCCCAACGGAGATGTATTATTCCTCCGATTGGAAGTGTCTTCAGTTGTACTTACATGTGTCGCAAGTTATATTGTAAGTGTCGTAACTTATACTTGATGGGTTATTAGACCACCTTGATGGGGTCGGCCCTGTATGAGTCATGTGGGTTAAAGGGTTATTAGACCACCCTAGTGGGGGTCGGCCCAGTCAACATTACGTTAAGTGGTTAAGTTGGGGCTGACCTAGTTAAAGTTAAAAGACAAGTGAAGTAGTGTATAAATAGAGAGTGTGTCTCTCTCATTTTACACATTCTATTATTTTCACTCACTTCACATTAGTGAGAGAGAGGAGGAGTGCACACAAGTGGAGGAGGAGCATGCTACTGAAGATATCTATCTCTTGGGTTTGATCATTGTGATCCTTGTATTGATACTTATTCTATCTTTGAGGAAGTTGCGGGGTTTTTCACCTTCTTGGTTTTCCCCGGTGAAATGTTTTATGTCTCTTGTCTCTTGTCTCTTATGCTTGATATGCTGTACATGTTGTTCTTTTAGTTAAGATCCTAGATATATTGAATTAGATGATGAAAAACTAACATGGTATCAGAGCTAGCTTGAAGGAAGGCATGGTATGGCATTTATAAGACTTGTTGCACTTGCGACAAATTGGAAGCTAGGGCTTGATATAGCAAAAACCAGTCATTGTGGAACTTTTTCTGTAAATCCATTTTGGTGAAGGTTCAGGTTCTGAAAATTCTACAGGTCATATATCACATCCCCATGTACCTTGTGTCTGAAGCACAACATCTAATTTGCTGTACTTTCGGTTTTATGACCTGTACAATCTAGGGTTTTTGCCTCTTCTAGATCTCAGTCATAAACATGTGACCTAGGAAAAAAGGCCACAACTTGGGATAGGAATCTCTAAATGAAATTTAGTAAAAAGTGATATGTATGGCACGGACTGTAGTTTCACAGGTCCTCTTTTTAGAGGCCGAAGTCGAACTAGTGACATGTGGCACTCCGTACAAGTTCTCTATCCTGTTTTATCCCATAAATAGGTCATGTTGCGACATTTGGCATATCTCTCTCTCAGAGAATCCATTTGAGGTCAGACCTATGGGGTTGGAAATATGACAGGTCAACCTAACACAGGCCAAAGTTTTAGACCCCGTGGATTCGTAAATTCAGAGATGTACCAGAAACAATAAGGCAAATATTTCTGTGAAATAGAATTGAATTCTCAGCATTCTCATTTTTGGCTTATCACTGCTGCGGGAATTTAGGGCTTCAGAGAAAGTTGGAATTTTTGGAATCGGAGACCATGGATGAATGCTCCTCATAAAAATCGAAATTTAGAGACCAAGATCAAATTTTTTGGTTGGGCAGAAGGCCGGGCTTGATCAAACCCTAGTTCGGGAGTTTGATCGGAAAGGTGGAAAATTAGGGCTTCTGCAAAAGATGGAATTTTTGAAATATGTGACCACGGTTGGAAGCTCCTCAAAAAAATTGAAGTTCAGAACACAATATCAAACCTTTTGGATGGGAAGAAGACAGGGCTTTATCAAACCCTAGTTCAGGATCTTGTCCAGAAGATCTGGAAGCTTCAAAGGCAATTTTGAGGGGTCAAATTTTGCAGTTTTCAAAATTGAAGTATACCAGCTTGATCAGCTCAGTAAGGCGCATCTTTTCATCCAATCAGAAGTTTGAAATTCAAAGTTTGAATTTTTAGGGTTTCTCTGACAAACCCTAATCCAGCTCCAGATCCAGTTTCAACAAATCAAAATGGATTGGGTTAATCCTAGAAGAGAATGAATTGGACACCTACATAAGTGAAGAAGCTCCAGTTTCAGAGGGAGATGAGGCTAAGGCCTTACATAAGAAGATTACAAGCAATCCCGACAGGTATGACTTGAAGAGATATATGTATGTTTTGAAATTTTTTCATGATTAAGTTTGTGATATGGTTGTCTTCATTTGAGGTTAATCTTGATTATTTTTAGACTTGTCTTATCACCCTAGTAAAAGTATGACTGCATGTGAATACATTCATTGATTAGGGGTATGACACTTATGATTGTACTAACACACTGTGTTGTTGTATGAGGATGATGTTGTCCACTAACATGGTAACCAGGTATGTTTTTACTATATCAAGTTAGAATCCTACCTTGTGTTAGGATGTTATACTTTTGTATGAATGATAATGATTATTCTCGAAGTTAGAAGTTTAAGTAATCAAGGGTTTATGCATATTATGCTTCTTAGTTTGATTAATGATATGACAAACGAGAAGAATCCTATGGTCAAATAAGGATATGCATGAGTAATAGAAGTCCTCCCTGAAACCTTGAATACTAATGCTTGTGATAAATTACCTGTGTGTGAAATGATCATGACCATACATGTTAAGATTATTTAGGATCATAATGTTTCAATAGTATTGAGATTATACTAATGTATGTATGGTTATGTATGAGATCTTGAGGATAACACAATTATGACACTAGTGCACACTTAAGCATGCATAGTGGTCCATGATGGATATAAGTTCAAGGACGAATAATCCAGGAAGCAAAGATCAAGAGGGAGCACACTCCAGTAGTTCATGCAAGGAAGCAAAGATTGAGAGGGAGTCCACCCAACAACCAAACAAAGATAAGTATTTAAATTGTCATTTCTTGTATATATATGATTTTGTTCAATCATGTACATACTTATGTTCCAAGATTTAGGTTGTATATTATGCATTTTAGAAAAGGTTGCATTAATGAACAAGATACTACTAATATAGTAATGGGTAAGTGGCCTATCGTACTGTACAACATTCCATTGCTACTTATCTAGAATGAAACCTCTTTGCTGACATGTTGGGAGTTGTGCACACTCTTAACAATGTTCTGGTAGAGATGGAAGGCATCTAGAAAGTTACGGAATATGGATAAATGTTGTATTGAAGCATTGGCTAAGATAATTGCATGACTATATGACATATGTCTTTATGAGTAAGAATTTGTTCTGAAATATATAAGATGTTTCTAATCATGCAATTGAACTTGTCTTGTAGGAAAGACCATGTACCATCACCTACAAAAGAAGGACTACAACATTTGTTCCAGCAACGAAGTTCAAAGAAAAATATCTATTGAAGATGTTGAAGATTCTGAAGTTCCGAGGATCTGGGATGCAGTAATGGAAGAATGCCATGATAAAGGAATACCAGTCGATCATGAAGAATGATGTTTGGGATGTGGTCCCAAGACCTGAAGGGAAGTCTGTTGTGACTTCCAAGTGGATCTATAGGATCAAGCATGTTGCAGATGGTAGCATAGAGAAATAAAAGGCGAGGCTTGTAGCTTGTGGCTTCTCCCAGAAAGAGGGAATACATTATGAAGAGAATTTTGCACCTATATCCAGATACACTTCCATTAGAATAGTAATTGCTCTGGCTGCAGTGATGAAGTGGAAGATACACTAGATGGATGTCAAGACAGCTTTCTTGAATGGTGTAGTCGAAAAGGAAGTGTATGTGAAGCAACCACTCGGTTTTGAGACACATGACAGGGAGTCACATGTGTGCAGATTGAAGAAATCCTTGAAACAAGAACCCAAGACTTGGATATGATGCTTTAATTTCTAGGTATGGAGGTGTGGCAGCGTGCAGATGGAATCTTCCTTGGACAAGGGAAGTATGCAGTAGAGATTCTGAAGGGTTCGGGATGATGGACTGTAAGGCCATGGCCACACCTATGGCATAAAACCTGAAGCTATTGAGTGATGCTTCATCTGAGTCACTTGATTTCACGGTGTATCGTCAGATGATTGGGTCCTTGATGTACTTGAAGAACACGAGACCATATATTTGCTTTACGGTGAACACATTGATCCAGTTCCTGATGGATCCTAAACATGTTCACCTGATTGCTGTGAAGCATATTCTGAGGTACCTGAAGAGTACGATTGATTATGGGCTCAAGTATGATGCAAATCAAAAGTTTAACCTGGAGGGTTATGTTGATTCATATTGGGCAGGCAGTGCTGTAGATAGGAAGAACACCTCAGGGTGCTGCTTCAGTATGGGATCAGGTGTGATCTCTTGGTTTAGCAGGAAGCAATCCTGCGTAGCACTGAGTACAGCCGAAGCAGAGTATGTCGCAGCTTGTTCGGATAGTTGTGAGGTGGTATGGCTTAGGAAGCTACTGTCTGAGTTATTTGATCTTCCGTTGGATGCTACCTGTATCTATTGTGACAACCAGAGTTGTGTGAAGTTATCAGAGAACCCAGTGTTCCATGACAAGTCGAAGCACATCGAGATCAAATATCACTATATCAGGGATATGGTGCAGAGAGGAGCAGTGAAGCTCCTGTATGTTGAGATGGATGAGCAGGTTGCAGATGTGTTGACTAAACCACTAGTTAGAGTGAAGTTTGAGTACTTCAAAGAGAGGCTTGGTGTTCTTTAGATAGAATATACTTCGAGGAAGAAGTGATGGGAAACATTTGTAGGAGCCATTCCAAGCACGGTGATAGGAGGGTCCTTCCCATGGCTGTGGATGTAAGTGCTGTGTGATGAGCATTAGGACGATGCTCTGGATGATGTTCTGCTATGATGATGATCAGGATGATCATATGTGATGAATATCAGGATGATGCTCCAGATGACATGCATCAGGACGATGCTATGATGATGATCAGGATGATCATATGTGACGAGTATCAGGACAATGCTCCAGATGACATGCATCAGGATGATGCTATGATGATGATCAGGATGATAATATGTGACAAGTATCAGGACGATGCTCTAGATGACATGCATCAGGACGATGCTATGACGATGATCAGGATGATCATATGTGACGAGTATTAAGACGATACTCCAGATGATATGCATCAGGACGATGCAGTGACGATGATCAGGATGATCATGTGATGATGATGTGCATCAGGACGATGTACGGTATGATGATGATCATTATGATCATGAGTATCAGGATGATACTCTGTGGTTGTGGACAGGTTGTGCATGTAGTATAGAAAAGATCTTGGGAGATCCTATAGTCTGAGCTTGGATGCTCTTTCGAGGTTTTGCTACTAGAGGCATGTAATAAGCCCTAGAGATCCGATAGGTTGAGCAGTAAGCTCGTAATCAGTCTTGGGATTCTCTTTAGAGTACTTGCAAGTTGCAAGATGCTCTTTAAAGGTTTTTCCTAACCACATGTAATAATCCCTAGAGATCCGATAGGTTGAGCAGTAAGCTCGTAATCAGTCCTGGGATGCTCTTTAGAGTACTTGCAGGTTGCAAGACGCTCTTTAAAGGTTTTATGGTGTGGAGGTCACATGTAATCAGCCTTGGAGATCCGATATGTTGAGCAGTAAGCTTGTAATCAGTCCTGGGATGCTCTTTAGAGTACTTGCAGGTTGCAAGATGCTTTTTAAAGGTTTTGTGGTGTGGGGGTCACATATAATCAGTCTTGGATATCCGATAGGTTGAGCAGTAAGCTCGTAATCAGTCCTGGGATGCTCTTTAGAGTTCTTATAGGATGCAAGACACTCTTTTAAGGTTTTGTGACATTCAACATGTAAAATATCCTAGGAGATCCGATAGGTTGAGCAGGAAGCTCGTAATCAGTCCTGGGATGCTCTTTCGAGGTTTTGTTGACGCACGTAATAAGTCCTAAGGATTCCACAGTATGGCCAGTGATGATGAAGACCTACAGGAGGCTAGGCCTACATCTAGCATGAGAAAGGGATGGCTCTGTAGAAATTCCTATGATGAGAAGAATTCATAGATATCCCAGTGATCGAGATAACGAGTACAGCAGCAGTCACGATGATGCTCCATGATCTAGTGACGATGATCCAGCTCCAGAATTGAAGACTTGTGCCTATATGTATTGATGACTTGTGTTAAAAGAATACCTTCCTAGTTAAGAGGGAGTGTTGATGTATTTGTAACTTCGGAATATATTCACTTGTATATTGTATTTGTACTTTATTGTATCCCCAACGGAGATGTATTATTCCTCCGATTAGAAGTGTCGTCAGTTGTACTTACATGTGTCCCAAGTTATATTGTAAGTGTCGTAACTTATACTTGATGGGTTATTAGACCACCTTGATGGGGTCGGCCCTGTATGAGTCATGTGGGTTAAAGGGTTATTAGACCACCCTAGTGGGGGTCGTCCCAGTCAACATTATGTTAAGTGGTTAAGTTGGGGCCGACGTAGTTAAAGTTAAAAGACAAGTGAAGTAGTGTATAAATAGAGAGTGTGTCTCTCTCATTTTACACATTCTATTATTCACTCACTTCACATTAGTGTGAGAGAGGAGGAGTGCGCACAAGTGGAGGAGGAGCATGTTGTTGAAGATATCTATCTCTTGGGTTTGATCATTGTGATCCTTGTATTGATGCTTATTCTATCTTTGAGGAAGTTGCAGGGTTTTTCCCCTTCTTGGTTTTCCCTGGTGAAATGTTTTGTGTCTCTTGTCTCTTATGCTTGATATGCTGTACATGTTGTTCTTTCAGTTAAGATCCTAGATCTATTGAATTAGATGATGAAAAATTAACAAATGACACATTCTTGTTAGATCAATTATGGCCTTGCTTGCTGCACCTGAATGGCGTGAGTGATGTGAGGCCAATTGTGAATAAAATGAAAGTATTTTGTTAAATAATACACTTGAATGCTTGTTTGTACTAGTATGCTCAATTTCAGCATGATTATTATTCTTGTAAATTGTCGAGTTTGGTTTTCGAAAATGCAAAATCAGGGTTTGAGAGTGCTAAAATTTGTTTTAAAATTTCAAAACTAAGTATTGGAAGTGTCAAAAGTAGCCTTCCAAAAGGGAAAAATCAGATTCTAAAAGTGCCATTATCATATTTATCATATCAGAAAAGCACAAAAACCAATTTCAAAAGTGGCGATATCAAAAGCAAAAGTATTGTTTTGGAACCTGGATTTGGCACTTTAGAACTAGATTTGGCACTTTTGGAACCGGTTTGGGCACTTTGGGAACTGGATTTGGCACTTTTGGAACCAGTTTTGTCACTTTTGGAACTGGTTTTGTCACTTTTGGAACTTGGATTTGGCACTTTTGGAACCGGTTATAGCACTTTTGGAACCGGATTTGGCACTTTTGGAACCGGTTTTGGCACTTTTAGAACTTGGATTTGGCACTTTTGGAACCGGATTTTGCTTGATTTTGGGGTTTAGAAAGGTTGTTTTTACTCGTCTTCAAAGTGACTTGGACTAGAATATGTCCAAGTTTAATGAAATAGGCATTGTTTATATGTTCCGTTGTTTTTTTTCTAGATCTACATCATTTAGACTAAAGAGCTTCGTCCTTGTGAAAGCAATCAAAGATACTTATGAAAGCAATATAAAAATTGCAGGACATCAGTGCAGAAAATTTGGTGAAAGAAATGAAGCATGAAGACAAGGGGAGTTATCCATGTAAGCAAACAAGTGAATGTCAACACAAAGAAAAATAAATAAAGAATCAATGAATTGCGCAAGTAATGGAAACTCTTTGCCATTGATGTCAAAGGGAGAGAAAAACATGAAGCTAAATGCAATTTAAGAGAAATAGCATGAAGCTGAGAAGAAACATCAAGAATTTACGCGAACAAAAACATGTAGCAACAAAGCTGAGAAAAAAGAATAAATTGGATCATGGGAGAATTGGCATGGAGAAGATAAAGAGCATGAAGATGATCATAGAGCATAAATATTATCATGAAGCCAAGTCATGACAGGAGCATGAAACAACACAATAAGAATCATCATAAAGCATGCAATATGCACATAGGTAACATAAAGTAGAAGAAGCACTAGCAACAGAATGTGAAGATGTCAAATGTTCAAACTAGCAAAGAACTCATGGGGAGCATATACACAGGGGGAGTACTGCGACAAGCATAGATGAAGCATACAAGTTCAATAAGATGATTATACACAGCTTCATAAGGTGTTGAAATCAATGCCAAAGGGGGATATTGTTGAACTTTGGTTGTTATTGATGTCAACTAATGTCAAAGAGAATGTCAATTGATTCAATTTGATTCATTGATGTCAATTGAAGTCAAGTGGATTCAATACTATCATTCTAGCTTGAAGAAGTATGGAAAAACCACATTGAAGAAGTATATGTGCAAGCAAGATAGTAAAGTATATGGATACCAGTATGAATAAGTATATCGAGAAGTTTCATTCAGTTTGAAGAAGTGTGTCCAGGAGTACATCATGCATATCCAATTTGAAAAATTACACAAGGAACGCGTACTTGAGCAGGTCACAAGTCCATCCAATCATAGTCCTTCAAGGTACAAGCTAAAGTGTTGGTTGGATAGAATTTTGAAGAGTGCGCAAGCGAGCCAAAGAATACATGGGACAAAGTATAGAATGCGCAATAAATTCAAGTGGAGTGTGCATGCAGCATGGAACAAGAAATTATTGAACAATTATGCAAGTCCTGAAAGCATGCAAGTCATCATCAATCAAAAGAATACTTCTATTGTTGAAGCATGCACAAGTTCCAAGAAGGGTGTAGTAGTTTAAGTTAGCATATGCGCAAATTCCACAACAGACAATACATCAAGTGCGCAAGACCCACAAGTGATGGTACCACAAGGGTCAAAGTCCCACCAAGTAGAATATCATGTATGTGCAAGTTCCACAAAGCACTGATATATCAAGTACACAAGACCCACAAGTGATGGTACAGTAAGGGTGAAAGTACCACCAATTCGAGGACCATATATGTGTAGAACCCTCAAAGAAAGGACACATCAGTGGCGCATAACATAACATGTAGAAGAAGCACAATCCGTGAAGCAAGGGAGAAGGAATTCCAAAACCAACTTGTGGACATACAATCCATGCAGGACTTGTATAAATAGGGAAGCAAGTTGGAGATTTGAAGTAAGCTTGATGGAAAGGATAAAGAGATTCTAAGTGGAAGATATAGATTTATATTCAAGCTAGAATCAAGGGATCAAGGTATAGAATAGTATCAGATCTAGTAGGGAGATGAGTGCACACAAGCAGATGAAAGATATAACTAATGGTATGCAGAATGATGCTATAGATCTGTGACAATTGTGCAAAGATAGAAAAGACAAAATGCAAAGGATGCGCAAGTGCATGAGGACCAAATGATGTTGCAGACAACACGCAGGCAACCATAGATGTTATAAGGTGGATCTGTGTAGAGACAGAACTTAAGCATATCAGAAGATGCATGAAGTGAAGAAGATTAACTGAAGTAAGAGGATTGAGTTGAAGTGTGCTAAGTAAAGAAGACCATTAGATGCGCAGAGACTGAGTTGCAATAGAATCAAGTATGCGTGTCATGATGACGATGATCTAAGGAAAGTGCATTAAAACAAAAGGATGAATCATATGATGCACAACATGTCACAGATTGTATGAAAGATTGTGGCACTTAAGTAGAATGGACACATCTTAGTAAGTGCGCAGTTCCATCTGATACTATTGTGTGATATCATAACAACAAGTTATTAATTGATGCACAACATCAGTTGAAAGTGTAGATGCGCAGATGCATAATGGAATATTGACTCTATCTCAAGTCTACATCAGTTACAACACACAGTTTATGAAGTGTGGCATCAATTGAAGTAAATTATTGAGTGGAATGAGAAGTGAAGTGTTGTATGCATGGAAGTGACAGCAATATGACTGCATACCGAACGTGTGCACAACAGCATGAACATTAGAATAATAGAAGTGTGTGCATGTTGGAATTTCAGTAAGGCAAGATCTTATTTTGTATATCTAGGTGGCAAGATGGGTCAAGGATCAGGGGTTCATATCCTCCTTCCAATTAGTAATAGAGAACACTAGGAGTTGGTGCTTCCTTCAGGTCGGTTCCTGTAAAACCAAGGGGATATGTTCTTCCTTGAATGTAATATTTTCATTACAAAAGAGAATTCCATGGTTTTCTCCCATTTGAGTTTACACGTCAAACTTATGTGTGTTTTGTGTTATTTTTCTTGGTGCATATGTGGATGAATGCTTTATTTATGTTGGATGCATAATTGAAGATCAAGAGTAAGTTAAGACTAATCTATTAAAGAAGTTAAAAACTACTCATAACTACGCTAATACTGATTCACCCCCCATATCAATATTAAATAGATTCCAAGAGAGACATAAGATTACGCAGGGAATTATTGATGAGGCTTTATGACTCCCAGTTCATGGTTTATCCTATCAAGTGAGCCTGATAATTTATTTTCATTTGATCCAGTGGTGTAACTATAATGTCCCCAAATTTTTGCTATGGAACGCTCCATTGGATTAGGGAGATGCATTGGCCTACGTCACTTGGTAAAGTCATGAAAAATGATCAAGGTGATGATTTGGATAATTGATGTCCAAATTGTTAAATGATGCAACATTAGGCAAAATTGGACAAGGAGGTCACATGAGATTGAGTTGCGTGCCACAAGAGTTGTAACTCCCTGAAATATGAATTCTAAGGTGGAGTTGGACACAATTGGGAAAGGAGGGAGCATTAGTGGAGGAATGAGTCCAAATATGTGGTGTAACTCCCATCCAATATGGAATGAATCCTATCATGGAGGCATCTCATGGGTTGTAACTCCCTAGGCTAAAAATAGAGAATCTATGACAACCTATAATATCTATGACAACTTATGACAACAATTAGGTCCTATGAAAGCTTATGAAAACTTATGACAGCCTATGACATGCTGCAGGTCCTAAATTTAACCAAGGAGAGCGCTAGAGGAGAGGGGTGGGCCCACATGCTAGTGTAACTTTCCCAAAATGATGTTAAGCATCTCTAATTCGAATTTCCAAGGTAGATGAAGTTATTATTTGGCCAAATAACATTATAGAGGAAGTAAATGAGTTCCATGGTGTCATTCTCTCATAAACATTACATTATTAATATTTTATTAAATATTTGTGAGAGAATTCTAGAATGAGGGGGAAATGCTAAATGAAGATTTATAAAAAGGATGAATACACAAGTGAAAGGGATTTTGGTCATTGTTGATTTTTGATATTGGAGAGATCTTGTGTCATTTCATATCTTGGGAGATTTGCCCCTTGCATTGTGAACTAGTTTCGATGATGAAATATTTCACCCTAGCTAGTAGAGAGGAGGAGATCACCATGATCTCTTCATTGGGATTCATAGTTGAATATTGAGAGGAGAAATCACCTTCATATTTCTCTACAGATCTTCAATTCATATGTTTATGTCCATTTTCAGTAGTGGGGTTGAGTTCATGTACGTGTGTTGGAGATTTAGTTTGTGGAAGTGAAAGATTGTTGATGTTTTTCGACATTGGCATCTTGTGTTGTAGTAGATATTAGTGGAGGCGGGTGCATCTATGGTAGCTTAGATATATTGGTGGCTATTATATGGTTAATATGGAACTCATACTTTTTACACCAAAATATCGTAATAATCCTGGTAATGAGGTGTGTACCCTTGTATTTTCCATAATCCTTGAATTGTTAGTGCCAAATTACTTGAGAAGAGGTTTTGCCTTCTCATTTTCCTAATTTTGGAACACTGACGCACCTAGCATTTTTACAACGTGCGCTAGACTCATGATTATGCACCCTACACATTGACAGAGCCTGTCACTAACTCATGTTTCCTCCATGCAACATGTGTCACCCCTCAGTGGCGCAGGTTTCTAGTTGACAGGGTGCATCAGTGTTGGTTAAAAGGAAAAAAAGAGAATTTTTGAGAGTCTTCTAGAACAAAGTTTTTGTAGAGGCTTATCCCTACAAATATGCATAGGTGGAATTCAAAATCCTAGCAATTTGGGATGATCCCATAACCTTCTCCATAGAGTCATCAATTCCTTCTATCCTATTTGGCCTATAAATGCAAGCTCACCTTCATGGAATGGGGAGGAGAAGTGAGAGCATCCAAATGTTGTTGAAATCATCTTAGAACTAAGTGTCCCTTATCTATCAGGAACAAGGTTGGATATTTAAGGCAAAAGGTTTGTTGGAAGAAGTTTCAACGTCAAGGAATGGCTGTAATCTCTCCCTTTGTACTTGCTTTGATTCATTAATAAATACTCGTTACATAAAGATTATCTATGTCAAATCTTCAGAATTTGCTTCCTTGACCGCATGTTTAGGTTAATCAATATTTCTCATTATTATTATCAAATCCTTCCCGTTTGTTGTATTTTTTTTGTAGTTGAAGATCGGGGACTACATCAAATGAGGAGACATCACCATAATAGTGAGGTAAGTAATTCTTCCACACTCTTTGCAATTCGATTAATCTAGGAAAGTTTATATGTTATGTTGTGTTTTGTTCTAGATATACATCATTTAGGCTAGATATGTTTGTCCTTGTACACATATATGAATTGTATTAAAAAAATATCTGGTTGGGGGCACACCTAAGAGGGCATATCTGAATTTTGGGGTGGAAATATTACTTGTGGAGGGCGCAATAGTGGAAGGCATTCACTCATTTGGAGTAGTAACTCTCCTTCTTTTCTTTGTGATTTTTTAGAATCCATATCTACTCTATTTGTAGCATATATATCCCTATATTTCAATATTTTTTAGAATCCATTGATGTAATCTCTTATGGTGTCCCATTTATAATAAAAATCTCTGTGTTTTTCCCCATAATTTGTCCAATATGCAAGCAATGGCGAATCTATGAGTAAATGATTATCTATGAGCAAATATGTTTGAATATGGTTGTATAAACTTAGTGTTTTGTTTTGAAACATTCATATGAGTCCTTGGTGTTTGTTAGTAATCCATTGGGGTTGATTTTAGTTTGTTTTGAATCATTTGGGTTTGGCTTGGAAGCTCTATGGTTGTGGGTGTTCTTAATCTTGCATCGGTGATAAGGGGGACGAAAGTCATCTTTTGTTTATAATATTATGAGTGTTTTGGGGATATGAGACCTATTCCATTACGTCGGGAGTTTCATATCCAGTAGGAAACACTTTTTAATTTTTCCACAAATGTTTATGTATGTCCAAGTTATGATCATTTTACCGGTCGGTCAACATGTAAAGTTATGCTAACGCATCCTCAGTTATAAAGGCATGTGTAAAGTGTTCAAAGATTCCAAAAAAGTCCTCTAGAGTCCATTAGTGGTAATATTGGGAGTGTTTGGGTCCATATGAATATTTTTGGGTCAAATTCAATCCTGTTAGGAAGTGTTGGGGAATAATTGGAAACCCAGTGTTCTATGCGGGCAGTTTTGAACTAGTTTTCCTAGTTTTGATTCTGATGGTTCTCGGAGGTTCTAAATGAGATAGAAGCTCTAATTTTTGGGTGGGATATAGTGCAAAGGTATTTCAAATATATATAATACCTGATTGAACACATCATAGTGGTTTTAAAATATACATTTTGGGATGCACACCATCATCCATATTAATCATATTTTGGTGAGTCATATAAAATCCATTATTTGGGATAAATTTGGGGATCAATTTACCCTCTATTGGAAAGTTGAAGTTAATGTGCCTAAATTTTTAATTGGGTACATTACAGTAACGTTAATCGAATTGAATGTTTTAGCTGTGCAAAATTTTATTAGCCTCATCCTCATGCATTATGTGTCATGAGGATAAGGCCCAATTTGAAATGATTCTCTTATGTTTAATTCAATAGTTTCAGGTCACATGTACCATCCCTATAATGATCCACGTAGGTTGAAGGTTCTACTTTGCTATTTTAATACATTCCTCTCTTTCTCTCTCTCTCTCTCTCTCTCTCTCTCTATATATATATATATATATATATATATATAGACACACATATACACACATGCATAACCTCTGAAGTACAGGACTATGAGTGAAAAGTTGAAAGCATTGTTACTCTGTTCAAATTTTAGACTTTCCCTAAGTAAACTTTGATGTCAATGTAACTACTTATTTCTTGAGAAATGGAAGCTTGATTCTAGAACGTTGTGTCTTTTCCATTGTTGTGAGATAGCTTAGTCCAAGCTCACTTACTAGGAAGGAGGGCCTAGTGACTTGGCACAGTGAAGCTTCTGTACTTTTTTCCAGTTAAATTCCTATAGCATATTCGTGTTCTGATTATCCTTCTCAGTATAAATTCTAGTCTTATGCATGTTTAATTGACTTAATTTGTATTAGAATCATAGATCCACACCTTTAGTGTTTATTTCAATGACTATTTCATTGTCATTTGTATACATTGGCGCATTTTCATTAGAAATTACTTTGCTTCTGTACTGTACATCACCATTCTGCAACTCACTCTTAATTCCACTTCAAGTACTTATGTATGTCGTCCATTGTTAGACATAAAAATACATAAAAGATTGTATCATAATTTAATTGGCATTTTTATTTTGATTTTCACCATAGGTAGAATGGATCACTGAAGTTCATATCAGTTCTTTATTTATTCATTATAATCTTTAGCGGATACTTTATAGGATAAGTCTTGGAAAAGCATATAAGAGTTGTGGTTTGTTTCCTTTTACATTGGAAAGTTCGTGTTAGGTACATTATTTATCATAGGTAGATTGATTATTGTCTCTTGTGCATACTATATTTCACTAACCACCTAGTGTAGGTATTGCACACATAGTATTTTGTTTGGAATTGGTAGCAAGTATTTCATTAGGAGGTTTAAATATCCATGAATTGTATAGATTAACATCATTTCAGTACTCAGGTTTTGTTATCGTAGTTAATATTTTGTATTGACCTATGGAAATAGTACATTAGGTTTGTTGAGTTGTTTACAAGGAATAGAGATTAAAACTAACTGAAGTTCAAGCAAGATATCTAATTTAAGTACAGAATATCATTTACACCAAAATCAAGTCATTGTACTTCACCATCGATTGAGCTAAAGCCCATAGTTGAGATTTCTTAGTAGATTGTTAGATCCTCATTATGTTTTCAGAATTTAAAAGCATTATCTAGTAACTCTGCACATATCATTTTTAGTTAGGATTTAATGTATGCATATCATAATAGAATATTTTTTATTCTCGAAGTTCCGTTAACCTTGAAATCGCATACAGTTAAACAAGCTAAAATTGACATCAAATATGGAACTTTTACCAATAGCTACTTTGGATACTATGTTTTCCATTTCTTAAATTATTGAAATTTGAACAGAGAATATAACCAACACTTCACTGCAAATAATATCATTTTCCTTTCCATACAGTGGAGGATTGTGTTACAACAATTGCACTTACGAATCATAACCTGAGTTCGAAATAGATTATCTATATGAATTAAATCCGTAATTTTGAGATACCAATTTCATGGAAGAATATGCATGCTTAGGTCAATGAGTAAATTAGAAGTCAAATACAGAATGTTCAAATTATTTCTTGAAATAAGTCTTTGCATTATCACCTTTAGGTCCATATTTCACATTTGTTACATTGAAGTTATTACTATTCCACTTTCAATACTCATTTTTTGTATTTGTATACGTGTCTGCATTTCAGTACTCATTTTATACTTATTTATGCATGTAGTATTAGTTTAGTTCATTTCTAGAACAACGTGCTCATTCCACATGTTTGATCAATTACTCTACTTTTAGGCTTAGTTTATGTTAAGTTTAAACCAAATAGACTAGCAAGATCACTGAAAGAAACATAATCACAAGATAGACACAGAATATACCCTGGGAAACCCTCATGGGGTAGAAAACCCAACAAATATTTCCTCAATAAGATGATCAACCAAAATACAAGATGTGCTCCTTCCTTCTTTGTCTCCTTAATAGATCTCCTAGACAAGTGCGCACTCTTCCACAAGTGAGTGAGTGTTCTAATGAAGAGTTCACCTCCTCTATTTATACTGACTCCTAACTGACTAAAAGACCTAATGGGGCTGACCTCTCCTGGAGAAGTCTAATAACCCCTAAAATATAACTACAGGGCCGACCCCCACATGGTGGGTCTAATAACCCTAGTTAATACAAACCCCTGGAGGAATAAACATCTCCAGATACATGATAGGGTTACCTCGGAGGAATGAAACATCTCCGGAATAATAAAGTACAAATATAATATTCTTTGAAGTTACAATATTCAACAGTTTAGATAGGATTTGAAGTTGCAAATTTAAAGGTTTCCCACAGAGTTAGATATTTACATGTTAATATTATATCTTTTCAATTTATACATCACAAATATTTTATATTTAATTAATATTAGAATATATTGTATATAATTATCATCTCCATTGTTGAAAACATAATTTAGACTTAGAATAGTTTCTTTTTGCAGCATTAAGATATGAGTTGGATTCTTTAGCTTACTATTTTTACACTTTTAGTCTTTTGTATTTGATAGGATAGAGTAGTTATTTTCTTGAAAGATTTTATTGCACGTCTAGTGTTATTTCCTATATTATTTCCAACATTCAGTTTTCAATATTTGATTAGTAAATTTTAGACTATGTTTTAGAAATTAAGAGTCCATAGATCATTAGTTTGTAGTAGTTGTCATAGGATAGATCCTGTTGTTCTGCACATACAGTTTTTACAACTCATTATCTTACGAGTCTTGGTTTGATAACAAGATGACCAAGGTTCATTATTGAAACATATAATTTACTTGACATTTTTGGTGCCATTTCCAGGAGGTTGTAGAAAGGAGCAACAATAAGTTGTTAGTTGTTTTTGTTTTTTCTAATCATATTTATAGGCGGGCGAAGGAAAATAAGATACACAAACAACCTCACAACAAAATTATGTGGTGTAACAACCGACCACATTCACTTTGGTGAGCCCTTCCAAACCCCTATCATTATGCATTTTACTTACGAGTAGACCTAGAGGTAAGTTAAAAGTTACTGTTCCAGTTAAAAATAATTTCTATGATAAATATTGTAGTAGTTCTAAGACCCCCCGTTACTAACTTGCTTGAGAAATCTACAAGAGGAAGAATTCAGATTGGAGGAAAATAAAAAATTAGTCTTCTGATATTGTTAAATTCGCAGTCTAAAACCACCATGAATCAAGGGAAAAGAGTTGAAATTTTGACAATTGCAGGTAATTAGCTTGTAGTTCCAGAAAATATTGTTAAATTTATTGAGGATGCAAGAGAAACTACATTGTCACAGGTTGATTATGTGCCTATGCAAGAAACAACAAAGGAGTAGTCTACAAGTTTGATTGCAGAACCTCCCTCTTCATCTCGCTTGGGAACCATATCAGAACATCCATTCAGTCTGTTTGGAGACATGGGATATGAAGAAATAGCTTCAAATGCATGTGATGGAAATGAAAGAAACAACATAGGTAATGAAGAGCATGAGGTAACATTTGGTTTCCCGATTTTACACCTCACACAAAATGTTAATATGAAAAATATTCCTCCCTCGGTCTTACCTCACTTTCATGTTTTGGTGACCAAGGATCTGGATGTATTTTTATTTGAATTTGAAATTTTGTGTCGAATTTATAATTATATTATTGATGCTTAGAAATTAAAATTGTTTCCTTCTAGACTAAAATATTATGCTCTTAGGTGGTTTATGGGTTTAGGAGAGTGCTCTTTGTTTCCTTGGGAAGGAATGAATAAAACCTTTCTTAAAAAGTATCAAGAATATTTCAATACTAGGGACGTGAAAACTGATATTTTTAAGATGCATCATCAAGAGGATGAGAGCCTTTAAGACTATGTCGAGAGGTTTCTCTATAACCTTCAGAAATCTAAACATGGTGCTTTGAATGAGGACTCTATCAAAACCATCTTCTTGAAGGGAATTCAAGAAGAATATATCAACATCCTTAATTTCATGGGATTTGGTGATATTTCTTGAAACTCTTTCCAAAACATTTGTGATTTATGTAAAAAGTTGTCTTGAATTAGGGATAAAGTAGGTAGAGGAATTCAAATACATTTTCTAGAGGAAATAAATTTGTTTTAGGAGTAACTAGAACATAAATAGGAAATTTATTGGAAAATTTTAAAGAAAATAATTTTAGTACTCTCAATAATCAATTAGATGCATTCAGGACTAAGAAAATACGAGAAGAGGAAAACACTACTTTATCTATTTTCTATTATAAGTGTAGACAAACACATATCCTAAAATATTTTCCATTGAATAACATACATATTTGTGTTTTTTATGTAGAAAATAATGCTATTGAAATCTACCCTTCAATACCACGATTACAAGATGTTTACAAAGGAAGTGGGGAAGCAAGAGAATATCCTTTTCTTGTTGCACAAAGTTGCACAAAAGAGGCCATGGAAACCAAGTCCTGAAGGTGTAACGTCTGATCCTTATGCACAATCTAGTCCATTTAATTTTAATAATCCATCACAATGGGGTGCTCCTAACCTATGGAAGACCTACCCTCCTCATCCTTTCCAAAACCAACCTTGGAAACAAGTTTGGAGTGGAAATACATACGAAAATGTTCCCCCTTAGCCATTACCCTACCTACCCTCAATATCATAATCCCACACTACCAACATATCCTCCTCAAGTTGGTATATTTCAACCTTCGCAACTCCAATTGCCCCCTAATCAACTCCTTCCTCCTCATCCCACACAATTTCCATCTCATCCTATTGCTAACCCAAATAATAGAGCTCAACCTTCTCTTAATGTTGGGCTCCAAACCTTCCCAATTTACATGATTACTTATTTTCCTTTGCATGCCCTTCATCTTAGGTCTAGGAAGGTTTTGAATATGAAAAAACCCATTGTCGTCATTGAGGAAGAACATGATGAGGAGGAAACTCATAGCCCTATACTCAATGATTACCATTCTAAAAAATAATTCCACCACCACAATAATTTCTACCATCACCTTTTGAGCGACATGTTGTAGGTACCATAGATCCCATGTTTTCAAGAAAACATGGGAGCCCCAAATTTTTATATGCAAAGGTAATGATTAAATTCCATGATTATTTTGGGGTTTTTCATCATGCTTGTATTGCTTTGCTATGATTTGATTAAGTTAGCAATTTTTCCTTTGGAAAATTCCTTTGATTTTGTGTGTTTTTGTGAGTTGCGGAAGGCTTTGGTTTTCCCAAAAATTAACTCGTTCCGCAACCTGCAATGCAGATTCCAGAAGCTTGGTTTTTGATTTTGAAACATGTTTGTTCCGCAACCCGCAATGCAGATTGCGGATGCGGAGTTCTTTTTCCAATAATTCCGGTTGATTGCACTCACAAACCGCAACCCGCAATGCACATTGCGGGAACACCTTTTAAGTAGTTTGGCGCTTTATGATTCCGCAACCCGCATTTGTGGATTGCGTATCATGGAAGGCATTTAAATAATAAATTTCACGTTTTTCGTTTCCGCAACCCGCATTTGCGGATTGTGGAAAACCTTTGGTTTGTTAATGTGTAGAGTTGCGATCCCGCAACTCGCAACCCGCAATTGCGGATTGCAGATTGCGGGAAGGATGTATATATTTTCAAAATAAACTCCTGCAACTCGTCTCCCGCATCTCGCAAAATTAGATCTTAGTCGTCGATCTGACTTGATCCTACGACCCAGATTTTACCGACGGAATTAATAAATATGTGAGTTTTTCTATTTTCCTTTCTCGTTTTTCAATTTCGAAAATTACATAGTGTGTGGATTTTACTGTGAATTATTACCAGGGGTCATTTTTTTCCATTTCTCAGTTAATACAGGTTGGTTTCACCTCATTTTCGTTTTTGATTGTTTTCGGTTTTGTCATTTTTCAATTATTTTTTATTCGTGTTCATCTATTTATCAGAAACCTCCAATTTTTCAAACATGTCTCATAACACTCGCTCCAAAACGGTTCAGAAAGACTTGTTAAACAAAGACCCAAACTTTGGATTTCTTATTGACACTAGTGACAAGGTTTCTGAAACTTTCCAGATTGATTGGTCCAGAATTTACTCTATATTTGATAATGACGACCTATCTGATATCCCGAATGACTGCCATGCCTATGAAAAAATTAGGAATTCACAGCTCCATGCCATAGCTGCCAGAACTGCTATTATTCCTTATACGGACATTGTTAAGTGGATTATCACCCATGCCAACCTTAAGGATCACTCTTTTAATGACATCATAGGGGATCAATTGGCTACTTTTTGTCCCGAGGTTTTCACCAGATTTTATGCCCTGAAACCGGCCGTTCAACCCCTTAATGCTGCATTCTTGGATTCTTCCAAGACTAGGTATAAATTTGATGAAATGGTGAAGTACTGGATGAAAAAACCGACAATTTTATGCCTAGGGATGATAACTCATACCCAGTTTCGTGGTTCAAGGAACCCTACTCCCTTCTGGAAGCCATGTTATGTAGGCTATATGGGATACCAAATTATTCAGTGTTCAAAGCAGAATGGGCACCTGTAGCTCATCACATCCTGAAAACTGGGGAGTCATTCCCCTGTGCATTCATCTTATTAGCAGAATTAAAGGCTTCCATTGAAAGATATTAGAAAACACCGAAGAAGCCCCATTTCTTCTACTTTGCCTATGTGATGGATGTTTTCTGTTCAGAGTTCCAATATCCTTCCATGGGGTGGAATTAGATCTTAGCTGCACCACCAGTTCAAATTTATTGCTCGGCCTTATGGGAAAGAAACTTTGTCCCTTTGGTTTATGACATTTGTGACCATTTCTTTGGTGCAATTTACCAATAGATTTTCAGGGAAGATGCCCCTGCCTTTTCCCACGATGCCAAGAATCTCATCCCTACCCTCGGTGATTGGTATGTGGGGGAATATTTTGCTTACATCAGAGTTTGGGGAAGAAACACAGTGCACCTGCTACCCATAGTCTTCCCAAACAGATTGCTATTGGAGGAGATATCTTTCCAGACTGTTACAGATGGGGTTTACCTTAAACTCACTGGAACTAAAAGAAGGGGATGGCCTAAATTCACCTTGAACCTTGGGCCTTTGGTTATCCCAACTTCAACTTGGGATGCAGTGTTGGGAGACAAACTTGCTACTTTGAAATTGGGATGTGATCCAAAAAGAATGCATGACCCTAAAGCATTTCTGGATGCTCACTTCAAACAGGAACATATGAAGATGAAGATTGGCTATACCCATCAGGATGTCCCTGATGAATCCATTTATTAGGGAGTTAATGCTTTCTCTGAGGTCCTAGTGAGGGCCTAAAGCAAAGAATAACACATCCATATTCTTCAGTATCAACAGGAGCTTAAAACCAAGGTTTTGAGCTATAGAAAAATGCAACTCAGCCTTGACAAGTAAACAAGAAGAGACAGGGAAGAAAAGGAAGCAAAAAAAGAAAGTGCTCCACTGATGCTGACCTATCCGGATGGAGACACAGGAAAAGTCCATATGGAGGATCCTCCGAAGTTGAAAACTGCTGCAAAGTTAAAAGTGTTAATGCAAACATCTCAGCAATTGAAACCAAAATTAGCACAAATGACTTTAGTATTAGTTACCCAAGCAGTTACTGCAGCTAACCAAACCAATGATACTCAAGTGGTTGCTGTAAGTGACCCATCCAATGATGCTGAGGTGGTAGTTGTAAGTAACCCAACAAAGAGACATGAAATTCAAACTTCTGCTTCTCAAATTACTACTCTTCACATTGAAGATAGTGATGTTGAGGATGAAACGCTTCCTTTTGCTGTGCCTGTTGTACAGGAAGTTACAGAGACTTCCCAAGCTGTTACAGATTTACTTAACATCATAAAAATGGATGAATCTGTCCCATATGAACATTTCGCTGAAGTTACTGATGCAGGTGATACAATGACTTCTCTACTCTGGCTTCCTTCTGTTGGAGTGCTTTCAACTGCATCTTCTGAAATTAAACCACCATCTACCAAATCCCAGTTATTTGATGCACTAGATTCCATTACTGCTCCATTTCAAACCATGTCACTTCCACTTCCCATTTCACCATCAATTGATGCAGAGATCCAGTCTCCAATTGTCTCTCTGCAATCACCACCATCTACTTCATCACCACCTGCCACCGATGTTCAAAGTCCAATTGATCCTTACTCACTATCGGTTGCTGATACCCCTATTTCACTTCCTAAAGTTTTCACTTCGATTCCTTCTCTAACCTCTGTACCATCAACTGCTGAAATAAATCCTTCATCCCCAACCACTTCTTAGATCACTATGTCAATACTTCTCAGATCACTATGTCAATACCTAGATCTACTGTTACACATAACACTCCATTAGTTGCAACAGGAGAAGTAGCTATATCCTTAACTGAGTTAGAAGTTTCCAGTGAGGAGGATATCATAGTCTCCCTTGGGGATTATTTTTATAGTAAGACAACAAAAGCAGTGGTTAAAAGGGGAAATAAGAGGAGAAGGGGATCAACTATATTGCAAGCACCCATTCCCAACTAGGTAATTTGGGCTAGACAGTCTTATGACATCCAAAAGGAGGAAATAGAGACTGCAACAGCTATGGGGGCATTTCCTGGAGCTAACTTTGATACAACAACATATTTGAACAAGGAAATTGATTTGAATACAGAAGAGTTGTAGAAACTTCAAGAGCAGCTGGCTAAGACGAAGGAAGAACATGAATCCTATATTCATGAATTGAGAAAGGCATTCAAGGATAAGCTCGAAGACCTTCAGGAGCAGAATGCTTCCATTCAGGTCCAATTACAGGATGCTGAAGTCTTGAATATTGCCAATGCTGAAAAGATAGCTATGTTGGAAAAGTAGTTTGAGGATGCAACTGCAAGTGCAGCCTCCTCCTCTTTCTCTAACTTTTCTCAGCAAGAATTCAGGGATTTGGCTGAGCAAGTAAATACAGAGCATCATAAACTCTTAGTTGACTTGTATAGTTTCCTGAATGAGATTCAAGAAACTCATATCTCTTTTGAGCGGATGTCTGCTGCCCTTGAACAACAGATGGATAAAAGCCAAGAAGATTCCAAAGCTTATGATGATATTGTAGAATGGTAGAGGTATATTAAAGATAAGCCATCTGATATCCCAGTTTTGGATAGTTTCAAATGCAGGAGAATCATAACAACATTAAATGCTTGGAAAAATTCTATTGAAATAGTTGAGGAAACAATAAAGAAAGAAAAATCCATCTGTGTTCGAAGGTGGTATGCAGTAGATAATATTATGGTTAGCCTACAATATCCTATCATGGATATCATTGAGAAGTCTTGTCCTCCCAAGTTAATGATTGAGTAGGTTGAATGTAGATGTGATGAGGTCAAGGAAAAGATCCAGCAGCTTGAGCACATCCAGATTGCTGATGTGGACCAGTTCATTAAGCAACCTCTCAGCCTAGAAGGCAAGATCCACATCTATCTGCGGACTTGGAATAAGTTGGCCAAAAATGAGATGGAAATCTTCACTTGTGATGCCTAGTTGGGGCTCAAATCAACCAACTACCCAGTTGTTGATGAGCTGTTAGTAGTTAGAACCAAGTGGCAAGCTTCCCTCGGTCATTCTTAGTTTGTTTGATTTTGTAAATCCCTGCTTTCATGGGATGCCTATCCTTTGTAACCATTTTGTAATTATTATTTAAGGGGTAGAGTTCTTATGGGGAAAGGGGGAGGATATCACCAGAGAAGGACTGGAGAAACATTATTTCAGTTGTGATCTTGTAATATTTTGCAGACCAATGAATCAAAGTTAGTTTCTTTTGGCATCTTCTTTGTTTATGTTATCAAATTTCTTTGATGATGTTTGATTTCTTCACCTTAATTATTGGATGAATACTATTGATTTTGCAGCCAATCATTAATGCATTGATCTATGATTTGGATTTGTCTTAATTCATGGTCTATGTGTATTTATGTTTTAATTGAATTTATTTAATTAAAATCTTTATCTATTTTTGCAAATGATTCACATAAATTAATAATTCATGTTAATTTTTCAATTAGCATAAGAACTACAGGGTAATCTTGTATGCACTCTATCTTTAAACTGTTATCAGTAATTTTCATTGTCTGATTATATTTTGAAGTTATAAGTAATGATCCAATTTTAAATTTTTGTTAAGCTGGCGAATTAACTTATTAAAATTCAAACCAAGTTATCCTACACACAAACAATACACTTGCTTTGGATTAGATCTGACTTAGTTTAGATTTCCTTCAAGGTAGATTTGTTCTAGGTTTAGATCCTTTTAGAGTTAGAACACTTTAATCTTCCCTCACAGGAAGACTTATCCCTTGGGATCAAACCCCATAAGTTCTAGCGGAGGCCTTTGTATCCATGGGAGTTAACTACACCAAACAGGCTGGGGATAGTACTGCTCTTGCGCAGAGCCTTTTGAAGCCTTTCAGTTTGGGTTTTCACCCTCAGTTCTTATCCTTAGAACCCATTCCAGCAACCTACACATCCGAGGCTTCAACACGGCCATAGGGACCAAAATATCCTCCTTATCTGGAGAGACTTGACTTAGAAAAACCTGTAGCTCAACCAAAATTCGACTTAGAAACTTAATTAAGGAATGTTTGTGTTAGGATTCCCTTATTGTATCCCATTAAATATGTACCTATCTATGAAAAAAATAAAATGGAATTATGTCTTAAGAATCTAGGAATAAAATGCAAAGGCCCCTACCATCCTTGTAGTTGGTCAATTATCTAAGCTTATGTTGAAACAACTTGTGAAGTTCATTTATCCTGGAAACCCCATTGTCATCATTTACATCAATGGTACTTCCATAGGAAATACATTAATTGAACTAGGGAATCCTATCAACATCATGACTGTCCCTACCATGGAATTGTTGCAATTAGATTATCTCAGACCTACACCAACAATACTTGAATTAGCTGATAGATCTAAAATTGTACATGTTGGTGTCTTGGATGATGCCATTGTTACTCTAGAATCATGGGAATATTCTGTATGTTTTATGTTTATCCAACCTAAGACCACTATGCACAGTCATCCTGTGATTTTGGGTAGACCCTGGTTAGATATTGTTGATAGTTTCATCAGTTGGAAATCTGGGGAGATGACTATCTCCAATGGGAAATCTATGAAAAAGCTCATTCTCTATCCACCTACACGGTCTACCTTAAAACAAACCTTGTGGTTAGAGATCCTTTATGGAGATGAAGTAACTGTCCAATACCTTCTTACCATTGAACAATCTATGGGATTACAAGAACTAAATAAGGAGAACATAATGAACCAATTCCTCTCTGTTACATAATCTATTGACTACCCTGAATCGTTTTCAGAGTATGAACATATTTTTAGTAGGGAGTTTCAAGAGAATTGTAATCCAATAGCCTCAACATCATCTTTAGTGATATCCATAGTTACAAGTTCAAGTTCCTATACTATCCTCGTTGAGATTAGTCTAGATAAATTTATACATATTAATCCTAATCTAGATTAAGATCAACAAAAGCGGTTAGTTTAGGTACTTAAAGAATAGTATGGTGCTTTCGTATGGGACTATAAGGACATGTGATTCATTCATCCTAATACCTGTATACATCAAATTTATATTCAGGAGAATGTCAGGCATGTTAGATAGCCACAAAGACGAATGAAGCCATCTTTAAAATATATTGTGAAAGAGGAATTGCTAAAATTAATGACTGCCAATTTTATATACCCCATCTCTAATAGAAAGTGGGTTTGTCCAGTTGTTATCGTTCCTAAAAAGAATGGTAAATGGAGGATATATGTGGACTTTAGAGAGTTAAACAAAGCTGCATTGAAAGAATGATTCCCTATTCCCTTTATCGATAAGGTACTACATTCATTAGCTAGCAAGAAGTATTTTTTTTTTCTAGATGGCTTCAGTAGATATAACCAAATCCATATCACACCAGAAGATCAGAATAATACTAACTTTAATTTTCCATGGGGTACTTATGCATACTGGGTTTTACCCTACGGTTTATGCAATGCTCCCACTACATTCCAAAGAGTTGTCCGAGGATTTTTTGTTGATATGATGCATGACTGTGTGGAAATCTATACAGATGATTTTACAATGTATGGTGACAATTTTGAAGAGGACCTTAATAAATTGTAAAAATTCTTAGTCAGATGCCAAGAAACTAACCTTACTCTTAGTCATGAAAAATGTAAAATGATTCTAATTGAAGTTATAGTTCTTTGGAATCATATCCTTGCTGCAGGAATTAAACTAGACCCAACAAAAAATGAAGTAATCACCAAACTTTCAGTCACAAAAGAGGTAATAAGTTTCTTGGGTCATGCAGGATACTATATGAGGTTTATTTAAAACTTCAATAGAATAGATGCACCATTATTTAAGTTACTTGCTAAAGATGCTACATTTTCTTGGGATTCACATCGTCAATTTGGTTTTGTTACCTTGAAAAAGAAGTTGTCGGTAACATTAGTACTTGGGGGGGGGAATTGGTCTCTTCCCTTTCACATTTATACCTATGCTTCTAATATAGCTCTAGGAATTACTCTTAGACAGAGAGAAAACCAAGTTTCATATGCCATTTATTTCATTAGCAAGAATCTTACACCCACTGAATCTAACT
This sequence comes from Larix kaempferi, assembly GCA_027924585.1. Lineage (NCBI taxonomy): Eukaryota > Viridiplantae > Streptophyta > Pinopsida > Pinales > Pinaceae > Larix > Larix kaempferi. The sequence continues at coordinate 1,560,915 of BSBM01000617.1, read as the reverse complement.
ATACAGTCATTGAAAAATAGCTACTAGTTGTTGTGCATGCAATCAATAAGTTTAGACACTATATCATATGCTATGAAATATTTATTCACATGGATCGTTCCTCCATTAGATTTATAGTGAACAAACCTATCACTAATGGTAGAATTACAAGATGGTTGATTTTGTTGAAAGAATTCAATATCACCATTTTTAGATAGACTTGGTAGGGAGAATCTAGTAGCATAATTTCTCTCCATAATCAGAATAACAATGATGAGGTTGTTCCTATAAATAATAATTTTCCTGATGACTTTTTTTTTTCTACTCACACACCTTTGTTTGTAGATATAGAAAATTATCTTGCTACAAGAAAATTACCACAAAATATTCCATCTCATGAGAAGAAGAGGATTGTTCGGTTAAGTTCCAACTACTCTTGGATTGGAGGTGACCTTTTCCATATTGGTCCTGATTTGATTATCAGGATATGTGTGCATGAATATGAGATACATGGTATTCTTCAAGCCTTCCATGATGGGCCTTGTGGAGGCCAATTTTCATACAAAAGAACTACTTACAAATTTTTGCACCCAGGATACTTCTGGCCAAGTATTTTCAAGGATGCTACAAGGTATGTTAAGAGTTGTGATAGTTGTCAATGCATAGGAAGGTCAACACAAATGGATGAAATTCCATTGCAATCTCAAGTATTGATTGAAAACTTTGAAAAATGGGTATTATATTTTGTAGGTCCAGTTTCTCCAATGTCATGCAAAAAGAGGTATATTCTAATTTGTAATGATTATGTAACAAAATGGGTAGAAGCAAAGTCACTTTTTAAATATACTAAAAAATATGTTATCGATTTTATTTATGAATATATTTTCCCTGTTTTGGTGTGTCTAGAGAAATTGTGACCAACCAGGAGGAACATTTTACATCCAATCTAATGAATTCCATCACCAAGCAATACCAAATTAAGCACTGCAAATATTTTCTATATCACCCTCAGGCGAATAGACAAGTAGAATCTACAAACAAAGTTTTGGAAGCCATTATTACCAAGACCGTCTAGTTACATCATAAAAATTGGGCAAACCGGATTCTAGAAGCACTTTGGGCCTACAAGACCACATGGATAAATACTGCAGGGAATACACCTTATGAGCTCGTGTAGGTAAGAAAGTTTTTCTTCCCAAGGAATTCCAAGTGGATATTTAGCTAGGTTTATATTTGAATGAAGCACAGAAACAAAGAGTCATGCAACTAAATGATTTGGATGAAATCCGCCAGGATTCCATCCAACATACAATGTTGGTTCAGGATCATAGAGCTACATGGCATGATCAATTTATAAAGATGAAGAATTTTCATCTAGGTAACTGGGATTTAATTTTTTATTCTAGATTTAAAAATTGTAAAGGTAAGCTCACAACTTGGTGTGTAGGACCTTATGAAGTTGAGATAGATTTTGAAAATGGTTCAGTGAAGATCGAAACAATTGATGAAAGTTAGATTTATTTTGTGGTAAATGGGCATAGACTTAAAGTATATCATAAGCCCATTTATAGAGAATATTTTGTCCTTAATATTTTACAGCAACCAGATATGGAAGTTGTTAATGGGAAGGACCCTTCTCCATCTCCCACTTGAGTTTATTTTTTGCTACATATATTTAGATGTACATATAATGTAAATAATATTTGAAAAAAAATTGAAAAGTAAAGATAAAAATTTGTTTAGTTGTCAAAACTGGCTTGCCATGGAAACTAGACATGAACTTGGTTGAAAACCGAGCAACTGACGAGTAAAGTTCACATTGGAGTATTGTATTCAGTTGCTAATTTTATCACTCTATTTAAATTAGTTTTTTGTTCTCAAGTTGGATGATGAAGGATTTCTTATGGCCTTTCTTCCAACATGCCTTGTCCTTTCAATTGAAGCACTCTATCTAGGATCAAGGTAAGAGACTTCTTCTAGTACCCGAGGCTTGCATACCTTAATAGTAAGCACTCTTGTTGATGATAGTAGGAAGCATCATTATCCTCTATCCATCATATCTTGCAAAGTGACTCAACCTCGGCCCATTCATTTGTAGTTTGTAGGATGTACTTTAGCACCTTGGCACTCATTAACATCAATGGTGAGATGTCTCGCATTGGTTAAAAACATTCATTAAGGGTTGGTAATCCAATGAATTTTACCTATGTTCGACTTCAGCAAAATCCATTCACATAGTTAGAATTGTGCCATGATATGGTTTATGTTGAAGACTATCATATTTATATTCTAATTTTAGTTTGCAGACTTCTAGTGGATTTTAGTCTCTCCATTAGTTTGAATAAAGAGGAAATAGGTGTAAGGAAGTATTGTAATCATTTGTTCCAAAAAGAGGTGGTTTTTTGTATCTCAACTAATCGATTTTTCCTATATTCAATTTATGCCTCGCTACAAAGCTTGGAGCACGATCGTTTGGCTATACAAACCCTTTCCCATGTTCCACTGGAGTTAATTTTTCTCTTCACTCAAAATAATATGGTGACTCCATTATATGGTGCATAGATGTACCTAATTTATTTCTCAATATCTGTTTTTAGTCTACAACATGCATTCATCATCAACAAGAATTGGTTCCAGTTTCCTAGCATGTTCCAACATTTTCTTCAATATTTCCAGATTTCTTGATCTCATAGACTTTTCCAAAATCTCAAAATATTCCAGCAAAAATATCAAGTTTAGGTAGCAACTACAAGCTTCTGACAACATCAAAGTATTTTTTAGGGAATTTCTAGCAGTTTCAAATCAATTTTCTGTGTTTATGTTCCATTGGGACAAAAATCGATACAAAAAATCTTGTATGTGCATTTTTCATTTCGTTGGTTGAGAAACAAGTACAGAAATGCCTACAGTTATATATTGGCATCATTTTTCATTCCAGCAATGCCAACTTATTTTCCAAATTCCTGCCATGTCTATGTAATTCCAACATTTCAGGATTTCACATCTATTGCACTAGCTACAAGACAAGGTAATTTGTGTTCCATATGCTTTCCATGCCTAGATTTGTAAGTAAAATTTCAGGTAATATTTTCTTAGGAATTAATTCAATCTACTAGAAACTAAAGAATGATTCATAATGAACAAGTCCTTTTTAGATCTCAATTTCTTAGCAAGCCTCATTTTCCCCTAAAGTATCATGATTTTACCTTACCTTTGCTCGTTGTTGTTATAAACTTGCATTGCATATATTTTTATCATAACTCTATAGCCTGACCTCTTTATGAGTTGGAATTACCATTTCCTATCCATCATCATTGTATCATATGGACTTCCATTTTCCTATGACCAATACCACATCTATCATTACATTCATACCTCCCTCCTCTTATGTTTTTTATTAATTCTATATCATCTGAATTTTTTTTACACCCCTCTACACTATTTGTAATGATGCCAACTCTTTATGGTATGTCCCATCCCACTCATTTGAACTAATTAGCATGATTGTGATAGGTTAGCATCAGAGGTGCTGAAATCTGCAGCAAATAGAAACATGCCAAAATTGTAATGGTCCATTCTCTTTAAACTGCATATACAAGCCTCTCTTTCCCTATTCATGACCTATAACTATCATGGTGGTTGACATAAACAAACTTGTTTCTCTTTCTGCCTCTGAAACCCTCCCTTATATATTCCCAACGACAGTATGGCATGGTTTTATTTTTTAAATTCCAAGGGTTCGATGATGAGTTCACTTTGAAGTTTTCCATTGGTTTCGATGGAAGGAAAGCTCGTATCGGTGACCTAGTTTTTGAAGTTTCAAAAAGCAAAATTACTGGGGTTACCAGGCTACCTCAGATGGGAGAGTGGTGGTTTAAGAATTGATCAGTGAGTCTAGAATCCTACAACTGGTTCCTGAAAGAATAATTTCACAATGTTGATGAGTTGAAGGGTTTTCCTCAAGCATGGATCAAGGATGAATGGCTGCAACCTCTGATGATAATCCAAAAATATATCACATGCGAAGGTAGATATGCTATTATTTCCTTTATCACTTTCGCATTCTACTACATTTTGAAACATGACAACACTTGAATTTCCCTTACTTCTTATGCAGGAGTTTGGACAGCATGGCTATCCAGGTTAGAAGGAATAATAGAAACCCTCACAGAAGTATGTATCACTATGGCCTAATTTAAATGTTGGTATTAGCATAATTAAATAAGATAAATGGCCTAATTTAGACAGGAGTTTGGACAGCATGGCTATCCAGGTTAGAAGGAATAATAGAAACCCTCACAGAAGTATGTATCACTATGGCCTAATTTAAATTTTGGTATTAGCATAATTAAATAAGATAAATGAAACCTTGTACAATTTCCAGCGTAGAATTGTTTTTAATCCCTAACCTAAGAAGTTAGCCCCGAGTTCTAGTGCTCAAAATGTGAATGAGGAACTTATTAATGAAGCCATAGTAGAAAAATTGCAGGAACCTGGTGTTGAATTTTCCACTAAGAATGTTGAGAATGTTGAGAATCTCTAGGAGAATGTTGAAGAGGTTGAAGTTGCTCAAGATAATGCTGAAATTCCCCATGAAAACATTGAGACTATTCAAATAAATTATGAAGTGGTTTATGAGGATGTCGAGGGTATTGTTGAGAGACTGCATTCAAATCCACAACAGAAGAAAACAAAAAAATCGTCCAGGAAGGTCAAGTAATCCCCTGTAGTAGAACTCGTGGCTCAAAGAATCAAAAGAAGTATGGATCAAGGTCAAATCCATAAACCAATAGGAGATTTAGATATATCCCCTTCTAATAGGCCTAGAAGACTCGTAATTAGTTCTAATGAGGAAGATGAAGGTGGTGTATGTCCATTAGCATATAGAGATACTAAGATACCACTAGAAAATCCTTCTCAGCAAACAACTAAAGCAAATCCTGTGATGGTAGACTTGGGTGGAGATACTGATGAAGAATCTCAACTTAAACCTAATTCTTATAGTTTCAAACTAAGTCCTGACCAACGACCTGATTCACTTATACATATAGAAGCCATTATTCACCTGCAAAGACGAAACCAAGAACTAGAAGAATAACTTCAAGAATATGTCATTCTGGACTGTTATGTAAAGACTAAAAATGAAGCACTAAAGATGCAGAACACCAACCTATGCAACAGAGTAGAGCATATGAGCACTGAAAATCTAGAATTGTGTCGAACAATAAGGAAATTTCATTCTATGATTAGGTCTCAACATGCTTAAATCAGAATCTTTACAAGGTGATTAATGGAAGAGAAAATCAGTCAGAATTGAGGTTTAAATCTTATTATCAGGGAAGCTAGGTTATAGAACTATCATAGCCTATAGTTTTGTTTCCTTTGCATAGTGACATGCAAATATCTTAGCATGGGTGAGATGATGGACTCCCATTATGTCCCTTTTGTTTCCATACATATGCCCAATTACCATTAATTATTCGATTTTTGCCTCTCTATATATCATTTACTAAGCCTAATATTGCCCCTTTGAGCATTAAAGTACCGTATTTTGTACCAAAGCACAGTCCAGGGTCCACAAGTATGTATCCTTCTAGATGGAAGTGGAGACCTCATATTTCACAAGGAATTATTGATGAGGCTTGATGACTCCCAGTTCGTGGCCGATCCTATCAAGCGAGCCTGATAATTGATTTTCATTTGATCTAGTGGTGTAATTGTCATGTCCCAAATTCGGCATTGGGTCACAATGGCCTAATCACCTTGGCCCTATTCATTAGAGTTTGTCAAATTGATGCTAAAGGTCAAATAATTGCCAAGGAGGAAAATTACTAGTTTCCTAGGTTTGGGGTCGAAGCTTTGGGATTTGGAATAATGGAGATAATAAATGATGTTTGAACATTAGAATGGAATAAATATTTAATAAAGGAGATAAATAAATATATACAAGTGAAAATCACAGTGGCATTTGATCATGAAGACACATGGAGGAAGTGGGACCCACATATGGCTAGATTTCCCCACTACACTTGGCATCATTCTCTCACCAATTCGAATTCAAGGTGAATGGTAACATACTTGGGGGAGTCCAAAAGGTATTATTCATGGTATGACTCATCCAAGGTCGAAATATAGAGGAAGAGTAACTCCTATGACACAAATCGGACCTGAAGGATGACATATGACATATATGACATGTCAGGGATAAAAATATACTCCAAGAGGGTGCTCAAGGGTGTTAGGGCAGCTAAGATGCTTCCACATGTGATTTGGTGGAAGTGGGAGACTAGGAATTGTTGTACAAGTGGTGTTCTTTGGAATCTCTTCCCAACTTGAGTTGGAATGAGTCTCTTGGAAGGAATTTGACCCATGGAGGAAATTAGAACTTTATAAATTTCAATAACAAAGAATGAAACCGGATTTTGATCATTTGTAGAATTTGCAATTGCATTTGTGTAGAGGGAGAGCTAGTGGATGACTAGTTTCTTGCCTTAGCCAATTTCGAGGGTGAAAGATTCCCATCCAAGTTGGTAATTGGAAAGGCCATTCAAACATTTCATTTGGAGATTTAATGGAGTCTTTATTTGCAGGTTTAAGCTACAGGGAAGCTCATGGTTTCTTCTATTGCAGCACATTCTCTCAATCATTTCCAGTTTTGATGGCATATTCTTGATCCTTGAGGGAGGGCATTTTTGGTGAGCTATTGTAATATTTGGAGGAGCTTCTCATGCCCCATTTATTTTGTAATATGAATTAAATACTCTATTATTCATCTCCAAAAAGTTTCAGGTCGAAATTCCAAGTAGAAATATATAAATCTCATTTTTAATGGAAGAACAATGCCATTTCCCCACTACCTTGTTGTGAACCAATGTATTGATGATGATTTCGAATGAATGGATGATTATCTGATGAATTTGTGATTAATTTACTTCCATGGATGTATTTTACAAGTTTCATGTACTGTACTTGAGCATTTGAAGTATTTTTACTCAGTTTAATTGCATTGGGAGAAGAAATAGTGCCATTTCCCCAAGGGTCTAATTGGTGATTTTTGCAGTTGAATGGGAGAGGTTTGGAACAGATATAATAATCAATTAATGGTGCACATGAGACCTTAATAATATCCTTAATACATTCCCTACCTCTGTTCATAAATTTGAGTGGGTTTGGAGGCATTTGGGAAGCCATTTTCAGTACTAACCCCAGGGGGATTTGAACCCCAAATTACTAGTAAAATTGCATACTTGGTCCAGAATCTTAAGAGAGTTTTCAGAGGTATTTTGGTGGACATATATCATCCCTGAACATAATATTCAAGTCCTAATATCATTCATACACATTCCTTGAATATTTGAATGCATTTGGAGTCAATTCGAGACCTAGAGACCAATACTAGTCAAAGGAAATTACTAGTAAAGTTCCCTACATTGGCCAGAATTGAAAGAGGATTTGTAGAAGTATTTTAAAGGTCCAAAAGCATCCTTGAAATACATATTTATGTTCTAACATCATCCATATACCTTCTCAGAATATTTGGGAGCAATTGGAGCAATTTGGGGACATAGAGCTCAAAACTAGTCAAAGGTCAAACTAGGGAAAAAAGTGAAAAATTGCCATTTTAATAAAATTCCTAACAAGGCACATTACAGTAATGTTATTCAAATTTAATGTTTCAATGGTGTAATAGTTTTAATAGGCCCATACTCATGCACTGGGTGTCATATGCCCTAGATGGAAATTATTCTCTTACGTTTAATTTGATAATTTCAAGTCACATGTATAGTCCCCATAAAAATCCACAGAGGTTGAAGGTTCTGCTTTTCTATTTTTATACATTCCTCTGTATATATATATATATATATATATATATATATAGATATATGCATAACCTCTGATGTATGGGACTACCAGTGAAAAGTTGGAATCTTTGTTACTTTGTTCAAATTTTAGAATCTACCTAAGGAAACTTTGATTCCAATCTAACTACTTATTTCTTGATAAATGGAAGCTTGATTTTGGAACGTTGTATCTTTTCCATTGGAATGAGGTAGCTTAGTCCAAGCATACTAGATTGCATTCACCACCTATAGGTATCGCACACATAATAGTTCGTTTGGAGATGGTAGCAAGCATTTAACTAGGCGGTTTAAATATCCATGAATTGTATAGATTAGCATCATTTTAGTACTCAAGTTTTTTTTTATCTTAGTTAATTTTTTGTATTGACTTATGGAAATAACACATTAGGTTTGTTGAGTTGTTTACCGGGAATAGAGATTAAGATTAATTGAGGTTCAAGCAATATATCTTAGTTAAGTACAAAATATCTTTTACACCAAAATCGAGTTATTGTACTTCACCATCTATTGAGATAAAGCCCATAGTTGATATTTCTTAGTAGGTTTTTAGATCCTCATTCTGTTTTTAGAAGTTAAAAGAATTATCTAGTAGCTCTGTGCATATTATTTTAATTTAGAATTAAGCATATGCATCTCATAATACAATATTTATTATTCTCGAAGTTATGTTAACCTTGAAATTGCATACTGTTAAACAAGCTAAAATTAACATCATATCTAGAACTTTTACCAATAGCTTCTTTGGATACTCTGTTTTCGATTTCTTAAATTATTGAAAGTTGAACAAAGAATATAACCAACACTTCACTCCAAATAATATCATTTTCATTTCCATACTATGGAGGATTGTGTTACAACAATTGCACTTACAAATCATAACCTGAGGTCAAAATAGATTAGTTATCTAACTTAAATACATAATTTCAATATATCAATTTCATGGAAGAATATGCATGCTTAGGTCAATGAGTAACTTAGGAGTCAAATACAAAATGTTCAAATTAGTTCTTGAAATCGATCTTTACATTAGCACCTTTAGGTCCAAATTTCACATTTGTTACATTGGAGTAATTGCTATTCCACTTTCACTACTCTTTTTTTGTATTTGTATCTATGTCTGCATGTTACACCAAAATCTTGTCATCATGAGTCATGTGTCAACTCAGTTCCTTAATACCTGAAGTTTCCCTGGATAAAACACCTTGAGCAAGTTGTTTCCCTTAGCTTCCACCATTTCTAGTAGTGCTGGTGCATCCTGCTTCCCAGCAAGAGGCGCAAAAACATGGTTGGCACATGATGATCTCTGGAAGACCGCGCCAGTGGCTCTTGCTTCCCTCATACAAGATGCGCCTGCCCCTACCCGGCGCCAATTGTCTTCATGCAGAGTGCGTCGGTGTTTGTTAATGTGGATAACAAGGAACTTCGAGCGAATTATCAAAGTTAGGTGACATGGAGTTCTATCCGTAATTAGTTGGAAGGATGATATTCGGTCCCTAACCTAATGGGAAGATCCCTTATACCTCTCCCTTTGATCCTCAACTTACTCTATCCTTATAAATAAGACCTCTCTCTCCATTGACAAGGGAGGAAAGACTATAGTATTCTCACACTGGTGGAATTATCCTTGGTGATCCCTACTCAGCCTTTGGGAGGCATACGTTATCCTTTGGAGGCTTAGCTTGGATTATTGGATGGAAGTTACGACGTTAAGGCTTAGGTTGTGACTATCTTATCTCTATATATTTCCCATTTATTTATAGTACTACAAAATCTTTCCATAAACATTGTTGTGTTGATAGTGTTTAGAGTTTTCTTCCTTAACTGTTAGCTTAGATCAGTTCATATTCTATATATGCTTTTACTATTTGCTTGTTTCCATTTGTTCAATAGGGTTTTGCATCTCAAGATATGAAGACCTGGAGCTTGGAGAAACAAAGAGAAGAGGATTTGCGAATCTAAGGTGAGTTATTTACGTGTTCCTTGCATCTATAATGATCTAGGAAAGTATTTTATATTCTGTATTCATTTGTTCTAGATCCACTTGGACTAGGGAGATTTGGCTTGAGTCCACTTGAGTAGATTGTCCATAAACAAATCTAGCAACCATACTGGGGAAAGAACATAGCTTTGATTTCAGTTTAGTTTGATTTCATTGATCCATGTTCATTCATTTTCTAGCTTCCTAAGCCTCTCCCATCTTTCGATTTTGTCATTAAAGAGTCTGTTCACTTCCCCTAACTATGTTTGGGATCAATATTAGACCTCTTACCATTCATTTCTGGAGATCATTGTACTTTTTCTACTTGTTATTCTCTCGACGCCCCTGGGTAGTATATTCACTGCGCCACTGTGCCTTTAGCACTAATTTCGAGTGAGACTCTTGCGCCTTTGGCGCCCTTTTCTTGTTTGCTGCCTGAGCCACTGGCGCAATTTCCCTATGTATAGAGTATGCTTGGCGCTCTGGTTCATAAAAACAGACTGTGCCAGCATTTCTTACTTGGTGTTTAGCATCATGTTCTCCATTTTTCGTTATTTGGTCTGATTGATAGAGCTTCGTGTACTGCATCTTATAGTCACAGAACCCCTACACACAACATACTGTCATTTTCCTCTATTTTTGGGTCTTTCTGAGATTTGGATCCATGTTTGGCCCTTTGAGTCAAAACTAGTGTTTTTCTTGCATTTTTAAGCGAAATGGGTTCTATTTTTGAAAAGAAAAATCGCACAGTCGTTTTGACCCATATTAAGGTTTTAAGATAATTTTTGGTTTGGTGTGACTGGCTTGTTTTACAAGACTTGGAAAGTGTGGGATATCCATGTCTTTCCAGGCCTCTTTTTCTTGGGTTGTGCATCTTGTTTCCTTTACATATTGAGTTATCTAGTGATTGTTGGGAAATATTGATTCCTTGTCTCCACTTTAGTTCAAAGAAAAGTTTAATTTTGTCCCTCTTTTGGTAGATTCACAAATTGGAAAACATAAATATTCTTCTTGCTTTAATTTGATCATTTGACATTCTTGGTCTTATACTCATCAGTAGAAGAAAGGCTTGTTTCATATTTGTGTGCATTTGAGTTAGATAAGGTTATTGAGTGTTTTTCTTTTTCTTGCATTTGATTGGAAACATTTGTGGAATCCTTCATTCCATAGCTTAGATGTGTCTTTTTTGAGAGTAAAAATATAGGAAACAAATTAGAATTGTTGCATTTGGTGTTCATAAAAATATCTCTTTTATTTCTTTAGGATAGATTGGGTATGGTTCTTACATGATTGGTTATCATTCATTAAAAAACTAAAATTGCATTTGCATTGGGTTGTACATTTGGGAATGAAAAGAACTCTTCCCTACTTCGGTAGAAGTTCATTGAAGGAAAAATACTTGCATAATTCATCTAAATTTGCATGGTTTGATTCAAGTCTACACACCATCGAGTTGCACTTCCGCTCTCCTTGAGTAAACAACAGCCTTTAAAATTAACACCCTAACTAAACACACATTAACCTCATTTGAGGACATAAAAGAAAAGTGTAGTCAGGTAGGACATCGGGGATAGGAATCCAAATAATTTCCCCTTGTCATCTTACATTTGAGACATAGTTGTTTTCTCTTAGGGTGCTAAAATCCTCTTGTATTTGTTGAAACGGTTATACACCAATTTGTTGGGGGGGCTCCCATTCCACGGGGGTAAGCAGCGAGGACTGGTTCTAGACGGACGTTTTGGAATACCGCACTCCACTTGGTGCCTAAGGACATCAATCCATTGTCTTCCTTTTATTTTCTGACCTCCATACTGGTTGTACAAGGGTCAGAAGGTAGAAGCTCCAGTAAACCTTCCCAGACATGTCATGAATGAGGTATCCTAGTGACCATCCTTCTAGGGCTATTTTACCCAGGATCCCTATCGGTAGAGGGATATCCTTTCATCTATATTGGTCTCTCATTTCGTATTGTCTGACTTGCATTTCATCACCTTGCGGAGGATACGATCTGTTGAGGTCCCCGGATCTTAGATAGGAGGATTTCTTGCTCTTATACCTTATAGAGGGTCTATTTTTTTTAGTGCTACTTGTTGGCTTTTTGGCCTCTTTGCTCTTACTCACTTCCTGTGGCATCGGTCACAGTAAGTTTTTTGAGTTTTCTTTTTGGCCTGTGTGCCTCTTTTTTCTTCTAGTTTAGATATGGAAACTTCTTCTGGGACTACCAATCAAGACGCCCATTTTCAAGGGGTACCTTTTGTCTTTCCTCCAGTCGGAGATATTGGTCCTCCCTTTATTGCCACTTTAAATCTTCCTGGATTAACCATTGGATTACTGGTATCGTTATCCAATTCAGTGATTTCGGATGTACCCAATGTTTCAAATGTAACTCTCCACCACGAGAGTGTCAATCACAAACTGATCCTTCCCCTTCTTCGTCAGATGTATTTTCTTCTGTTCCTTCTTCCTCGCCTGATCAAAGCAATAGTGTTAGTAATCAGGAGGATAAAAAGAAGAAGAAAAGGAAGGTTAGAAGAATAAGGACAAGAAAGATACCAAGCATCAACCATCTGCCTCCGATGGAACTCGTTCTATTCGAACATCTCGTAGAACCAAGTTCCCTTGCAAGCTTTTCAAGGGTGATCACCTTCTCAAGGATTGTCCTAGTCTTTCCAAAGTGTTAGAATAGTGGTCTAAATCCTCCAAACCACCTATATCATCAGCCTCTGGACATCATACTGATGATACCCCATCAACCAGTGAATCTATGGTGAAGAGTCAGAAAGGTAAAGTCAAGAATCCTTGTTTGTTATGCAAGGGAATGCACCTTACTTACCTTTGTCCATGCATGGATGAAGCATCACAATTGTTGGAAGACATTACTGTATGTCGTAATTTTTCCCTTCACCCCCCATTGGTTGATGAAGTGGTCGATCCAGCCCCATCCTTGATCGATCCCACTCTTTCTTCAAAGAGTGAAGTTGAAGTGGTTGAATTGATATCACCTCCACTTGATCCCACTCTTTCATTGGAGAATGCCCAGACTGAAGTAGTCACCATGATAAAATATTTATCTCATTCTAGTCTTCTAGTTGGGAGTGAATTGGAAACTGTTGATGATTTCCTAGTCAATTCAGATTGTTCCAGGAAAGGGGAAATCCTGTCCATTTCCACGGGACCCCCTCCAAGTACTGAGGTCATTTCCTTTGATTGGAATGGTCTAATAGAATCTCATCTTCCATCGAGTGTTCCTTTCTAGATATATGTAGGATTTTTCGATAAGGAAATATTTCGCACTATAGTTGATGAGGGAGCTTATGTTAGTATTTTATCCTCAATTGCTTGGAAAGCTATAGGTTCCCCTCAGCTTGTGCCAGTCACTGACCAGATATTGGATTTTAATAGAAGTCCTACTGGAACTTTAGGGATCCTTCCTCAGTTACCTATCACTTTAATATGGAAAACCGTCTGTATTGATGTTATGGTAGTCCAAGGTCCCTTATATTTTAATCTACTCCTTGTACAATACTATGTTTATGCAATGAAATCTATAGTGTCCTCACTCTTTCGAGTGATGTATTTTCCTCATCATGGGAATATGGTGACCATTGATTAGATTTTCTTTGTGACACCCACTCATTGCATGACTCCTAGTCATCAGACTTCCCTGAATGTTCCACATGTTTTAGTGGTTTCTCCGCCCTAGAGATGGAGGGCATGTCTCCATCCTCTGGACATCATGTTGGAGTTATTCCCCTAGATTCTTATGCTATGGGGCACACTACCAACCTCTGGACATCATGTTGGGTAGGAACTAGTCCCAAGCATAATTTACGTTTGGTTTCAAGCTTGTGTAAAAATTAAACCAATCCCAAGCATAGTTTCCCTTTAGTTTTGAGCTTGTGTAAAAATGAAACCATTCAGGAACATAGTTCCCTTTTTGTGTCAAGCTCGTTAAAAAATGAAACGGACCATCATGAGCATAGTTTTAGTTTCGTTTTAAGCTCATTAAAAAATGAAATAGGCCCCTTCATGAGCATAGTTTCTTTCTGTTTTAATCTCGTTAAAAAATAAATTGGGTCCCTTCAAGCATAGTTATTGTCTATTTCAAGCTTGTGTAAAAATGAAATATATCATCCTCCCACTGAATCGAGTCTCCCACTAGATTTACAACTTGAACCTTCATTTCATTTGCCTGTGTCACTTGATCCTCATTCTTCCTACCCCCCTGGTGAACATATTCATATTAGTAGCCAGGATTTTAATTGGGTAAGGAAGAAGGATAGTCAGACGAAATGAATGTTGGGGGGCATGTTAAGCCGCTAGCAATAATGTTGGGGGCATCTACCGACCTCTAGATATCATGTTGGAAAGGAACCCATGAATGGGCCTTAACCATGAGCATAGTTCCCTTTCTGTTTCAAGCTCGTTAAAAAATGAAACAGGTTCCCATGAGCACAGATTAGTATTTGATTCCAAGCTCGTTAAAAAATGGAATAGACCCCTACAAGCATAGTTTGCTTTTGGTTTCGATCTTGTGTAAAAATGAAACTATTCCCGAGCATAGTTTACCTTTGGTTTCAAGATTTCATAAAAATGAAACCAACTTCATGAGCATAGTTCCTTTTCTGTGTCAAGCTCGTTAAAAAAGGAAATAGGACAATACGAGTAGAGTTCTATTCCTGTGTCAAGCTCGTTACAAAATGAAATCGATGACCATGAGCAGAGTTCTATTCCTATGTCAATCTCATTAAAAAATGAAACAACAAACTATGAGCATAGTTCTATTCCTGTGTCAAGATCGTTAAAAATTAGATAGATGACCGTGAGCATAGTTCTATTCCTGTGTCAAGCTCATTAAAAAATGAAACAGTACCCCCCGAGCACAGATTGGTCTTTGTCTCCAAGCTTGTTAAAAAATCGAACAAATATCTACAAGCATAGTTTACCTTTGGTTTCGCGCTTGTGTAAACATGAAACCATTCCTAGCTTCACGGGCATAGTTCTATTCCTGTGTCATTCTCATTAAAAAATGAAACAAATCCCCTCCCCTTGAGTTGAGTCTTTCGCCAGATTTGATATCTGAACCTTCATTTCATTCGCCTATGCTATTTGATCCTATTTTTTCGTCCCCCCATGGTGAACATATTCCTATTAGTAACCATGATTTTGATTGGATGAAGAAAAAGAGTAGATGAATGAAACAAAGCTTGGGGGGCATGTATCCAGCCTCTAGAAATCATACTAGAGGTAATTCGTTAGCTTCTTGTGTTGGGGAAAACTTACAACCTATGGGTATCATGTTGGGGATAAACCTGCCATTAGGAATTATATTGAGCATCGTTTATTTTCTGTTACAAGCTCATTAAAAAATGAAGCAGACATCATGAGCATTCTTTTCACTTGTCTTTGAGCTTGTTAAAAATAGTAAGATGGTATTGAGCTTACTTTTCACTTTTTTGTGCTTTGTTTGAAACATGAAAAGTGGTTTGAGCTTACTTTTTACTTTATCGTGCTCTGGTTGAAACATGAAAAGTGGTTTGAGCTTAATTTTTACTTTTTCGTGCTCTGGTTCAAACATGAAAAAGATTTTGAGTGCTTTTGATACCATTGTCGTGCTCATTAAAAAAATGAGTAAAACAGTGTGTCTAACGAGTATAGGTTTATCACTTTATCTGGCCTCGCTAGACTACTTACGGAAAAGGAACTGTGTCGAGTTTACTTTTTTCCTTTGTCGTACTCGGTCATCAACCACGACAAAGTTGTATATGGAGTTATCTTTAAAGTCCTTTTCAGACTCTCTAAATATGAAAAGATCACCAAGCGAACTTGATGCTTTCACGCTTGTAATAGTATTTGAATGATCGTATTTCTGGTGATAGTTTACCCCTTTTCCGGACTAGGAAGTACTATTTACGAAAAAAGGAGCACTCCAGCTAATAATGACTGGAAGATTTCTCTCTCGCGTTGTTTTATCCTTTTTCGAGTGAGGAGACTAAATTTTACAAAAAAAGAAACTTTGGAGTATTCTTTAGTTCCTTTCAGACTCTCTAAACATGAAATGACGCCAAGTTTACCTTTTTTGGACTCGTTAAAACTAACATTGAAGGGCCCGTTTTGGGACGAACCCCTCCTAGCTCAGGTTCGTAAAACATTTGGGATTGGACTTGTCCATGGGATGAGCTATACCGAGCATCTGTTACCCTCCTCAAGATCATTAAAAAACAAAATAGGTACTCCTCAATCATGATGGGAAATAGGGAAGAGTTTGTGTTTCATTTTAGTTACGTCAGTACGTAGTCACTCTTGAGCATGGCACTCATTTGCATATGCATTCACTACTTGGGTAATCCGTTTGTTGTCGAGTCACTGGTCCCACAAGTCTTTCTACTCCTTTGGGTCATCTAAATAATACTTCCACCATTAGTTGCATTAGGGGATTGGTATCATTCTCGTTAAGTCAATACTTCCAAGTCATGCCATGCCCATTTTCAAGAGAGGTTTGGTCATCCAGTCACTATCTACAGTCATCTCACCTTCCATCATACCGGTCGTCCTTGAGTCAGTCTCACACATTACTATTCGATTCACTCCAAACATCCATTATCGCGTTTCGTGTCGATGATGGGGGATTCATCATGGCCCTCCTTCGACAGATTTATCCTTGTCGACTTCAACACATCATCCGAGGATTGAATCTTGGAACCAATCAAGTACCTTGGGCCTGCATGCCTGAATGGTAGGTTACCTCACTTTCAACATGAGTTTACATCATTGGCTCTTGATTGAGATATTCATCGATTGTTTGACCTCAACTCATTGATTCACATTCGATGGTATGTACTATGATACCTTGGGAATCATTGACACCAACGGTGATTTACCTCGTAATTGTTAACGGTGTACATCATTGACCGATAATCAAGCGGTTTCTGCCATGTTCGACTCCAAGACATTGTAATCACATGGTTATATTCGTATCATTGCGGTTTCAGCTTGAAGACCCTGGTTTAAATAATATTTTACCCTGGTTGCGATGGAGATTGTTTTGATTCATATTGCACGGATCCACTTTGTATTGGTTGTGGTTGTGTTATCATCTCATCATGGATCTACGATTGTGTCCAGTAGCCATGATTGTTTTTAGTCGGTCTTTACTACCATGGATATGCAGTATATTGGTCAGTAGCCATGTTTTGATTCATATGAGACTAGTATCTCAGAGTTGGTTGTATTGCAGTAGCTGCTTCCAGCCAACAATTCCTTGTCATCGATCCTTCACATTACAAATCATTTCACCTATCTTATTTTACCAGCTTCATGCTTTGGGGGGCATTCTGTTACACCAAAATCTCGTCATCATGAGTCATGTGTCAACTCAGTTCCTTAATCCCTGAAGTTTCCTTGGCTAAAACACCTTGAGCAAGTTGTTTCCCATAGCTTCCACCATTTCTAGTAGTGCTGGCGCATCCTGCTTCCCAGCAAGAGGCACCAAAACATGGTTGGAGCATGATGCTCTTTGGAAGACTGCGCTAGTGGATCTTGCTTCCCTCATACAAGATGCGCCTGCCCCTACCTATCTCCAGTTATCTTCATGTAGAGTGCGCTAGGGTTGGTTAATGTGGATAACAAGGAGCTTTGAGTGAATTCTCGAAGTTATGTGACATGGAGTTCTATCCCTAATTATTTGGAAGGTTGGTATTTGGTCCCTAACTTGATGGGAAGATACCTTATACCTCTCCCCTTAATCCTCAACTTACTCTATCCTTCTAGCCTTATAATTAAGACCTCTCTCTCCATTGAGAAGGGAGGAAGTACTATAGTATTCTCACGCTGGTGGAATTATCCTAGGTGATCCCTACTCAGCCTTTGGGAGGCATACATCATCCTTTGGAGGCTTGACTTGGATTGTTGGATGGAAGTTACGACGTTAAGGCTTAGGTTGTGACTATCCTATCTCTATGTATTTCCCATTTATTTACAGTAATACAAACTCTTCCATAAACATTGTTGTGTTGATAGTGTTTAGAGTTTTCTTCCTTAACTGTTAGCTTAGATCAGTTCATATTCTATATATGCTTTTACTGTTTGCTTGTTTCCATTTGTTCAACAGGGTTTTGCAGCTCGAGATCTCAAGGTCTGGACCTTGGATCAACAAAGAGAAGAGGATTTGTGAATATGAGGTGAGTTATTTACTTGTTCCTTGCATCTCTACTGATCTAGGAAAGTAGTTTATATTATGTATTCATTTGTTCTAGATCCACTTGGAATAGGAAGATCTGGCTTGAGGCCGCTTGAGTATATTGTCCATAAACATTGCATTTCAGTACTCATTTTAGTACTTAATTCTATACTTATTTCTACATGTATTATTAGTTTAGTTGATTTCTAGAATAATGTGCTCATTTCACATTTCTGTTTCAATTACTTTTCTTTCAGGCTTAGTTTAGATAGGATTTGAAGTTGCAAATTTAAAGGTTTCCCACAGGCTTAAAGATTTACATATTAATATTAGATCTTTTCAATTTGTACATCCCAAAGATTTTATATTTAATTAATAATAGAATATATTCTATATAGTCATCATCTCCATTGTTAATAGCATAATTTAAAATCAGAATAGTTTATTTTCCCAGCACTAGGATAGGAGTTGGATTATGTAGCTTAGTATTTTGACACTTTCAGTCTTTTGTATTTGATAGGATAGAGTAGTTCTTTTCTTGAAATATTTTATTGAATTTACAATGTTATTTCCTAAATTAATTCCATCATTCAGTTTTTAGTATTTTATTTAGTAAATTTCATACCGTGTTTTAGAAATTAAGAGTCCATAGATCATTAGTTTGCAGTAGTTTTCATAGGATAGATGCTTCTTGTCTGCACATACAGTGTTTACAACTCATTAGATTACGAGTCCCGGTTTGATAAAAATATGAATAAGGTTCATTATTGAAACATTTAATTTACCTGACATGAAGTATTATCAGGATGAGATAGCAAGTTTGACTAAGTTTAAATCTTGTGCAACAACAGTACAAGAGGAATTGAATATAGCACAAATGAGACTATACAACAAGCTATTGGAATTGCGCGAATGGGGATTTCATCTCCATATCTCTTTTGAGAGATTGAAAGAAAATAAAGATCAATATGAACGCACCTAAATTGATTTTGAAAATATTATTAAATGGCAAGAAGATGAGAAGGATGGCCCTGAATACTTACTAAGGATGAGCAAGAAAGATATTGAATACACAATAGTGGCACTGGTGAACTAGAAGTATACATGTATAAATATGGAAAATAACATCCAAGGGACCTGGAACAAACAATTGCAATTGTTTGAAGCAACAAAGTGAGTAATGCATAGGTGTCACTTACCTCCTCTTGGTGAGTCATATGCACTCAAGCCTATACAACAATGCATGGAATACCTGGAAAACAATATCCATCTAGAGAAGGTAGTTATTGAAACTATTCGAAGAGTAATGTGGACAAGTTTCATGGAGTATATATCTACTCCTTCAAAATAAATTAAGTTAATAGAGTTATTTACCTATACCTTTCAAAATGGTTTGGAGTCAATGGAAAGAGAGCTCATTATGTATGAGGTCGATTTTGAACAATTGACTTTTCAACAATCCATATGTTTAATGTCAACATGTGAAATTTGGAATCAATGTTTCCAACATAAAGTTGAAGGGATAAGATAGCTTATAAATATAAAATAATAACTTTGTATATTAGAATTTAAACAACCAAAGGTCCCGAATAAGGGGAGAAATTCCTTGTAGTAGAGATATATATACATTCATGTAATGAGAAGAAAGGGGCCTTCACTTATGCAATTTTTGTAAGAACTATTTCATTAGAATTAATGAGGAGAAGCCATTACTAGTCGAATTGTTGAAGGAAATTGGAAATTCTATGAGTGTCATATGTATAAAAATATTTATGTTTTCTTACGTTGTTATTGGAGTATTTCTAAGATTGATTCTTAATTTGTGGACTACTCTCTAGTTAATGATTTATTCTCATTCATTTCCTTTTCTCGGATCTTTATTTATAGCCTATGGATATGAAATTGGATTACATGTTATTAAATTACATATTTTTCTTGACTGATGATTAGTTACATGTATATTTCATTATTAAATAATTAGTAACTATTTGTTGATTATAATAGTGAGGGTATATGTGTTCCGTGTCTAATTCGTCAGGTTTCTCCAACGTAGGAAGCATTTAGATTAAAACAAATATACCATTTAATCCAAGATTGCATACTACATATATAAGAGAAATGCATCTACATTTTGCATAAGGATCTCCCCGTATTTTTAGGAACTGCAACCGAAACAATAATAATGGTGGTCAAACCATAAGTTGAATGGATTCTGTATTTCAAACAACATGAGGTCTAATTAGGCGCTTAGGTTGGGGATAACACCTACTTATTGCACAACGAAATTATTCTCTATCAATAGTTTTGGCTCTAGATGGAGGACCTTAAATGACCTAAAGAGACCCACCTCAATCAAATGATTCTTATATTGAATCATCCTATAGGAATGCTTACCATTGTCACATACCTAACCAAGGTGGATATTTAATTGCAAAACAAATTCACAAAAATTTAGTTTCCCTTGAACTAGAATATTTGTACGTTTTTCCTAACCAAGAGGTTGATGAATTCTGTCGTTTTACTAGGGAATACACTAATAATATTGGTATATTTCCCACTACTCATTTACTTCCTAGAATAAAAATAAAAACTAAAAATATAATTCAAATTCCCGAGTAGGTATTAGTGGATTTGGTAGATGATTTGATTGATATTTCATTTGAATAAGTTCCACGGCCCATTAAAAAAATACCCTTAAATCCCAAGGATTTGTTGGTTGTGGATCTTGATATTCTAGTCTCATAGATGATGATTCAACCGTGTTTGTACCCCAGGTTTGGTTATGATCCCAGCACGTGCAACAGGGGGTCCAAGGGAGTGGTGCACGGGGGCAGCGCCCCCGAAAGAAAGTTTTGTTATGGGTTGGTTTTGCGCCAACAGATTACGGGCCCATGGTTTTGGGTAACCCATAGTATTTTCCCATTGTATTTCCCCTTTATAAGAAAGACATTGTAATACGGCTAGGGTTGTAAGAAGCACCTTTACCAAAAAACAATGAAGAAGCCAAAAAATGTAGAAAAAAAAAATCCTTGCTAGTAATCTTAGAGAAGAAGACACTAAAGCTAATACTAGAACTTCAATTTGTATTACCTTACCTAGACCTCAAGTTAAGACCAATGTTGGTTCCCAAGAAAAGGAACCTATGAACATAGATGGTTTTATTCACTTGGTCAAAAAGTTGTCTAATGAAATTGTTGATTCGAAAAGGAATTATAAAGGCACCTAAAATAAGAGGACTTACAAACATTTTTACAGAAAAATAACCTCACCTCCTAAACATCTAGAGCCTTCAAATATTGATTTCAATATAGATGAAATCAAAATGGATAAATACTAGATTTATTACCTCACAAAATACTTAGAAAAAAATTCCCTTGTGGATCCAATCCATGATATTAATATCCAAATAATTTCTTGATCAATAGAAACCATGTGAGACCCCTACTCAAGCATTGAAAGAAAAGTTTGTAATGGAAAATGAGGAAGAGAAAGTCAAGGAAGAAACCATGTTCCTATCGGATATGTCCTTGGGAATATTGGAAAAACAAGTAGTGTAGGAATTATAGGCTAATCAAACAATCCATAGATATTACCCCCTTAAAAGTAAGGAACATGCACCATCAAATACCTCCCCCATCCATCCTATTACAACACCCAATAAAATTGCATCATTGTTCCACCTAAGAACGAAACAACAATCAAACCTGTTACCCATACCTTAGACTACAATCTACTTGAAGACATGAAAAAAGAAAAAAGAAAATATTTATATGTTCAACATATATAACATTCCCCAACAACGATATCTTTTGTTGCAATATTTTGGATCACCATCTAAGACAATTTAGAAAATAGTAGACAACTTTGAAGCAAAATAGAAATATCTTATATATAAATTAAATTCAAAACCCAAATAGAAAATTTAAAACACATGTTTCTCTAATAGGAAATAAATCGAAGTTTAAAACACCTCCATTTTTGCTTGCTTGTGAAATTTTTAATCACAATGCACAGAACTATGTGGTTGAATTATGAGCATATTCAAATGTGATTTATTTCTATATTTGTTAGAAAATCAATGCCACCCCATCCAAATGTTATGCTCACATCATCCAATTGGATAGATCAGACACCAAGGTAATGGGGGATATTAAATATGTATTAATCCAATTAGCCTCCAACCCAAAATCATATCAAATAATTGATATCATTGTGGTTTATATACTAGAATATTATGTTTTGTTGATCATCAAATATTGGTCCAAATAAATCTAGGGGTATTTTTCTATTGATTGGTTTCATTTGTGGTTACCATGGAAGGGAGTACAAAATAAAATTTGAATTGATAGGGAATATTACATGAACCCTACCTTCATATAACTGGAAGGACCTAATGAACATGTGTAGTGTGCACAATCAATTATGGGGATTTATTTTCTAGAAACTGAAATGATAAATTATATTAACGATCATAAACCTAGAAAGTGAATCACAAAATATATAGAACCATTAAACTTGAGAATAAACCGAAATTCATACACAACAAGAATAGCACCACGATATAGAGAAAAAACCTTACGGTAGGGTAACACCATCAAATACTCCTTATGGAAGGAATCACTCAATAAACCATGCTTTCTACAAAACAATAAATCCAATATATTTCAATACAATGATACTCATGTAAATTTATATTTTCTTAAGAGTATTCATAGGGCGGCTATGACAACTACCCTTTATTATTATATTATATCCTCTAACTACCTATTAGCCCTATTTATTACCCATCAACTACAAAGTGGGTCTATTCCATGATTATGGACACATACATACATTATCCCATTTGGTACCTCCCTAGGTAGCCCATATTATCCTCCCTATGTAGATTACATTCTAGACCCCTTTGCATGTTTCATCCTGAAAACATGGGAAGAATCTATATAATATGATCTACTAAGAAATGTATTCAATTGGTACCAAGCACAAGTGTCCATCCATCCTAGGGATAATCACCCACACATGCAAAAATCACATACCAAGGGGTTGTGATATATTTGGTATAGATTCGAATGAGGGAAAAACAAAACAATAAAACAAACAAAAACTAAACTAATAAGAGATCATCATCCTTCAATCAAAATACACATAAAGAGTACCAAGACAATCTATAATGAATCAAAGAATGTCTTTTATATTATCACAAAGAAGTAGTACATAAATGAGTGCCTTGGTATAGTGAAGAGGAAATGGTACCTTTGCAACCATCCAAGGGAAGGCTCACTTGTCTCTATTGCAACCGTGAAACTTATAGCCAACCATCACAACGGTAATCTCCTTTATGTGAAGTAGAAAGTAAGATGTGGCTTTCTTATATTTCTAGGGTAATTTGGCACATTACAACATGATTGTGATATACAAATTGTGTGTATGGAACAGTGACCTTGACGGATTTTTGTAGGAACCAGCATAGATCCATCTTAAACACGTATCTATCAAGCACCAAAAGGGATACAATTTCTTGAGGTGCATTTCTTTTTTTAAATTTAAACTCAAGAAATTTGATCTCTCTTGATTGATAGATCCGGGTTTAAGTTTTAAGTTTTTATTTTATAAACAGACACCTATATTTTAATTACTTTTCATAATATTTTATTTTATGAACCAACATGGATTTTTTTAAAATACTTTCCATAATTTTTTATTTTATGAGCCGACATGAGTTTTTTTAATTATTTTGTTAGTAACAAATGTTACAACATCTCCCCCATACTGGGTTGTAGAGCACCTTGTTTCTCTCGGTGCAACAAGAGTGGCCAAGAGAAGGATATAGAAGCAATGTGAACATTCTCCATTTCCTTTGATTTCTTAGTGGAGAAAATAGGTTTTTGGTCCCTAGATCAATGACTAACTTTGGACCACATCAAGGTATGTGTCCACTTTCAACCCCTTCTTCATTAGGGAAGTAGCAAATAATAAATATTTGACAAAAATCATGTTTTGGGACCATGTCGCACTTTTGGGGGGAAATGATGCAACCTGGGTGGTTGATTTTAAGGGAAAAGTAGCGACTCCCTTCCAAGGAGGTCAAATTGTAGTTTGAATTTATTTTTTGGCATTTTATTACTTCCTTGGGTCATATGGATGAAATGAGATGGAAAAATGGTGTTAATGATGTCGAATTATGATGCATAAGGATGACATTGTTGATGCAGTGAAAGTGAGAAAATTTGGTTGTTAACGAATTGCCCCTTAATGTGTGAGGTTAGGATCTCATCATATGGATGAAATTAATCATAGGAATTTCATACTTACAGGGGATGATAGGTGACGATGGAAGATAAGACAAATCCCACATTGAAGGAAAATCACCCTTCTAAGGGACTACAAAGGCCCATACCTACAAACATAATGCTCAAATTGGATGAGGTGCATATAATCTCAAATATATGGACAAGGTGGGCATACCCATGATCGTATCAATGTCTCAATATAAAGGGGGATCTAGACCAAAAGGGGCTTGATCAATACATGAATAATTTTTGTATACAATACATCATGAGGGTCAAAGAGGGGACCCAATATGAATACATAATGAGGGTCAATGAGGGACCCAATATGAAGATATAATGGATACATAATCATGGTCTAAACATGGCTTATAAGAAGAATGCATGTCGGAATAATGGAATTCCAACATAATCAATAATCATAGTAATTAAATCCCTGGTGAAACAGAAGGGGCCTAAGATCTAGAAGGAGGATATAGGAAAGTCACTCCTCATAGGTGACTCAAGCAATTAAATATTTGAATCAACAAGTCTAAGGAATTGCAGCTAGAACTGGATACCATAAGAAGCATATGACTACAAATATTTGAATATTGTTTCCAACGTTACTCAAATACCATGGAAAGCATATAACTGGATGGATTCTAAAGAGACTCGTGAAATGGATAGAGTTAAGGATATTCGGGGTCTTCAACCAAACTGGATAAGAGAACCATCAACATGTATAATTTTCAATGATGTGATGATGAGTTGAATTCGAGCACATGATAAACAACCAATCTAAGGGGCATTGAGGTATTCCCTTAGTCGATCCAAGGGAACCCATCAATGATGGTTATGGGACCAAGGTACAAGGTGCCTCTAGTTCTATCCTCCAGAATAGATGTGCTAATTTTTACACAAGGAGATGAGGTACCAACAAGGGAATGAGATTTCCTTGGAGGAAGAACGAGGGATACAACCAAAGAATGGATAGAAATGAATAATGGACTAAGAAACCAAGGGTGGGATATGAGGGTAACTGAGCGGGGGACTCAAACTTATTTTATTAAGAGCATGAAGGCATGGATGACCTAGCAGCACATGTGGAACTCGTGATGATATCAAGGGACATACACAACAGGGTATTAGGAAATTACTACAATGGGGGGACTCATTGTGGGAAAGAGGGAAGTGGGTACTGAGGTAGACTCTGAGGGAGAATGGCATCAATATGACTCCATGGGTGACTCATTGCAGAATGATTTGAATAAAGGAGACCAGGGATTCTTCCATAAAATGAGACGATATACAATTGACATGAGTGTTGTTGACACAGATTTGTCGATAGGGGTTCACTTTGCACTATGTCAATAAAGCTCGACACAAACTCCCATATATATCGGCCCGGAAAGGGTTTAAAATTTCCAGAAACACTCGCAGAGTGAGTGAAGTGTCACCCGAGATACCTAAGGGGGCTACAGGAACCAAGATTCCGCAGGTATAAGAGGACATGCGTCATTCAAATTTAATCATAGCATAACCTAGAGATCGACATAATTAGCATTCACACCATAGCACTATCGAAACATACTAATTAGATCGACGCAGTAACACATTATCTAAACATATTCAATAGATGAGAAACACAACACATATCCAATCTATCCATACTGCGACAAAATACATCATACTACAGTACAACACATAAGCAACAGAGCCATAGACAAACATTACTTCTCATTATACATCAATATGTTTTACAAATAAGGAATACAAATCCGCAAAACCCATCTCAACAGATCAGGTCAAATACAAAATGTTATCCAGCGCGAGATATAGATCAAAATTCCACAGATGCGAACATACATTCATCGACGTAGAGATCAGAACAGAGAAAAATATCGAATAAGATAAGATGCCCAAAGGCTTACAATGCTACTCCTATTTATAGGCTCACTGCCCATTACAAACTTGGTCCACTTCACAAAGTGACCCATTAACTAACTAACTAATTAACTAATGAATCTGCTTTGGCTGCTTTACTTCTGCTTTATCCACCCTGTTGCACTCCGCAACTGGTCCTTTACCCTTGTCACTGACCCCTTTTTCATTGGTTGAAACAAAACTTCTGTGACTTAGCCTCGTGCCAATAGGCCCCCAACACAAACTTGTGGCTCACCCTCGAGCCACTTAACCTGGATGCTGCTGGTGCATTCACCTGTTTCTTGAACTCTTCACATGCTGCTTGGATTTTGTCGACATATTCCCTTAATGCATCTTTGAGCATTATGCAGTATTCATCCTCCTGCTCCGTCGGATGCTCGCTTCTTGACTATTGTGCTTTTTGTCATTTTTCTTTTATCTGTGACAATATTGGCATAGCTTCGACTGCCAGCTGCTCCGCTTTCGACTACAACTCATCTAATTGCGTTGTTCTCCTCTGTTTTCTGGTCTGCTCCTTTTTTACTTGGTGCTATAATTGATTCAATTATGTCGCTTTAGTCATCTGCGCAATTAGGGGAATCAACTTTAGCGAGCCCCTTAATGTTTCTAATTGCGCCTCGGCCTCGCTGAGTTCCACGTTCAATTGGTGTAACTGCTCATATTGCACAATACTTCCCCAAAATTGTGGGACCTCCTCGGTGATGTGATGTGCCACCTTCTCCAATTCTGTGATCTCAGTCGCAACATCCTCAATAGTGCTCTTCCTCACCTCCACTTTCTCTGGTGGTGTTCTTGGTTCCACCTTTATTTGTAACTCCTAGTTGGCTTTGTGGAGATCCGCGATAACTATGCCCAGCCTCAATTCCTTAGCCTTTGCGATCATCTCTTTGGATATTTTCGGCGCATCCTCACATACCATGGATATGGCATGTTCCAGTCTCCTCCTATCCTCCATCGATTTTGTCCTTTCATTCATTACTTCATCCTTTTCCTCATGGAGTCGTTCAATATCCGCTTCGACATCTCTTTCTTGCCTTTTGTAATTGATCATTTGATCATGTGTTGATGCTTCTCTCTCATTAATTTCTTCGCTAACCCCAATGTGGGTGCAATGAAGCATAAACATAGGAAGCATGTTGAGATCGATATTTATCGTATCTTGTCAGTGCGACGTCTAGCTCTTCATTTCCTGTAGTGATCGCACTAGGTAGCACCTGTACGATCTGTTGTTGAGTGTCGATATCAATGCCAACCCGTCGCACTTTTGATGGACTTGGTTCCACAATCCCTAGCTGCACCCTTGTCTCCATGATCACAGTCCTTAGTGTTTGAAATGGCTACGACACTTGGTGAAAATATTCAGTTGTGTGCTGCGGAACCTTGGATCTGTTTTCTTTGGCGACACTGGACATTTTGTCGAGCAGCATGTTCAATTTCTCATCGGGGAGACCAGCAGTGGTGATCCCTTCTCCTTTCTCGATTCTCCTCTTTGTGCGCATTTCTTGCTGTTGTGCCTCCACCTCCAAATCTGCTGAAGTTTTGGTTGATGCATCATGACTTCTAGTGCCTGATGGATCATCCTCGCCTCCATCTTCATCGTCGGAATATTTTGTCTCTATCTGCATCTTTGGTGCATTTGTTGGCTTCCCATTCTCCGAGTCCGACAATTGGTCATCATTGACCAGGGTCTTCCATTCATTGGGCCATTCTTCTACTATGGTGTCCAGCTAGTCAACCATTGCTTCTCGGTATCTCTGCGTGCTTGTAGGAAGATTGCTTGAGGCCCCACAATGATCCTCGCAATTCATTGATGCATTCTTGCTGCAACCTCTGTCAATAGCGAGATTTTTACTGCTTACATATGCAACTCTTCTCGGTAGACGTAAAATTGGATATTGTTGTCATGCCACCTTTCCTTGTCATTTAGCACCCATAAGTTCTGATACCGTGCCCCTCGGCACACTCTATCTTCCTCTGTCTCCATGCTTTGATATTGCAATGGATCCATCCACACGACCAAATCGATTAGCAGCGAGATCCATGAGTAAGTGAATGGATTACCCTTGTCTTGTATTGCAACTATCTCCTCCATCAATTGATTTAATAGAAAGAGAGACCAGTTCATCTGAACTCCGGCCGCACATTGCTCTGCTGATGCGATTACCCCTGTTGTGCACTGGTTGGGGTGGTTCTTCCACACCATTTTAATAGAAATTTTTTTCACTATGAGCCTGACATATTGGTCATTGATCGTGTCGACTAGGCACCCTCGGGTGTTTTTCTCCACCCCATACTTAGCTTTCATTTTTGCAACCAACTTTTTGTTGTTGTCTTTTCCCTGAAAGTATTGCGATGGATCTAACCCTATCTTGGGAAATCCAGTAATTCATGCAATAAGACCTATGTTGATGGGGATTTTTGTTTCAAGCCATAAATAACCCCCCTGGAAGCATACAAGCAATTGTTGATGCATGCATTCACCTCCGCTGAACACCCAAACTGTGGCATGTGGATGATTGACAACAATCTGGATCATTGTAATCCCAATGCCCATTGCATTGGTTCCCTGGTTATTGGGCCTACATATTCGTGGGATTTGTCGATGAATGTCCATTGGGTGCACTCAAGATACGCTAGAATGGCATGGTCGGAGTATTACAGTTTGTGCAACATCTACAACACTCCTCCAGTAATGTGGACACCGTCTGGTGTCGTTGGTTCTACTATCGTATACTTGTTATTCTTCTCCAATATTACCAATGGGTCCCCTTCTCTCCTTGATGTTACATAGCTTGGAATGTTCATTGTGGTCGGACTGTGCTATTTCCTGGCCATTCCTCTTGTTGTTGTTGTCTCTTCTCCCATGGCACACAAAGTGCCCACTTCTACTGATGTGGTTTTCAGTCTTGTCGAGCTGCATGTATTCTTCGCTCTTCTTTCTGTATCTACCGGTTGGTTAACACTTATTTTCTTCTGAAATACCTGAGCTGGCGCATATGCAATATCTGGTTGTTCTTCCATGATTATTGCCATCACCTTGGGTGGATCCTGCTCACTTGTGTTGGATATTACATGCGCCATCACAACTCTCTTAATCGGGTTCTCTTTAACAAACAAAGCACTCTCACCAACTCAATTTTCTCTTGCTCTCTGGTTTCTTCAAGCTTCATGACACACAATGAATCCGAATATCTACCCTCACATCCCTTTTGTAACTATGGTTTTTCCCATCGAGTCGATTCATGCAATGATTACCCAATCCTCCGTTGATTTACTAAATCCAACGCAATCATTCGTCATTTAATGCATCTCCATCCACTTGCGTCGTCATCCGTCACCTCTTAAATGCTTCATTTATTTCCTGATATGACCAGTTCGCTCTTCGCTGGTGTCGACAGGTCCCAAACCTTGTCGATGTTTTCATCGCTAGGAATATGGATTCCAACTTTGTCGTAGTACTATCGACGGTCTCCCAAACTGTGTGGATTCCAACTTCCTCTTATTTGTTTTTCCATGTCGACTTGTTACCTTTCTCAGTCGAGGTGCGTTGGGATATCCTGATAGGGATTTAACTGGATCCCATTCACTAAATTCGTCAAAAGAGTTCCATCCAACTTTTTCAATTGAACAACACCCCCATTAGTAATAAAATTTATGACATATGGAACAAGCCAATGCATTTGGAGCTTACCTAAGTATTTTTCAAACATACTGTCGTACAGGAGCACCATGTCTCCGCGTTGAAAGCATTTATGCTTTACATGGCGATATGTTGAAATCCCACAATGAATCAATCTTCTTCCAGTTGTAGCAACTGTGTCAGTCTTTCTTCAATCGCCCTGGCATCGTTCATGCCTGTAGCAGCTGCTATGCGCAAATTGGGGACACTGTACTCCATAGGAATTATTGTTTCCTGTCCATATACCAGCTTGAAGGGGGTCTATCCTATCAATATTTTGCACGTTGTTCTATAGGACCATAATACCGCAAGAATCTTCACGTCCCAATCGTCACGGTTTGTATTGCACACCTTAGTGAGTGCGTGCTCCAGAATTTTTTTCAGCACTTCAACTGCTCCATTTGCATGTGGGTGGTATGGAGTGCTTCTTCTATGTTGAATCTGAAACTCATCAGTCATTGCTTTGATGGTATGATTTACAAAATGCGTACCTTGGTCTCTCATCAATATTTTTGGACACCCAAACCTACTGACCACATTGTCAAAAAAGCAATCTTGCTGCTGTCACGGTTGTGCAAAATTTTACTGGTGTTGCTTTGGCCCATATTGTTAGGTATTATTTCGCAGTAATGATATACCTTGCTCCCGTCCTTTTTCCTAGTGGGTTAATGGGTCCCACAAATTCTACTTCCCATTTGTCAAAAGGTTGTAATTTTAACTGGGGCACCAATGGAATCTCATCCTGTCGTGATGGTTTCCCCGTCCTTTGACATATATCGCAGATCTTGGAGTAATATATTGCATCACCATGCAATGTTGGCCACCATAAGCCAGCTCTAAGTATCGTTCTGGCGGTTTCTTGCCCTCCATAATGCCCTCTTGCGATCCCACTGTGAGCCTCAGCCATTACCCTTTCTTTCTCATGCGGAAGGACATATCAACGCATAATTTCATCTGGTCCCATGTGTATAATTGTCCTGCGATCAATTGGAAGTCAGCAGCTCTAACGACTGATTGCTTCTTCTAATTAGTGGTGAACTCTTCAGGTGATCTTCCCATGATAAAAAAATGAATGATATGTTGGTAATGGTCATCGACCATTTCAATGCAAAATACTACACGTCAGGAAGACCGTCGTTGAGGCTAGTTGGTTCCTTGCCCGATTCAATCCTCGATAGATGTTTAGGTCTTGCATTCAATCGTCTAGGATTCACGATTATTTCAAAGTCAAATTCCTGAAACAACATCAACCACAGACATATATTCCCCCCCAACACAGGCTTGTTGACCATATACTTTAGTGTTGAGTGGTCAATAAACATCTTGAAGTGTCCTCCTAATAGATAGTGTCGGAACTTTTGCAATGTATATACCATCACCAAGCCTTCTCTTTTTGTCGTTGTGTAATTTTTCTCTACGGTCGACAAATTTCGGATAGAAAATGCGATAGGATGGTCGATCGACCCTTCTCCAGGATGGGCCAATATCACCCCCAGTGCGATTGGCAAAGCATCTACGTGGACATGGAATTCTTTCTTCCAGTAGGGGAAACCTAAAATTGGTGCTGCAACCATCTTTTCCTTCAATATTTCGGGGCTCTTATGACATTCCCTGTTCCATTCAAACCCACGGGGGCTTCACTCAATAAACAGTTATCATAGCACGTTCGATCGTGGCATATGAAACAATACCCTTAATTTCACTAAATATTGGAAAATACCTTCCAAAATCGTTTTTTTTAACCCCCTCCCAATATGCCTTCCCAATTAAAAAAAAACCCTATTTTCACTAGATATTATATGTATCAATTTTTTCTTTAACATTTTTTATACCCCTTTATATTTCTACCTAGTATATTGATATGATACCCCTCTTATGACCCCACATGCATTCTACAATGCACCTTGCTTCTTTCGATGTATATCGTGGATGCACATTACTTCACCCTCAATGCAATTACTCAACCACATATCATTATGATTTGCAACATCTAATGGTCTAATGAAGAGATAGGAGATCACTTCTTTTATGTCACTAGAGCCAATGCACATAGTACAACATTTAGATTGCATATTACAGTTCCCCAATCGCTGACTAAGCCTATTGTGGGTTATGTATCCAAGCCCCCAGGGCCTGTAACAAGCTCTAGGAGGCTAACTAAACCTCCCAAGGCCTGTAATAGGCATGATTAATTGGGTATTCAAGCCCCCAAGGCCTATCGAGGGCCTATAATAGGCCCTGGAGGCTTAGAGCCTCCCAAGGCTATTGGTAACAACTGGTTGAGTGCTATTGGTAACAATTGGCTATCAATGACCACTGTCTCTCGACTATGATCGACTGGAAACCCACTTCACCACGAAACCCATGGCCTTAAGCATGTCTCAAGACGCGACTTCCCTGCGTACTAGTAAGCTCGAGCCTTGCCTGAAACCGATTTCTCATCCGGTCGTGATCCCGCCATCTCCATTTGGAGGATATTTGTTAGCCTGCCCATATAAAAAAGACCCCAATGTATTTTTGTATTGTTACATTAAATAAAAAAAACCCTTTTCCCCTTAATATATAAGCAATATCATTTTTAGGTTTTCATGAATATTTAATACCGCAATTTGAATGAACGTGATATTATATTGCCTTCTAGTGAAGCCCCCGTGTTCAAACCTCACATATTTCTTCAATATCTTCTCTATGGGCATAGTAATCGTTGCATACCCCTTTATGAACTTTATATAATATCATGTATGGCTCAATGTGGCCCTCTGCTTCTTTACTGTCGTAGGTGCTGGTAAGTCGACAATGATCATGATCTTGGTTGGGTCGACCAACATACCTTCCTTGTAGACAATATGTCAGAACAAGATACCAAATGGCACGCAAGAGCTACAATCCTTCAAATTCAAAGAGATCTGATGCTATTGACATATTTCTAGCATCATCCTGAGGCTCTCGACATGGTATTTAACCAATCCATACATAGTCCAGTCATCCATATACACCGCCAAGAACTTGTGAATAAAATATTTGAAAGTAGTGACAACTAATATTGAGAAAATTGCAGGGGCATCCTTGAGACCAAATGGAATTACTGTGTATTGAAATCATCCCCACTCTGTTACAAAGGTGGTTTTGTATCGATCTTATTTCACAATATTGATCTGGTGATATCCTGAGAACCCATCTGTGAATGAATATACTTCCTGTCCTCCGACACCTTCAATTACTTCATCGGTAAATGGCACGCAGAATGGATCATGAAGGCATGCATCATTCAAATTCCTTAAGTCGAAGAAGATATGGATTTCGCTAGTGTTTTTACCCATGACGACCATCGGGTTGATCCATTCTAACTCTTCGATAGGTTCAATGATCCCTGCATCCAACATCCACTCTAACTCAGCCTTTACTTGTTCTTTGTATTTGGGATTCAATCTATACGGTCGCTGCTTCACTGGCTTAGCATTAGGTTTAAGGGGGATATTCATCTTTCCCAAGTCCCCAGAAATACCCTTCATCTCTGAAAAATTAGTCGGGAAAAAATATTGAAATTCATGCAATAAGTCGGTGACCTTCCCGATTGTTGTGTCGTCCCAATAGTCTTCAATACTAGCAAACTTTAGATCCTCCAATGATCCAATATTGACTTTATTAATTTTCAATGGTTGCTTGAATCTGTCGAACGGCATATCTGGTGCTTCAACGTCGCGACTTCCTTCTGATTCTGGGACATAGATAGCTCTAGGATCTTCGTCGTCGTGAGGTACTCCTGAAACGTTGTAACATTCCATGGTCATCTTTGGTGTTCCAGTTCATTGCGGTCCCATTGTTCTTTTAGTCAGAACTGTCTCAAATATATTTTCATGGATTACCTGCAGCGTGCCATCAATTAGAGGATTCTCATCGGTGAAAATGAATGTGCGACTGAAGCTAATGGTTAGATCCTCCCACGTGGTTGTTCCTCGTCTCAGCTCTACTGAGATGTACCAACTTCGCGGTACTTCATATGACATGTGGATAAAATCATGGACCGATTCTTGCTTTGGCCTTGACCCCCATGTAGCCTGACATTTTCCCAGATGATCCCATAGATCCATCCTTATATCCTTCCATCCCTTGGATCCCCATTTTTTTATTGTCGACTTGTGCGCACCCCACCACCTCGCTGGAGTGGCCTTCAATGCTTCATCTAATCTATAAAACATTGTGGTTGTGATACTTTGTCTTCAAACTCATTGATGAAGCTTTCTAGGTTAGGCATTCCTTCGTATGTTGGTAGATCACATACTTCTATCACAACCCATCGTAGTGATTGAGTGATATGCGTGCACTTCCTGAATTATACCTCATGCAACCGATTTTTCCAATTCTCTAGAGCCTCATCGGAATTTGATGACGCCGAACTGATACTTCGCCACCCTAATTATCCATTGGCGGTGGGATTGACGTAATCTTTTGAGATATTATAGATGTTGTCCCATCCTCCGGTGATCTCATCTCTCATTGGTTCAACATATCTTTGTCCTTCAAGTGGATCAAGTGGGGAAATGACCCTCATGTCGCGGTTCTCAAAAGAAATTGTTATTTTATTGAAATTGACAACTGCCTGATTTTCCATCGTCCAATATATCCCCAACAACACAATATATGGACTAGTGTTATCAATTATCTCTATGACATCAAAATATTCATATGTCTTCAATCCTTCTACCTCGACTGGTAGATGAGGCAAGCGACCAATTGGTGTAACCTTGATCTGATTTGCTAAACAAAGTTGCATAGGGAACCATAATAGCCATGGTTTCCCCATCACTTCCCATGTTTGCTTAGTTAGTATATTCACATCGGATCCTAGATCTAGAATGATGGGATCCATATCATATGCACCGATCTGGGCATTCATCCTCATTTCCCTTCATGTTTTCTTCCTACGCAGGTGGTTGAATGCATGATCCCGTTGCCCCTCTTCCGATCGATGGAAGAAGTGAGCTATCTCTTCTAAGTCTTCCTGATCCTTTTCTAATGTTAGACAACTTTCTATAAAAAATTTCAAAGTACTGATCTTTCTGGGTGACTTCTGCGACATTGTGGGGTAAAAAATATGCGGCATTGCATAGACAGGTTCTGTGTGGACTACAGGTGTCGACCGAACATTATTCTTTATTAGTGCATCACATGCTTCCCAAAAAGTTTCTTTCTCTGCTTTGACATCAAATTGTACTTGTTTCAGGATCGTGGTCCGGACACTTGACAGTATCCTATATTCTCCTTTTGCAGCTCCTCCTTTGGTCACTACTGCGACATTTACTGGTTGACTTCTTATCTTAGCTGAGATATTCTGCACGTTCTGAGCTAGATTTAGCTTCAGTTTCGGTTGTATTTGTGGTGCATTCTTAGTCTTCCACTTTGTCATTAATTGAGGACAATCTTCAACAGTGTAATCAACTGTGCTGCAATAGGTACACTGTCGGTTCAGATTTGGTAAATCCCTCTAATAATTTCCAATCTACCCACAATTTTAGCATGTGATTGGTCCTCGACCTCGACCAAATGTTCGTCCGCTACCAAAACCTCCGCCATGACCACCGCGATATCCTCTTCTCAATCCTCCTCCTTGTGGGTAGAACTGTGACTGATTGTACTGTTGCATATTGTACCATGGTTGATTATACTACAGTTGATTATACTGCGGCTGGCTATACTGTGGCTGATTATACTGCAGCTGACTATACTAAGGCTGTGTTGAATGTTGCTCATCTCCCGTCATGAAGTATGTATCGGCAGTACTTTCTTGAAGCACATCATATGCTCAACAATATTTCTCATCATGTCCGACATATCAACAAAAGTTACAATATAGATTATCCGGCTTCAATACAACCTTCTATAAATACACGCATTCCTCCGAGGGATGTCCTTTTGTCTGGAAAACTCGGCACCAGAGAATTCCTCCTTGAATGAGAGGATTGGGTGCACCCGACTGTAGATATTCGCAGAATTCCAGACATTGATCTTTATGATGCCCCTCATACTTACATCGACTACATCATACCTCTTCGTGAACTTCATTCCCTTTTTTAATCTCCTGCAGCTGAATAGTCAATTTTGCTAGCTACAAATGGATCTGGATCATGTCAATCCCCATTTCCCCAATTGACAAAGCTTCGAGCTTCATCACGATTTCCAATGCCTCCTCTTGAGATAGGATCTTTTGCTACATCAACGACATACAGATGTGCGGTATCAATCCTGCAATAAAACATTCCTTATGTTGTACATTGCTGATCCCAAAAATAACTTTAGCCATCAGAGTTTTGAACCTTTGATCAAACTCCCACATCGACTCATTAGGGAATTGTTTTATCTCCTTCAATTCCGTGATGTACTACTATTCTGATTTAGGCTTCTTAAATTCGTCGATCAACCCAACTTTCATTTTTGCTAGAGTCTTTTGTTGAAGCCGTGTAGGAACTTGCATAAAATTCATGTACCAATCCACTTGAAGGTCTTCGCCATTTGTCCCTTCTTGATAGCTTCATCCTGTACTTTTTTTACCGTCCACACTGCTTCGCACAAGAACCAATATTGCTCGGGATCCTCTGTCCCATTTCTTGAAAGAGAGGCAAATTCATGTCGTCGCTCGCCATACTTGGTTTTCTACTGGTTTTTGTAGATCTTCTACTATTATTGCTATTGTGACTACTACTGTTATTGCTATTGTGACACGCAGGACAACCCTGCGAAGAGCTTGTGTTTTTTCCTCCAAATTTTTGTGCAGTGCACGAGGTTGTGGGTACATTGTAGCTTTGGGTATTTCCTTCCTCAGGTTCAGGGGTATCCTGGTCTTCCTCTTTTTCACTGTAATGTGGCTCGGTCCCTTCTGGCCCCGTTTCGCTTTCCTTCGTTCTGGTTGCACTAGGAATCTCTCTCTCTATCTCAGTCCTCCTCTTCTTCTCTGGTTGGAACCTTTCCCCACTTCTCAGGAAGCCACAATCTTCCACATCTTCCGTCACAATTTCATCGTAGTTAGTTTCCATCTACCCCACATCATTCTACCAGACCTACATCTGTGCAGTACCCACAATCTCCGCACACCATATTTTACTCGTTGGAGTTCATCTTCAATATTCCATTTTCGCAAATGAGCATTTCAATCCAAAATGGTAACGCCAATAGGTACCTTCTTATGGGTCCTTTGAAGAATTTCCTTTCTGCATCGCTATATGACTTGATTGTGTTGACAACAAACTCAGTAATGTACCCTTCCAAAATGCTATCTACCCAGACGTCGACATCCCTTGAAGCTTTATTGTTAACATGGCTCAATTGATGGATTAGTTATGGGGTCCAATGCTCTGGCTCGCCTCCTTGGAAATTCTTCTTCTGAAAAGTTAGGTTAGACAACCACTCATACAACAGTATAGGAAACTCGTAGAAAAATACCTCGTGGATATCAATATAGATGTAATTCTTCAACCACTGTTATGTCGACCATCCAGGTTTCTGGTTTTCTTAGCAAATTCTCGTCTCTTTCTATTGAACCACTCCTCGATCTCCAACTTTTTTAGATGCCACAACATGTCCTCTCTCTTTCACACTAGGGTCCCGACAACAGAACCATTTGTTGACAGGGGTTCACTTCGCACTATGTCAACAAATCTCGACACAAACTCCCATAGATATCATCCTGAAAAAGGGTTTAGCCTTTCCAACAACACTCGCAGAGTGAGTGAATTCTCACCCAAGATACCTAAGGGGGCTACAAGAACCAAGCTTACACAGGTATAAGAGGACATGCGTCATTCACATTTAGTCACAGCATAACCTAGAGATCGACATAATTAGCATTCACACCATAGCACTATCGAAACATACTAATTAGGTCGATGCAATTACATATTATCTAAACATATTCAACATATGAGAAACACATATCCAATATATCCATACTATGACAAAATACATCATACTGCGTTACAACACATAAGCAACAGATTCATGGACAAACATTCCTCCTCATTATACATCAATCTGTCTTAAAAATCAGGAATACAAATCCGCAAAACCCATTTCCATAGCTCAGGTCAAATACAAAATGTTATCCAGTGCGAGAGATAGATCAAAATTACGTAGATACGAAGATACATTCATTGACCAAGAGATCATATTAGAGAAAAATATCAGATAAGATAAGATGCCCGAAGGCTTACAATGCTACTCCTATTTATAGGCTCACTGGCCGTTACAAACTTGGTCCACTTCACAAAGTGACCCATTAACTAACTACCTAATTAACTAATGACTTCACTTTGTCCACTTCACTTCCACTTTATCTGCCTTGTTGTGCTCTGTGAGTGGTCCTTTACCCTTGTCGTTGACCTCTTTGTCGCTGTTTGTACCAAAACTTCTGCGACTTAGACCTATTCCAACAAGTGTTGAGGAGCACTATCTTTTGAATGGTTTCCTTTATGTGTGGACACCAAAGAGAGAGCACTAAATAAAAATCATATGTAATGGCTTCCTAGAAGCGTGAACACTTGAGAAAAGGGGGTGCTAAAAAACAATGTTATATAATGGTTACCTAGGTGGGTGACCACTTAGGAGAAATAAGAAAGGAAGGCAAGGAGATAAGTGTCCAATGAATGACCAAATGAATCAATGAATGGATAATAGAAGATGGAACTAATGGGGGGGAGGAAATTGGTGGAAATATCCTTGAGTAATGATTAATGGTGGAAAAATAATGTAACTTTTGCAATATGGATGGAGAAATGGGCGCATGAGTGTCCAACATGAAACATCAAAATGTCGTAAACACCGTAAGTTTGGGATTCCATGGGTAGGCCAATTAGTGATGATGACAAAATAATATGCAGCTAAGTGCCATATCGCAAACTAGATGGAATCTCAATCCTACTGAAAGAACAACAACATAGGTTTCGAATGGAAAGGGGTACAAAACGATGGCATGCATGTAACGAAGGCTCTACCGTTAAGAAAGGGAAAATGCAAGTGTGGTTGGACTGGTCCACTTACCCAAAAAGAGGGGATCCTACAAGCATAAGAGGGAAAAACAAGGTTTATGCAAATGATGATCTATAGAGGGGAGTTACCTATATGCTAATTTGAGAAAATATATTTGTAGGAAGCGATTGCATGTGGAAACAAGAGGGTCTGGCCGTAACTTGATCCCGTACACATGGAAACGATACCCAAGCATAAAAAGTGCATCTGGAAATGAAACCAAATATACAAGTAGCACATGACCTAGAGAAGTGGTCAATATCACATGTGTGAAAATGTGATTATGCAAGGTTAAGGTCTTTCCCCCATGCTATGGACATGGGGTTTGTGATTACATATCACATATGTTATGGGCTTAGTGAAATATAGACATAGATGTGATGTAGTAGGGTCAAAATAATGGATCCTTCCCCCCATCCCATAGGTGTCGATGTGGTGTAAATGTGATATTGGAGAGGTATCGACAGGGCATTGACTATAAGCTAGAGGAGGGGTGTACCATGAGGAGGATATCCATGGTGGTACACAATATTAGTGAGGTGATGAGGGGGTATTCCCCCAGTATCACCAACCTACAAAGCGATGAGGACACCGATGATGAGTAAGCAAGTTGGGGACCTACCCCCATGCTATGGACATGGGATTTCCTCATCATTTTGAAAGGATTGGATATATAATATCGGATGGATTCATCTCCATTGACGTAGGCATAACAGTATGTGATGATGATGAGGAATTATAACTAGAGGATGAGATATAATATATGGTGGTCATCCCAATGGAGGATGACATATGAGGGGGAACTTCCTCAATAGTAGTCACTTGTGCATCAAGTGATATTTGACACAAATCAACCAAAGCGAACTAAAATATAGGGAGATTAGTATAGTGATGTGAATAGTGGCAATAAATTCCACACAACGCATAGGGATGGTTGGTGCACAATGCCTTGTTTCATGGTTTGGTAGTGTTAGGGAGAGTGATGTGGAAAAATGGAGTGTTCTCATCTGTATTTTCCTCTATAGCTTCAAGATGAGTGCACAAAGTGGGAAACTCTAGACACTAATGGGTGGCATGACCTAAGACATCACATGCATTGTAGGAGGTAGGTGCTCATGTTGTGGTGGCATGAGGAGGGTTTATGTCCATATTCAGAGTAGATTGCAGTGCCACATTCTTGGCTTTGACCCTAGCCTTATTTTTGGTAGAAGGTTGGGTGGTAGGTGTGATTTCCTTCATAACCCTTGGGGGATTCATTGGAAGTACCAATCAGTTGTACAGGAGTCAAGACGGCCTGTGTTTTGGGAGGGGGGTTTAATGGAGTAAGGTACCAAACAAGAATACCTAACCTAAAACCATGAATTTTGAGCATAGCCATGATGGAATTACTCACTATTCAAGAATGAGGAAATAGGAATGGGATTCAATGAATAGGTGTTCCCCTCGACTAGTTCCCTGGTGAGGGTTGGGGCTGGGAGTTATATTTATCAGAGGAGATAGTGCACAACTATGATATCTCCACCTTCGGTGGTGGAGGTAGGGTCTGAAAAGAACCCACAAGATAGGAACCTTGGAAGATGCTAATACTGATAGTTGTAAATGAGGGGATGAAAAGACTTCCAAATTTACTGTCAACCATAGGTAAGACATGATATAGACAAGATATCCCCTTGGGATCATAATGAGTCAATTGATAAATATTTACAATCTTCCCTTCATGCGAAAACATCATAACCTTGAACACCATGGAGGCGACCACTAGCATAGAATACATGTAGCTACTCCCAAGAGGAGGTTGTAATTCAGTTGGGCATTGACAACCTTAGTGTCAATTGAGACCATTTTCACAACCAACTGGATGAGGATGTTTTGTATAATACATTACGGTTGAGGAGAATGGTCATCGTATGCACGCAACGTCGTAATGGATGATGCAAGTTTGGCGGAACCTAGATTCTACCAAACATGGATGGACATGATGTAGGTGGAGGCACCTTCATCAATAATGCAATGCTAAATAACCAAGTTCTTGATGGTTACCAAAATATGAAAGGATACTGAAAAGGGCATTGAAGGTTTCGCTTGATTGAGATCAAATGTCATTCGGAGAGCATTGGAAGGATCAATTGCACCTAAGGCATAAAATAATTCATTTCGTTGTGTAGGAAAGTTCCAAAGAACCTATAACGTAGACATGGCAGTAGGAGACTACACCAAGTCATCCACAATGCTATAGTTAGGAGCAGCATAGGAATTGAGGTTATTCACTACATGATGCAAAGGGATCTTTGGGATATTAGGAACACCATCCACTATAGGACGAAATAGGTGTAAAGGTTCTTCAACTTGTGTCAGGAGTATGTTCCTTTATCAGTACCAAGCTATCAATAGTTGAACCATATTGGTTACGTCAAGTTTGGAGGTTGATGTTGGTGAACATCATAAGAAGATATTGGATGGAAGGATCATGACGATGATTGGAAGATGATGGTAAATATAGATAAGGTGTCACGGTTTGTGTTGTGACCACCCGTTGCAATGGGAATGGGTTTTGAGAGACCATTGGTTTCGATTGGGTCAAATGATGAGGGG
The DNA here is from genome assembly GCA_027924585.1 of Larix kaempferi. Classification (NCBI taxonomy): domain Eukaryota; kingdom Viridiplantae; phylum Streptophyta; class Pinopsida; order Pinales; family Pinaceae; genus Larix; species Larix kaempferi. The sequence goes on along the minus strand of BSBM01000617.1, from coordinate 1,519,415 downwards.
GGGATTAGGATTCCCTTGTGGGGAATTAGCTACTTCACGTTGGTTTGAATCATTCCACAATTGACGAGCCTTATCCATATGAGGAAAATGATGAATTTAATGTCTGTAGACACCATAAAAGGAACATAGATGATTATTCCATAACTAAGAGTTCTTACCTTGCTTGGAAGGTTTATTGGGATCCTGATTTGTGGGGTTATGGTTGCCTCTAGTGTTTTCAGGAGGGTTGGGGTTTGGTCTCCACCTTGTTGGCCTTGTTTATTTCCTTTGTTCATCCCTTTGTTATTTTTCTTGGAGTTGTTTGGTTGTGATTGTTGGGTATTGAACTCAATTTGGCCAGATGTATTCTATTAAGTGGAGAGTTTCCCATGAGGAAAAGGAGGAGTTGTAAGGTGTGGTTGCACTGGAGGAGATATTGGTGGGCTAAGAAAAGGATGATAAGGGTTTATGGTTAAAGATCCACATAGTCAGTAAAAGCACCACCACACATGGAGCTACTACATGAGGTTCCATAAACATGGGGGGTCATAATAGGAGTCAAGTAGGAGGTACTCATTCATGCATGTGAGGTCGGGGGGATAATATGGTGCAAGGGAAATGCCCTGATGATGTATCTCAACACTTGAGAGATTACCATACAAGTAACCACTCGAAGGGGGAGGGTAATATGGTTATAGACTTGTATGGGATGCAATAGAACCTATAACATCGTTTCTAGAATGGGATACCCTTAGAGGATCCTTCCAGGTGGATTCACCTTTAGGGGAATTAGGGATGATCATATATAGGTAACCGGATTGTGCATAGATAACATCATACCATTGAGCCTTAAAAATAGCTTCTTCTTCAGTGTGCAAACACTCAGATGAAACATCCTTAGCTATAGCAGGGATAAGATAGTTAAGGAACCAGTCTAAGAAGATATATTCATCGAGATTAATCTTACAAATACTCCTACGTTGACGCCACTCATGGATATGATCTGTGATGTGGGTAGATGAGGTCTTACGACATGAAAATAGGATCTCGACTCCATCATAATAGATAGGTAACTAGAAAAATGTCAAGAAAGTGGAGGTTAGGGATACGAAAATGGGATGCATCCCAAGGGGTTGTTCGGTGTACCACTTGTAAGCGATGCCAACCAAGGTCCTATGAAACAAACATAGCCAAAATGAATCATATATAATTCTATTGGAGGAGCACCATAAATTAAAGGACATAATATGGTTCTGGGGGTCCTCACCTGCATTCCCTTCAAAATTAGGGATGTTCAAGGGTATTTTGGTAGAAATTTAAGGCCATGAAGGATCATGTCATATGGGATCACTTGTTAGTCCCTCCAAATAGGGAGGTTGAGACTAGCCATTAAAGGAAGACTTGTAGTAGGGTATGAGGTAGAGGGACCAACAGTGGTGTTGGTAGTGGCTCCGTCGGTGGGACCACCACCAACGGTTCCTCCACTAAAAATAGGGATGTTTTCATCATTGTAAATGGGGATACCATATAAAGTGGGAATAGTACCATCCATGGTGTCGACATAATGGAGAGACGATGGTGATACAGGTTGTGAGGAGTTGGAATTAGATGAATTAGAAGAGTGGTCGGGTGAAGGTGATTGATGTCAAACTAGAATTAGACTCGATGAACCAATGGTGTGGCTTAAGAATTTTTAAAAAGGGGAATGGCCCCAAATTCTATGAGAGTACATCAGGGGAGCTATGGTGAGGGTATCCAAGACAACCATTCCAACTGTGCAAATATAAAACAAGGCTAATGTAAACAATGCTCTAATCAATAATATCAACTCTTTAAATGGTACTAAATCAAATAACAAGTGCAATGTGGGTGGAGCAAGTGATCTAATCTATTCAAAGAGAGGTAAAAGGAAAAGAACACCCTAGAAAGAGAAAATACCCACTATCCCTAAGAAGAGATCTACAACAGTGAAAAATGATAAAAGAAATCTTCCTAGAATATTTTTATATAATGGGGGTCTCAAGTCCCACTATATAAAAGAAGTAGAAATATGAATACGGGTCTTCCAAACACCATACACAAATAGGGGGGAATTCTTATGCAAGGAAGAAGACCAATATACTACCATTATGAGTTATTTCATGGATTTGTACTTGACTATCCCACATATGATAAAGAACTCTTTGTGACCATGCAAAAGGTGAATAAGTGCAAGAACTACCTACTTGGTAAAGATACTATAATATACACCAATAACCAACCACTTAAGTAGATACAATGTTAAAGAAGTATGCAACAAGTGAGGCATTACCAGTGGTTGGGATCCTTGCAAAAATTCAATCCAGTGATCAAGTATAAGAAAGGAGGCACAAACAAGTTAGCATACATGCTCTCTTGACCACCACTAAAGAAGATTCTAGTAGTGGGTGTGATCATGTAGCTTGATCCATTCACTCATGATGTTCTTACCAAAGACTATGAGGGAGATGAATATTTCAAAGGTGTATATCAATAGTAAAGGGAGAGATCAATCACCACCATGGAAGGGAATGAATATTATCAAGGATTAGATTCTATACAAGATGAAAAAGTTGTGCATACCAGATTATAGAAGGATACAACTAATGAGATAAGCTCACACTTCTAGGATCACTAAGAACTTTGGAGTAACAAAGACAGTGGGAAATTTGCAAAGCTATGTGCACTAGACAAAGATGCAAGAGCAAGTTGTGAGATATGTTAAAGGTCATGTTCTTTGTAACAAAAGCAAGTGAAGCAACCAAAATACTAGGTTGTATATGTTGCTTCAAGTACTAGGAAGGCCTTGGGAGATAATCTCTATGGACTTCATTAGAGGATGTCCCATTCCTCACAGAGGTGATGACTACTTTTTTGTCATGGTAGAACACTTCAACAATATGTGTTTTATCATCTCATGCAAGAAGACAATATATGGATGAGAGGAAGCTAAGTTATTCTTTAGTTATGTTTGGGTACAATTTGTATTTCCTAGATCTATCATATCTTATTGAGATAAAAGGTTTTTGACAACACTTTGAGAGAGGATGGATACTAAGCTAAGGTATTCCATTGCATTCCATCCGTAGATTAACAGAAAAATGGAGGTTTTCAAGTGGGCATTGGTATAGTTGTTGAGAGGGTGTAATAGTAAGCATCCAAATATATGGGATGAATAGTTGGTACACATTCAACACTCAAACAATCGAAATCATCTGATTCCTCCTCCAACAAGTCCCCTTTTGAGACTTGTTTTGGTTATTTACCTCCTTCACCATTTGACATTGTGTATGGACAATAGAAGGACCAGACATAGATGTAGGGAGACGAGATGAAGGCAAGCATATTTGTGGATAAGATAAGATAGATACATCTACAGGTACATTAGTATCTTGGGAGAATCCAACAATAATATAAGGACGAACATGAACAACACTTGGAAGATCATAAGTTTCATGTGAGAGATAAGGTGTAGATTCACCTATGTAAGGAGTGATTACAAGGAGCAATGGAGGATCTCAAGACTATCATATATAAACCATTTGGAATTATCAAACATGTGAATAAGAATTTCTTAATATTATTAATCCCTCTGTATATGAAAATTAGCTTAGCGGTGAATGTATAATACTTCAATTTGTCCAATACCTTCATGTTGTATGGGGAACGAGACCATTAGGTTCTTTCCACAAGTGAATACCTTGTGTTGCACTCACTTGAAGAGTAGAGGATGACAAGTGATTTGATAGATTGGCCTAAAGGGATATACTCCAAAGACGTAGAAATGGTATGATAGGTACCCAATTGAAAGTAACTTCCGTCACCTATCCTTGAAATATTTTGGGGGACCGAAACCCTCTCCATGGGGAGGTGTGGTCTAAATCAAGTGTGAAACAATAAATGGCCTCAAGTATAAGATGAACAATGATTGACACAAGAAAGCGTAAGAGATATGGATGAGGTAGGATGCCAATTTAATGATGTGAAGGGCCCCAAGTCATTAAAACTAGTGTCTATCCATGAATTAATATAGTACTTTAAGGTTAGCATGGGAAATGTTAAGTTGAAAGGAAATGTATTGAAAAAGAAAAGAAAATCATGTATTAAAAAAATTAAAACATGAGACATTGTTCTTTGAGTGTAATTGAAAGAAAATTAAAAAGAGGAGAAGCTCATTGGAGTTGGAGATTATGAAGGGTTGTTAACTACTTCTAATTGAGCCATTCTCCTATTTACCATTTCCACAAGGTAAAATAGGTTCTTTGGATGAGAGTGGGAGTGACGTTGTCCATCTTCCCATAAGTAGAAGGAAGATGAACTAGAGAACCAAAGGGTACAATGACCTATCTATTATTGAGAAATAAAGATCTAGGGAAAAGCCATTAGATGTTGGTTTTCACATTTGGATTTCCAAGGTATATAGTGTCTCCTTGTGCAATAGTTTCTCTATGTGTGTTATTATTTTATATGATAACTTACATATGTGTTTTAATAGATATTGTATGTGATGTCAATAGCTAGAGGTTACTGTTGAGAGTGCGACTAAGAGACTTGTTTTAATAAAATTTGCATTTTTATTGCATTGTTTGGTTATTATAGTCTAATGGAAGTTCCAACAATCCTTTTTCTCCCACTATTAGATGTTTTTTCAAGATTGCAAATCAATGGCTACCATCTTGGAGCCATTACATTATTGTAGGGTTTTTGATAAATTAGTTTCTAGAGTTTTGAGGATTGTTGGGTTGGATGATCCTTTGATAGGTAGATTCTCTCTTTAGCTAATCATTTTCCTTTACCTAGAGGCCATGTGTGCCTTATCATTGAGAGATTCTCACTATTGGAGCATTCCTTCTATTTGTTGGTTGTGTGCATCCATTTGTTGGGCATTTTATGCATTTGTTGGGATTTTTATCTATGTGTGGGGAATTTTATCCATTTGTTGGGCAAGTTATCTATTTGCTAGGCATTTTATCTATTTTTTGGAAAATTTATCTAATTATTGGATTGATTCCTTACTGCAAAGGTCGATTACTGGAAAATTTATCTAATTGTTGTGTTGAACCCTCATTGCGTAGGACATTTATTTCTTTTGTTGTGTGTGTGTAGAGAAGACTATACAGTCATGTGGGCTTGACTAGATTTGTGTGCTCTCTCCTAGGTCATGCATCCTCCTTCATTGGTTGGATTGGACTCCATTTACACTTGTTTTTTACCTAATTTGAGTCCAATGATGGACTCAATGATAAGTGGTTCACCTAAGTCCAATTTGAAACCCCATCCCAAGACAAATCCTTGGCTATAGTGGTCGATGTACATTACATGTGTTTTCTTCCTTTGGTTGGAATGTCTTAAGGAGTGGATATAAGTTAAAGAAGTGAGTGAGTGCTCACATATACATAACAATGCATTGCTAAATGTTTGGAATGGGGGAAAAACAAGGATATAGAACCAAGAGGGGTATGAACGTTAGTGATTAACACGTAACTTGGATAACTATTCATCCTACACTAGTTTACAAAGGATTGAAAATAATATTTTTTTTACTTTGTCTCACATTATTGATGGTAATTGCAGGAATAATGGAGACTGGACATTCAAGCCTTAGAGATTCATGTTGGTGAAACAAACAGGTTATGAGCCTACCACGTATGAACGAGGACATCTCAAAGATAGTGTTAATTTTATCAATATTTTAAGACATAAAATTCCAATATAATTTTTGAGTTCTAAATAACATTTTGTTGGCCTTGTAGCAACTAATGATTATTGTAGTCTTCTATCAACTTTGGTAGAAAATGTACTTCTCTATGTGATTTTTCCAACAAGTTATTTTGCATCTAAAATAGAGTGCATATGTGAAAGTTATGTCTCCAACAAGATAACCATTGATATTTTCTTCATAGGTACATGTGGAAATGATGTAAGCTCACCATAATTTGAATATGGGGGATTAGTAAAGTGTGGGAATCAATATAGTCTTATAGTAGCATCATGGTCGAGGTTCCAAAAGAATTGAGAAACCCTAAACCTAAAATTAATTCTAGTTATATAAACCTTAGCAAAAAGAGGCAAAAGGGTTCACTTCTTTATTAGCTATGCACACAGTTCCATATTATGAGCAAAGGTGTGGAGAGACACTCACACAGAAAAGAGAGAGAAGGTTATGTAGACCATTATAGGAGACCATTGTGTCTCATAACTTCATAATGAACTTGTACTTACTTTTTTGGTTGCATGTTGTGTAGGATGGACAAGAGATACTCCCATCATTAAATGCAGGGTATGTGTCTAAGAAATAGGAAGAAATTCATTTCTTCTTGTTAAGATAAGCACCTAGTCAGTGAAAGGTATATGTAGAAATGCATGGCATATTGAAATGATTCCCACTGAGTGAGCTATAGATGGAATGACTCCCTCTATAATAACCATGTGAGGAATTGGGTCGACGCTCATGATTAGGAGATGCGTCACTCTCTCAACCAACCACTTCCTGGTAGAATGAATTTTCATCATGTCAATGTACATGCAGATCTTCAACATCTTACAAACTTGGATTGTTATAGGTCAAATTTGCACTTCTCCGTCTGTGATCACATTGCTCTATCGATCACACAAAAGGACAACATGGATTGAAGAGCTAGGTTGATTTAAATGATGTATGGACCTGAACTACCCTCTTAAGCTGAGAAATTCCCTGTTTCTCCTGATCTTTTGACATGTGCGCTACTCTCTGGGCAGTAAACCAGTGCACATCTGCTAGTATGCCCTACTTTACTCAAGTGAAACTAGCGCACACCTTGAAAATTGTTGCAAACGCTTGTTGCAAAGTACAAGAGTTGCACACTGTGCGCTACTCTGGTGTATGAAACTCGTGCACATCTTAAGATGAAACCAAAAAATATATTAAGATATGAAATGGGATTAGTTGAAGTTGGTTTTGCAACTTCCTCAACCTCCCAATTCAACCACCTCTCGATTCCAACTGCCTACCTTGTCCCATAAATACAAGGAAGATCCATGAGAGGAGATTAGATAGAAAGATAGAAAACCTAGAAAGAACACATTAAGGGTTGTTACTCTGGAGGAAAGTCCCAAGTCATTGTGAAGAGCAGAATCCCAGGACTCGGTTGCAGAAACATCTCGACACGTCAGGAATATTGTACTGATTCATGTTTCTTTGACAATAAAAAGGTTGAAATACCCTTCCTGTACCAAATCGAATGTGTATTGGATTGCATGTTCATTTGGATTAGTATCTGATTATTGATTGATGTTTGTTTGATTTCAATATTCATCATATTTATATATAGTCAAGATACGCTGAGGAAGGTATCCTTTGTGTTGCAGGTTCATCAAGCGGGAGATCAAGTGAAATCTAGGACTAACCGTCGGTTAAAGGTATGTCTTTCGATATCCTGATCTCTTTCCTTTGTAAGAACTAGTTGCAATATAATAAATGTATTTACCTGTCAACCCTGCTTAAGTTGGTAGTGCCTCTCCTCACTATAAGGTTAAAATCCTGAACAACAGACTGACGACTCTGCTGGGGAGTAACCGGTAGTTATTCTTCTCTAGGAGACCTAGTTTAGGGTTTCTTCCAGTCCCTTTTTCAGTTTTTGATTCTCTGAGAAGTCTTGTAGGTCTTTGTTACCTGTTCCTTATTGCTTGATTCATCTCAGTCCACTGTTGCAAATCTTGTCTCTGTCCTTCTGAGGCATGTGTGCTGGTTTACTCTACCAACAGGAGTGCATACCACATGTTGAACGCTTCTTTTTACACTGCACATTAGCGCATATGTCCCAGTGTGCGTTGGTTGCTGCACTGCACAGTAGTGCATTTTCCTATAGTGTCCAGTTTTTTGTTAGGGTTTGATTTCTAGTGGTTTGATTCCACTTCCATCCTTTTGCTTTGCCTTCTTTACAGACCCCTGAGACTTCCATGTCTATTTTGAGTCTTATTGGCCTCTCTTGAGTCTTTTAGTTTGTTTTTCTTGCTTGAGTACTTGTTTAAGTGTCTTTACTGCTTTCTAGCCCTTTTTGAAGTTCGTGCACTATTCTCTTTTGGACATAGCTGCACATTTTCACCCTAGTTGCTGTTGCAGTCATACAAGCCTGCATTCTTAATGTTTGTTGTCTGTTGCAACGTTTAGCATGCTTTCACTTTGTCTTATCCTTTCCATTAGGGTTTGATTTCAATTTTGAGTCCTTAGGGTTGCTTTCGAAAGGTTGCTTGGTTTAGATATTTTCTAATTGTCTTATCAGTTCAGTCCATGTAAGTCAAATCTTTCTAGTTATCTTTTTGTTGAATCCGTGTGTTGTTAAAGTCATTCTTGGTTCGCTTGCTTACTTTTTGCTTGGCTTAGTGTTTTCTTAGGGTTTTGATGCTTAAGAGCAACCTGTTTAGGTTTGTCGTTCTGTCATGAGTGTCTCTTTTCCCTGCTTCTTTTACATTCTGTTTCCAAGCCTCAAGTTTTTCTTTTGCAAAAACTTGGAAAGTCAAGTCTTCATCGAGTCTTTTGATTCATTTGTTTTGAGCCATTTAGATGTTTGTATTATGCACACTTTACATTTAGATCTTGCTTGCTTTTGTACAATTTCTCTTTCTTTTACATTTATCAGAAAAGACAAAAAATTGTTCAAATAGCTTAGTAGTAAGGTCTTGCATTACTTTGAGGTAGCATAGTTTGCTTTTAAATATTTAAAAGAAAGATACAAAAAAAAGTTTGATTTTAGGATTGCCTAGTTTTCAACTTTTGAAAGAATATAAACGGAAAAGAGCAATTTTTTGTGAATTTGAAAGCATTACTTTACATGCACTTTATGTTCATAACAAACCATTCCACACACCGCACTACAACCCTTGAGTAACAAGTAGCCCTTAAAAAGAAACATTAATAAAATTTATTAGCAACATTTTTCTTTTTAGGTATACACATCATCAATTAGCTTAGGCTAGAGTTTCGGACTTAAATCACCTTAAACGATCCGAAACTGGCTTCATTACTCAACAATTGTAGTACGACTTTCATTTAGGTAAATCCATCTCTATCAAATAGTCCTGGGATGCTCTAATCAAACCAGATTTAAGCACGAGGCCGTGTGAGATTGGAATTGTTGAGGATATCCCCTCACTTTCCTCTCAACCATAAACCAGAGTTGACTCGCGTACGAGGGTCCTTTCGGACTTTGGGCTTTGCTACCCTGCCCATGCATTTCGACTAGGCTGATGAATGTCCCCCCAGGTTATTTCGTATTGATGGTAGCCTTAGTATCAGACCTTTAGGGCTCTACATAGGTAGAGTGGGCGGTTATTCCCACTTCACCTTGGACAAACGTGGAACTAACCCTTTGGTAGTAATCCCGGGAGGGTGTTTTGGTTATTCAAACGCTTGCACCCAGTGGACCTCTGGAGGACGCCACGTAACTGACCATCGATACTCTATTAGTCTATTCTGGGCCCTAATCATCCCAGACTTGCTTCTGAGAGTATTTTCCATTGTTTCCCTGGTTTGATTACCTAGGACATTTTTTAGCGGTGTGCTCTTTGTGTCGCTTGTATTTTGGCCTTAGATATTTCTGACCCATTGAGTCGAAAACGATGGAAAGCATCCCAGTGAGCACCAATCAAGGGACCCCTGTTGAAGGGGCTCCTTATGCTTTTCCATTCATTGGGAACATTGGTACTCCCTTAATGGATACTTTGAATCTTTCGGGATTCACTATAGGGCTACCGGTTTGGTTGTTTTCCACTCTGAATGCCTTGCATGCTCCTGATGCTTCTCAAGTAAGCACCTCACATCAAGAGCATCAAAACCCTATGCATGATTCCCCGGCGTAACATCTTCTCCTCCTCCTTCTACCTCATGTGGTGAAAGTATTAATACTAGTAACCAGCAGTCTAAAAGGAATAGACGGAGGAAGAATAGGAAGAAGATGCCAAATCAAGGGGGTAGTCACCTAGCCTCTGGAAGTCACGCTGGGGGCACCTACCCAACCTTTGGTGGTCATGTTGGGAAAAGCCACCCAGCCTCTGAAGGTCATGATAGGGACACCTTCCCAACTATGGTGGTCATGTTGGGAAAACTCACAGAAATCATACTGAACCTCGCCACCCAACCTCTAAAGGTCATGCTGGGGGCACCTACCCAACCTTTGGTGGTCATGTTGGGAGAAATCACTCAGTCACTATAAATCATACTGAACCCACCCACCCAGCCTCTGGAAGTCATGCTAGGGGCACCTACCCAACCTCTGGAGGTCATGATGGGAGCAATTTTTTAGTCATTGCAAATCATACTGAAAGCATGTCTTCAACCACTGTTGTTCATGTTGAGGACACGTCATTGATCATTGCTGGTCATATTAATGAAAAGTCACCAGTTACCGTGAGCCATACTGGAGACATTGAATCAACCACTGCAAGTCATGTTGAGAATGTTAACATTGTTGACAAACCTAATAAATAGAAGCTTAAGATCCCTTGTAAGTTTTGCGAGGGACACCGCCTGACCTATTTGCGCCCTGTACTTCCAAAAGTGAAAAAAGTGTGGTCCATAGTACAAAAGTGTTCTGCTTCTGAGCAACCAGCCACTACAAGTCACGCTGGGGGCAAGCTGTCAGCCAATTCTAGTCATGCTGAGAGTAGTGTTGTTGTAAAGGAGTCTAAGCTTATAGGATGGAAACCAAAGTTCCTTTGTAAACTTTGTAAGGGAGATCACCTTATTCACCAGTGCCCTGCTATTCCAGAGGTGCAGAGAGTGTGGTCCATGTCTGAAGGATCCTCTGCTCCTGAATTCTCTATAGATTCCCAATAGCATGATCAAACTTTGGTTGATGAAGTGGTTGAACCAATGCAATCTTTGGTCAACCCCACTCTTTCTTCGGAGAGTGAAGTGATCTAATCGATGCAATCTTCGACCGATCCCATTAGTCCTTCGGAGACTGATGTACCTGTCCCTGAATTCTTCTGCATTACCAGTTCGGATGTTTCTGAAATGGGGGGCACTTCATCTGTGACGAGTGAACCCCTACCAAACTCTGGGATCCTTTCCTTTGATTAGAATAGTCTAACTGGGCCTTGCCTTCCTTCTACTATACCTTTTCAGATAAAGGTTGATATCGGCAACCATGCGGTTCATCGATGTATTGTAGATGAAGGAGCCTCTGTTAGTATCTTATCCCCTTATGCTTGGAGAGATTTAGGTTTTCCTAACCTTGTTCCAACTGTTAATTGGCTGTTGAATTTCGATAAAAGACCTAGTGAACCATTGGGATTCCTCCCTCAAGTACCCGTTACTTTGGGTGGAAAAACAGTCTTAGTTCATTTTATGGTTTTAAAGGACCCTATGGATTTTGATATGATCCTAGGTCGTGATTACGTATATGCCATGCAATTTGTGGTGTCTATGCTCTTTCGTGTGATGCATTTTCCTCACAATGAAAGCATTGTCACTATCGATCAGCGTACATTTGTTGATCCCGCTTATTACCCAACTATAGACCAAGTGTATCGCTCTCCAGTAGGCACTACCATGTCACAATCAAATATTGTGGCATATTGTTCTTTGAGTCCAATTGCTACTGAGAAGAAGCCTTTGAATTCATGCTTACCTTCTCGGGACTGGGTCTCGACAATTGACCAGGTGATGACTCCATCTGAATGTTTAGAAATGCGTTCTATTTGGGATGATATACTTCCATCTGATCAAGTTTTCCTAGAGTCTATAATGCAGTCTGCCATTCATTTGGACATTGATCCACTGTCAAGCATTCTTCTACTTTCACTTCGAGCTCGTTAAAAATAGTAAGGAGGCTATGATCATTCTTCCACCTTCACTTCGAGCTTGTTAAAAATAGTAAGGAGGCTACGAGCATTTCTTCCACCTTCACTTTGAGCTTGTTAAAAACAATAAGGAAGTTATGAGCATTCTTCTTATCTCCTTTGAGCTCATTAAAAATAGTAAGAAGGTCATGAGTTTACTTTTTCGGGCTCGTTAAAACTTTACGAAAAATATCTTGATAGAGTTCTTTCGCGCTCTTCTTTGACTCTTTAAATATGACAAGATTTCTGAGTATAGTTGTCATTTCAGACTCGTTAAAGGATTTGAAGTGACATCCACTTAGGTATAAGTTTACCCATTTTCCAGACCTCTGTGGATCATTTACGAAAATGCTATATTCTAGTCATTCGTGGCTAGAAGAGTTCTTCTCTCATTGTTTTAAACTTTTTCGGGGGAGGAGACTAACTGTACGAAAAAGGACCTCTTGGAGCCTTCTTTATGGTTTTCAGGCTCTCGAAATATGAAAACACCAAGCGAGCATTCACCTACTCGGGCTCGATGAGAAATCCACGAGAGGGTATATAGAGGATTGTTTAAGTTTTTCAGACTCTATAAATAGGAAAACAGTGGCTAGCATTAACCTATTTGGGCTCGATATTAAAATCCATGAATAGGTGTATGGAGTTCTTGTTTAAGTTTTTCAAACTCCTTAAAATTGAAAACACCAGCGAGCAAGAACAAATCTCCGCTCGATACTAAAATCCAGAGGTCAGTACTATAGAGTATTCTTCTATCTCTTCTTTGAACTTTGTAAACAATGAAGAAGGTCCCGAGTCTTCCTCCCATGGGCTCGTTAAAATGTTACATGGTTGGGCTTATTGAGTTTTCTATCTTTCTTAGACTCATTAAAACAACAAGAAGGACATTCTTTTACCAAAAAGAATAAGGGATAAGAAGGGTATATCACATCTTTTCAACTTCAAAGGTAGTTAAGTCAGTCATGTCCTTGAACACAACACCTACTTGAGTCTTTCATGTCAGTTGGGTTTTAGTTTTTGACCTTAGGGTGAACTTGATCTCCGAGTTTTTACTCCCTCAGTTGGTTATTCTTCCAACCATATGGAGGGTCTGTTAATGTCTCCTACATTGTAGGCTTATATCACTTCCCCTTCATGTTGAAAACTGCCTAAGTCACTTTGTGTCGTGCTCACTGTTCAAGGATATAGCCTGTGTTAGCCATTCTGTAGTTTACCTTGACTTTGTGTGTTGGCCATCCTGGTGTCAGTTTGTTTCATCTTGTTACTTGTCCTACTCCACATCAACTCATACCTGTGAGTGTTCCTCGTGTTGGATGATGGAGGATGCATTAATGCCTCCCTTTCAACGGACTTCTTCCGACCAACATCAGTTCATTATGCTCTGGGAACGAAGTTTAGAGTTTCGGTTAGTACCTTAGGGATTGCAGTCATCAGTGGCAGTTTCCCTCGCTATTGAATAAATGGGAATACATCAATGTCTCCTATTCGACAGGTTCTTCAAGTGTTCGATTTCAAGTCCTATTATTTACACTTGTTGGATTGTACTAGGTACCTTGGACCCCATTATCATTATTGATGGAAGTCCTCGCGTTTGTTAACGGTATACATCAATGGCCGGTAATCAAACGATACCCCCCATGTTCGACTTCAGCTCATTAATTTGCATGGTTAGGGTTTATACCTTGGGTTGTTTGGATGAAGACCTTGGGACTATGATAGCATCACCTTGTTTATGTTATCACCCAAGCTGTGCAAGACTGAGCATCACTCATTTTGGCTCTTCATGAGACATAGATCCAACTTGTTGTTATGGTTATGATCTCTCATTTTGACATGGATCCACACTTGTATTTCAGTGGCCATGCTCTCTCTATATACATCTCCTAGTTATGTGTTGGAGATCATGTTACATATCTATATGATGTCAAGATTTTAATTGCTCGCTGACCTTGATTATTGTTTCAGGTGTTTTTTGTGACTTGGTTCTACGGTTTCTTGCTCCTCCTCTGACTTGGACTTATAATGTATTTTGGCAATTGTTTCCCTCTGACCTCACACATTAGGGGGCATCTTTTATAGGTCAAATCTTCACTTCTCCGCCCGTGATCACATTCCTTTGTTGATCACACAAAAGGACAACATGGATTGAAGAGCTAGGTTGATCTAGATGAGGTATGGACTAGAAATACCCTCTTTAGCTGAGAAATTCCTTGTTTCTCCTGATCTTTTGACATGTGCGCTACTCTCTGGGTAGTAAACCAGTGCACATTTGCTAGTATGCCCTACTTTACTCAAGTGAAACTAGCGCACACCTTGAAAATTGTTGCAAATGCTTGTTGCAAAGTACAAGAGTTGCACACTGTGCGTTACTCTGGTGTATGAAACTCGCGCACATCTTAAGATGAAACCAAAAAAATATTAAGATTATGAATTGGGATTAGTTGAAGTTGGTTCTACAACTTCCTCAACCTCCCAATTCAACCACCTCTCGATTCCAACTACCTACCTTGTCCCATAAATACAAGGACGATCCATGAGAGGAGATTATATAGAAAGATAGAAAACCTAGAAAGAATGCATTAAGGGTTGTTACGCTGGAGGAAAGTCCCAAGTCATTGTGAAGAGCAGGAGCCCAGGACTCGATTGCATAAACATCTCGACACGTCAGGTATATTGTACTGATTCATGTTTCTTTGACAATAAAAAGGTCGAAATACCCTTCCTATCCCAAATTGAATGTCTATTGGATTGCATGTTCATTTGGATTAGTATATGATTATTGATTGATGTTTGCTTGCTTTCATATTCATCATATTTATATATAGTCAAGATACGCTGAGGAAGGTATCCTTTGTGTTGCAGGTTCATCAAGCGGGAGATCAAGTGAAAGCTAGGACCAGCCGTTGGTTAAAGGTATGTCTTTCGATATCCCGATCTCTTTCCTTTGTAAGAACTAGTTGCAATATAATAAAGGTATTTACCTGTTAACCCCGCTTAAGTTGGTAGTGTCTCTCCTCACTATAAGGTTAAAATCCTGAACAACGGTGTGGAGAGTCACTCACACAGAAAAGAGAGAGAAGGTTATGTAGACCACTATAGGAGACCATTGTGTCTCATAACTTCATAATGAACTTGTACTTATTTTATTGGTTGCATGTTGTGTAATGAGGATGGACAAGAGATACTCCCATCATTAAATGCAGGGTATGTGTCTAAGAAATAGGAAGAGATGCATTTCTTCTTATTAAGATAAGCACCTAGTCAGTGAAAGGTGTATGTAGAAATGCATGGCATATTGAAATGACTCCACTGAGTGAGCTATAGATGGAATGACTCCCTCTACAATAACCATGTGAGGAATTGGATCGGCGCTCATGATTAGGAGACGCGTCGCTCTCTCAACCAGCCACTTCCTGGTAGAATGAATTTTCATCTTGTCAATGTACATGCAGATCTTCAACATCTTACAAACTCGGATTGATTGGTGAATTTCGGTCGTCACCGTGCATGAGGTTTTATTGCTCATTATTTCCATTATCATATGGACATCCACCTAGACGGGTCGGGTAGGCCACTTGTCTCAAACTAATTTCATCCTTGAACACGTGTCAGGGCAATGCATCCTATCTATCTTCCCTCCTCAGTTGTCGTGAGAAGTCTAATATGTTGGAGATGTCCTCCATGGAAAGACGTTGACAATCCTGAGTGAAGGTCTCATTGGGCATCATGCTCCCTACATTATCAATGATCTTGTCCCCTAGTGGAAGCCAAACATCGGCTAGGCAGTCTACCACCTTATTTGTGGTGCGCTTGACATGTTAGGGAATTATCACATGGATTTTGGAGAGTTTTGTTGCTAGAGAGAAAAGGCCATCCTCCAATCTCCAATTCTTGACTAACTTTTTAGCTAGAGTACCATTGAAGTTTGGTCATGATCCTTATTAGAATCTAAGAGTACCCTTCGACAATGATTACCTTAGACCATTAAAAACAAATGTCAATTTCTCATTTAAAAAAATCATAATCTACAATTTTTTGTAAAGTAAAATTGAGTGCTATTGACTTATGTGAACATAAATTGGGAAGCAATAAAAATATTGGAATGTCATAATTTTTTTGTTTAAAGGGTAAGGATGAATGCTAAATTCCATGCCCTGCATTTATGACAAAATTGTATAATCCGTAAAATTTGCTTGCAACTATTTATCTACTTATTTTATATGAATTCTCATTTTTATAAAACATGGAAAAATTCTACAGCATTATATTATTTTATGTTAAAAGCATTATTATAAAAGATGAAAAAAATTCCACTGATAAAAGAATTATGTTAAAAAGAATTAAATTATTTATAATTCATTTTCGCAAGATCTTCCTCTTCCGGGAGAGGAGGGAGGATTCCATTGAGTCCAGGTTGTTCATCTTCTTTTTATTTGATCTGAGAGCCATAAATTGGAATGGATCCATATTTTTTGCTCTAAATCTTTGTTGATATCTTACAATAATCACATTGTGAGGTTTGCAAGGATAACTCGGTATATCTACCATATGGTCATTGACCGGGGTATGTCTATGATTAACTAATTGTTTAGCTCTAGGAATGGTGGGAGCCATACCCAATCGAGAAATAATATTATGCAAACACATTTCACGTAATTACAATAAAACCTGGCCCATTGATCCCTTAACTCTTCTAACAATACATTGAGAATTATTCTACTAAAATTGTCCCCCCAACACAGACACACACACACACACATATATATATATATATATATCATAGAAAAACATATTTCTTTTTCCTCTCATCCAAAAGAAAAGTTACGTATATATATATATCACTTATCTTGTCAATAAATATTTCTTTCTCCTCAATGAAAAAAGTTGCAATCAATCATAGACTGTGAGAGATGAAAAGGGAAGATACCAAGTATTTCATATGGTTGGTTACACATTTGGAGCTTTGAGTGACCACTTGTGGGGGAACAAATCAAAATATAAATTATGACTACTCTCTTTGTGGGGTTAGTAAACATGGGATTGACTATAAGAGACTCCATCATAAGTCCAAAGATTTCATATGTTCGCCCTAGTTAAACACACTAACTCAACCACTAACTATGGTCGAGAGTTAGTTAATATGGCCTTTTCAGCGCTTCAAATGCCAATCCTTCTGCCGTGGCATTTAATTGTTTGTTAGTGTTCCACGTGGACAAATTGTACAATAAAAACAAAGATAAAGTCAGAGAAAGGTTGGTTACACATTTGGAGCTTTGAGTGACCACTTGTGGGGGAACAAATCAAAATATAAATTATGACTACTCTCTTTGTGGGGTTAGCAAACATGGGATTGACTATAAGAGAATCCATCATAAGTCCAAAGATTTCATATGTTCGCCCTAGTTCTACACACTAACTCAACCACTAACTATGGTCGAGAGTTAGTTAATATTGCCTTTTCAGCGCTTCAAATACCAATCCTTCTGCCGTATTTCTCTGACTTTCTCTTTGTTTCTATTGTACAATTTGTCCACGTGGAACACTAACAAACAATTAAATGCCACGTATTAATCACTTTGTCGACGAAGTGGTTGCCAGATTCCTTGTCAACCAATTGCAGTACTATCCTCCACGTGTCCAGATCGCAAGAAATCTGAAAGGATAAGACCAAGAACTTGAAGGAACGACAAGAACGGGAACGACCGCTTACATCACATTGCAATCATAGCATGCACGCGTGGTCGCCACGGATGAGAGGAGCCCACGTCATGAGCTGTGTTGATTAGACATCGTTAATGGACAGGTGGCACCGAATCTCGCATTGGTGAATGGGACGGAAAAGTACCTTTTAAATCTGTTTGAGGTAAAATGCTATTCTATTGATATGAATGAGACGTGACGGAGACTCGGAGAGTGGTCGAATTTTCCCTTTTGGTGTTAATTCATAATATCTTAATTTATTTTTTTACTAAACATTTAATAAGCAAATAACTAACTATTTCCTCGTTGAATATTGGTGGGAGTGATAGAATACCATGGTATAATGTGAATTTAAATCACTCTTCTTTAAAGGAGTAGTCTATTTATTCTACATTTTCGATTTTACGATAGGCTTTGATTAAAATTTAATAATTTTTTTGGTAAAGTCCAAATTTTTACATGTTTAAATTTTATTTTTAAATCCATAAATAGATTCCACATCTTCAAATACTTCAATGACACTTAAATTATGCAATTTCTATAGCTAATATATGTGAATCTCAGATTTTTTAAAGATTTCCAATCAAAATACGAACAAAACTATACTGAAAATATGCTCATAAAAAATTGAAAACTTATAATATTTAGATTACACCTTCTTTAAATGTTTTATTTGGATGGTTTTTTAATGTATGATGTTGACATTGAATGTTGAGAGTTGCAATTTTAAGATGGTGAATTATGATTCATTTGGATGGATTTTAATATTTATAGTTTGTTTGGTTTGAATAATAAAGAATATGATAATGATGTTGGTTATTAACTAAACTGATTTTAGATTTTAAGGAAAAAGGTAATGAATTAACTCTTGTGATTTAGAATTTTATTTTAATGTTCAATAAGCTTTAAGAGAAGCATAATTTATATATCAGTATAATTTCAATGAGTTAAATGGTTAGGAAGGTCCTATTGAAACATTTTGAAATTGAGATTTATTATGGGTGTATGTAAGACATTCTAAGAAAATGTTTTTCATCATCAACCCTTGCAGTGTCACAAAGATAACAGATTCTTTGGAACCACAATGTTTTAGGAATTTTGAAGCACCTTGTTTCATTGTGGAGTTCATGAGAGTTCATAATGTTGATTTTTTTATTTATGCTACTTAAGACAAAGAGGTACATTGAACTTTTAGATTAACATTAATCACCTCCTTATAGTATTGTAATTTTATCCTATCCTCTAATTCTTTATCACATTACAATATCTCTTTAAATTTAGATGCAATAATATTTTTGATATTATGCAAAGTGACGTTTTCCCCCTTCCTAATGATTAGCCAAGGTTTGGCATCTTCATACCAACTTGACTTGAGTTGCAAGTGGTTTTGATTGGATTTTGAAGCAATTTTAGGTAGCATTTTATCTTTCTTTGTACATTAGGTACTTAGTCATAGCCATGTTCTTAATGTTTAATACTTTCACCTTTTATGGTTGGCTTTCTCCTCATAACCTAAACTACTATTTATTATATATTAATTAAGAGTTGACTTATAAATAGAAAGTCATAAATAAAAAAAGAAAGCAATAACATACATGCATGCATACATACAAATAATAATAATCTAATTTTAAGTTTATGGCCTAGCTAAACACCAAATTAGTGTATGAGATCCTCTTGTTTGTATGACAAGCGACCCTTCTACATTGACACATAATGTAGATAGATAGATAGAGGCAACACACTCCATGGTTAGAAGAAGGAAAAATTGAAACTTTAAATATTGGAGTTGTGGGTACTACATGCAAAAGGGATTGCTTAAATTTCAAAGGTGTATTCTATTGCTTCATTGAAAAAACATAGAGGGAGAAAATACCTATGCCTAATGTGTTGGTGAAGAGATTTTTAACTACAAAATTCATATAGAAGAAAAACTATTTCCATACAAATATTTATGAATTCTTTTTTCTTATGAATGGATTAAAATTAATTTTGAACTTTTTTTTAAATAATTTTTTAGGTAAAATTCTTTGAAATTGTAATTGCATAGCCAGGAGCTCTACAACCCAATATGGAAGAGATGTTGCTATTAATGTGACAACAAAACAGGTAAAAATTAAATAAATTTATTTTACAACTTCTGTCAACTCTATTTTAAATCTTACACAAAAGCTATAAAAAAACCAACATAGAGATTCATGTTAAATTTGGATTTATCAACCACCTAAAAGGATCAAATTTCTTGAGGTGTAAACTTTTGTATAATCTAGTATGAAGGAATTAATACATGACATAAAAGTAAAAAATAATAAAAAAAATGTGCACATCTAGAAATTATATCTCTACCAATACTTGGTTTAAGATATATCTTCTTTAAACAATGTTAAAATCTATATTTTATTTACAAACTAAATCTATTGACTAAGATAGTATTGAAACTTTGTACATCTTACATATTTTTCCAGAATTCTCAATACTTGATTTAAGATAGATCTTCTTTAAACAATGTTAAAATCTATATTTTATTTACAAACTAAATCTATTGACTAAGATACTATTGAAACTTTGTACATCTTGCATATTTTTCCATAATTCTCAATACTTGGTTTAAGATAGATCTTCTTTAAACAATGTTAAAATCTATATTCTATTTACAAACTAAATCTATTGACTAAGATACTATTGAAACTTTGTACGTCTTACACCTTCCAGTGTTGAAATAATGTAATTTGAATCCAATATTTTAAGGGTTTACTAAATCAAAATATATTTTTTTATTTGTGTTTATTATTAAATTAATTGTGTTTATTTTGTTTTCTTTAATATATTTGGATAATTTAAATATAAACTCCTCCCATTAAATGACATTTTATATTTGATATTTGATATTGGTTTAAGATAGATCTTCTTTAAACAATGTTAAAATCTATATTCTATTTACAAACTAAATCTATTGACTAAGATATATTGAAACTTTGTATGTCTTGCACCTTCTAGTGTTGAAATAATGTAATCTGAATCTAATATTTTAAGGGTTTACTAAATCAAAATATATTTTTTATTTGTGTTTATTATTAAATTAATTGTGTTTATTTTGTTTTCTTTAATATATTTGGATAATTTAAATATAAACTCCTCTTAAAAAATGTTAAAATCTATATTCTATTTACAAACTAAATCTATTGACTAAAATATATTGAAACTTTGTACGTCTTACACCTTCCAGTGTTGAAATAATGTAATCTGAATCCAATATTTTAAGGGTTTACTAAATCAAAATATATTTTTTATTTGTGTTTATTATTAAATTAATTGTGTTGATTTTGTTTTCTTTAATATATTTGGATAATTTAAATATAAACTCCTCTTAAACAATGTTAAAATCTATATTTTATTTACAAACTAAATCTATTGACTAAGGTATATTGAAACTTTGTACGTCTTCACCTTCTAGTGTTGAAATAATGTAATCTGAATCCAATATTTTAAGGGTTTACTAAATCAAAATATATTTTTTATTTGTGTTTATTATTAAATTAATTGTGTTTATTTTGTTTTCTTTAATATATTTGGATAATTTAAATATAAACTGCTCTCATTAAATGACATTTTATATTTTATATTTGACATTTGATATTTAATATATTTTTGAACATGGAGCTATTAATTTATGCAAACATAAATGGAAAGACACTAAAAAGATTTGAACATTATAAATCTTTTAATGGATGGGTAATGGTGAACATCAAAGTTCAACAATGATTAGAAGGTGTTATATCTATTTTTATATTAAAAACAATGATTTCATTAATTCAAAATGACGATTTTGATAAAGATTTTTCATATTAAAAAAAACCAAAAAAGTCAAAAACCTAGAATATTTAACTTCTTCCAAATTTTTTTAATGCATAATTATTAAATATTTTTATGCAATCCTACATGGTTACATGGTTTCGAGTTATAGTTTACCCAACTTTTGTTGTTATTGAAATAACAATTTCATAACATGGGTACCACGAAGACTTCGATTGAGGAAACATGTCTATAAAAGGGCTATGTATGCTCGTTCTATAGATTTGTTTCTAGTTTTCTTTGGTTTGAAAATCATGAAGTTCCAAGTTTCCGAATAAAGGCAAATATATGTCATTTTATAACTATTGTTCACCATATTTCCATAACAATAAAAAACTAAATTAATGGAGTGTTTGTAATGTGTACGTTAACAACCCTAGGCTTTTTTTTCCCTATCTTTTCAATATTCAAATCTTTTACATCATTTTTTTCAATTTTAAAATCTTTAGCCAATTAGATCAATTTTCAATGTATCAATTACATCATTTTTTTTCTTTCAATATTAAAATCTTTAGCCAATTAGATCAATTTTCAATGTATGAATTGATAAGCTCATATCATCCTCCATGATCTGCTCTTATTAAGATAAATTATTTGAGTAGGTTGGCTAGGCTACATAATGTTTGTCAAAAGGACATCATAATGGCCATCATAATGAACTCTAGACAATACCTAGATGCCTAGTACTCAGAGCAGAGCTGAAAATCAACCAATTTGGTAAAGATTTGACACCATGTATGGCCCACCAATGTAGTGGTTGATTGGCTTTAAGTTGTTTGTTTTCCAGTAAGAGACACCATAATTGAGACCCACTACCTCGTGTCGTTCACACAACTCCTAAGTAAACAACAACAACCATGTGTCCCTTTACAGAATTTGACCCCACAAGATGTACCCTAGTCTCTGCAAATGTCCTTTGTTTCGTTAAGTTGTCTAATGGACACGCGCCTAGGGAATCATATACACCTTCTATTGCCTTTTGTTTAAGTTGTCTAATGGACACGCGTCTAGGGAATCATATACACCTTCTATTGCCTTTTGTTTTATGTACGTTAACATTACCCACTCATTTTATTCGAGATGTGAAAGCCATAATACTATACGGTAATTAAAGTTTCGAGTGATTCTTTAACCGCGGTCAGAGAAGGCTCCAACCACGGTTAGCATACAAGACAAGTAGATTCTTTGCTATCGCTTTATTGAAGAAATGGAGGACAGTCGGCGAAAGTAAATTGGCACCATGGGAAAGGCGGGCAGCAAGGGGCGTATGAGAAGAGGGCACGTCAGCAACATAACATGTCCATTTCTGCGTTGTTATCATTGCCGTGGAAGGTGTGGGGCCGTTGTGTCGTGGCGGATCCCCAATTTGCGGGCATCGCTTTTCGAAGGTCGCGGCCATGAATTTCATACTCGGCGACAAAGGAATTGATTTGACTCAACCAATGTGTGTGGGCCCGCCGCAATGGCGGGGCATCCTACGTGGGTCCCACAAGAGTCATCATACGCCCGACTCACTTGGGTGTGAAAGGCCACGTGGGACCCTGAATAAATTCTAAAGTGTGCCGGTGCTTCTAGGACTCTAAAGGCACGTTATGATGGGTGGGACCCCCTCCTCATGGGTTAGTTTCCTTGGTTGACACGCAAATGGATGGGCCACCAAATGCGAGGGGATCAGAGAGGTGTTGCACTAGGGATCCGTGGGTGGTACTGGTCGGCCAAATTTCAAGTAAATAAAATGCCACGTCACTCTCTTATTTCCTTATCCTCTATGAAGCTTCTATGGAGTCAAGCCTCCATGAAGATAATATGGAGTCAATTCTCTATGTACAATCTCATCCCCAAAGGATAAAAATAAAATAGTATTAACGTGGAATAATATTTAAAAAATCACACCAATAGTCTCATTTTTAATTATTACGTCGTCATATGGATGTTTTCAATTGTGAATTCTATGTTCTTACATTTTTTTCACAAGAAAAAAGACTATACTTTATATTATAAGTATAATTAGATTACAGAAAAAGTTTTACTAGAGATCTATATCAACCAAATCTCAAACCACCGAGAGATCCTTAACAAGAAAATGATCCAACAATACCGAAGTATTAGAAACAACACAAATCCACCAATAGGATATACCAATCCTCAAAAAGAACCAAGACAACCGCAAAGTCTAATGAGAAGAACAACAGAGCAGAGAAGCAAAAAATACACGAAAGCCGCCAAGGAGAATTTATGTGCAAATCTTCAATTTACTAAGACACTCAAAATCCTTCCAATGGTTGAAGCAATGCTTCAATGCTATGGATCTATGTTTTCGTTAGCAATGCCAAGCCAAACCTCTATGCACATAGATGCTTTTTGTACAATTCTGATATTTGTAAATGTCGTACAAACTTCATAACTCCATCATCTTTGTACTTCTTTAACGACTTCTCATGGTTGGGGGCTTGTCAAAAAATGCCATAAAGTAACCCCTTTTGTTCATAAATTTACAAGACGAAATATGAATGCTTGGAGCTGTATAAGGGCTAACTAAAACGCCCCGACTTGACGGAATCCGGCAGAGCAATTCTTACCAAAATCGTAATTTGGAGTGCTCAGATCGTAATTTCAGCGATCTGGGTAGTTTTAAAATTGGGCAATTAGTCTAGTACAGGCAATCTCATATGTTAAAGTTACAAAAATTCGAAAATAGCAATTTCCAGCAAGAATTTTAACTGGTTTTTATGCCAAAATTGCTGGAAAAAGTGGGGCGTTTTCATTGTCTTTTATCCTACGCGTGAATGCTTTTTTTCATGTTTCTATTAATCTATAGGCATTGAGAACTACAATACCTACAATACAACTCTGCTGAGTGGGCCTTTCCATTTGTGAAGTGATGAACAAGACTTTTCCATAGTTGTAATAATCAACATTGTCTTTATGACATATAATCATTGTTTATTGCTTCTGACAGTCGAAGGGTTTGGGATTGTTGTTTGGCATTGGAAGTTATTAGCGGAAAGAAGGAAGATAATTCATTATGACATGTCGTGTAGTTTAATTAGAGTTGTTATGATTTTTTGGAGATTGAGACCCAAACTCGTGATCATTAGTCAACCATTGTTGCATTCGAGGAGATCTGTGATTATGTGCTCATGGAAGCTTAACATGGTTTTGACAATGAAACTATTCAACAACTTGTTGAATGCATGAGATTCATAGATATTTTGGCGTTGATAAAAGGATCTCCTTATATATGTGATTGGAGTGGATGAGGATAGAGCACTCGACGCCATGCCACCTCTATTTTATTTATTCAACAACGAATAATTCATGCACGAAATCCTCTCTAGTCTCAAAGTCCCATTATGTCCCATGTTCAAACCTGCAATGATGTTGCATCAGTGTTCTCTAATGCCATGCCTCCTTTGTTGTTCTAAAAAATGTTATTGCAAATAGATTCTATTCAAATCCACATCATACATATTGCATTTCAATACATTGTGTTTTTCACAACATTCCTTTGCACCAATCGAGGCAATTACTAGTTATAAACATTATAACAAGTATAAGCATTAATAGTCTAATAGGCCTAGTTTGTGTTGTTAAGAGAAGTTGTTATCCTTCAACACAACCAAGTTCAAATCTCACCTTTGACATGTGAGTATTTCGCATACTAACAATCATTGGTAAGGTATCATCAATCTCAGTCTCATTTAAGTGCTTGAGGGTGGGGCATGGTGGGATGCAATGTTTTCAAACATTTTAAGCTCAAGGAATTAGGTCAACTTGTTGCCAATGTTGTTGGGCATTTGGCTAGTTCTATGCTACTAGAGGCTGATTTGAATCTCCTTGGGACATACTTGTCATCATTAGTTTAATTAATTTGATGTCATTGGTTCAAGGCACATTGTTAAGAGTTCATAGATTTGGATTTAGGATAATCATCAAAGTTCAAATTTATAAGAGTCTCACTAGGTCACCCCCTTCTATTTAGAATTTTTTGAGGAAAACGAGAGTGTTTCTTTACGAAAAGTTTACTATACTTAAACCCACAATGCAAATGGGCTTAAAAGTTAACCATCCCAAAGTGAGCATAGGCTTAAATATCAACCAATGAATCACTTTTAAAATGATTCATTAATCAAAATGATTATGAACCTTCTGTATCAATCAACTAAAGTATTTTGATCTTAAATATCAACCAATGAATTATCTTTAAAGTGAAAGGTTTATAGTACTCAACAATTCAAGTGAACAGTTTATAGTACTCAACCTCACAATGTAAATGGGCTTAAAAGTTAACCATCCCAAAGTGAACATGGGCTTAAATATCAACCAATCAATTACTTTTAAATGATTCATTGATCAAATTGGTTATGAACCTTTTTTACCAATCAACTAAACTATTTTGATCTTAAATATCAACCAATGAATTATTTTTAAAATGATTCACTGATTGAACCTTCTCTAGTATTCAACTAACCTATTTTGAACTTAAATACAATTAATAAATCATTTTTAAAATGTTTAGTTGATTAAATTAAATTATTTTAATTTATAAAATAATTTTTATTTTTTATTTTTTAAATACTGAAATCCCTGATTTCACAACTCAAAATTAAAATTAAAGTTTAGAAAATATATTGAATACATAATTTGTATCACTCTACATATGTAAGATAATCTGAAAATCTTGGCATCCAATTTATGTCATGAAACAGTGAGATGCAAAATGCTTGAGGAGTACGTGAGAGAGATGCCCATATGCTTTTGGGAATACAAGGCATGTACTTTATTTGTCTTTACCATCTTTCTCCTGAGCACATCTTGACATTAATATTTGAAATTTGTTGCTTTTACTTATTATTTTAATTTTAAATAAAAATTATATTTTTTTTAGAAATTATTTTAATATTGTGTAGGGAAATCGTTTTTACAGTTTAAGTGGGTGAGATATATCACATATGTAACCTACTGGCTCAATTTTTTTATTATAACATGTTTTATTAAATAAACGAACAATAAAAACTAACCTAATTTTTATTGAATACGTGAACTAATAAATTAAAAACTTTAGTCTAATTTTTATTTGGTTTGTTGGAAATGACATTATTGACTTTAATCATGACAAGTCACAGTGATTAGACAAATAAAATTGAATCCACTTTCTTTATATTGTTATTATTAGAGGGCAATTATGTCTGGTATTAATTTATAAAAAAGGCCTCATAACTTAAACGTATTCATTTTATTATCATAAGTCCATCTTAACTCCATATTTATCACGTATTAAAAGAGATAAAATCCTTTAAGATATACACCATTTTTCAATTTTATACTTTTAAAAATGTTACATTTTAAAAGATTTAATACCTTTTAATATTAATAAATATAAAATTAAAATAAATATATAATAATTATACTCTGAAATTGATATTCAATATTTTAATTTTTAATTTTAGATTTAAATTTACCATTCAAATAAATTCCCAAACCCAATTATTTAAAATATCCAAAGATACAACCACTAGTCAATGGATCTATGTACAACCTATAAGTTTGAGGGAGATCCCTTTTTCAGTTTCTCTTTGAACATTTTTGTCTTTATGAAATGAGGAACCACTGCTGAACGAATCTAGTGCATAACCTATAAGTTTGATGGAGAATCCCTTTTCCAATGTCTTTTTGAACATTTTTTATCCTTGTGAAATAAAAAAGTTTAAAGATACATTTTATATGATAATGATTTAATATAAAAATGTTTAAAGATACACTTAAACGAAAATGTTTTAATCAAACTAAAAGGCTTAGAACGTGTTTTATACTATGTTTGAATAAAACACAAAACATCCTTTCATATTGCTTTTTCGCTGTAACTATTAAAGAGGTTTCCAACAATGTTTAAAAACTTGAAAAGAGATTCCATTACTATTTTAAAATGATTGAAATTCTTGTATATAAAAGAAATAATTAATTATATATATATATATATATATATATATATATATATATATATATATGGGGATAGTATATGATTTTATGTTTAGGATTAAGGTCAAATGTTATTAAAAAATACATGATTTTATTTGAAGGAACTTTAATGGTAATCATAAGGAGCACTAACTTTCTTAAAACACTATCTACGTTGAAACTATTATTTTGGTCCTAGAGTAAGCCCTAAAATTGTTCATGATTGGTTAAGAGTTTGTCTTCCTCAAATGAAAGGAATATGGTTAACGATCCAAGATGTAGAGGCATCTGACAAGAGTGGAAACCTACACCTTTATAGACTACCAACAAGTAATTTCAGGTGGTGTGATTTTTCTTGAATAATGATGATAATTTAGCCCACATTTGAAGATAGTAGTCAATAATAACCGCCCTCACTATTGATTGACAACATAATTATGATGGATTTAACACCTTATGAAAAGACATATAAACCTACATGTAGTGTTATTTTCTGAAATATGTGATTCTTTTAAAAAATAAATATAATAAAATTTAAATATATCATATATATATATGAACCTTCTATTAACTTTTAAAGTGCATAGAATACAAAATTAGAAAATGAGAAAGGCTTGCTGAGTCCAGAAACCAGGCCTGTCTCAAAGTATGCTTCAATTGAGATTAATACAAATATAAAAATGGGCCTACCCTTAAGGAAAACCAAGTCGAGGAACAGTACTTCAACATGTATTCATAACTTAACCCCATTTTGAAAGATTCAGGTGTTCCCTTAACAGAAGGAAACCAATCTTACCCCAAAAAACCAAAGGTGACAAAGTATGAAACCATGGATATTAGAAATTGAAATTTAATTTGAGCAATATAAACAAAGAGCTACTCAGAGTGCATCAAATTCTTTTTTTTTTTTTTTCTGGGGGACCTCCATTGACCGCATCCTAGTGTTTGTTGTGTTAGGGATTTTATATTCCCTTGTTTCCATTCGAAACCAAGTTCTGTTTTCCTCCATTAGGCTATCTAAATGAGCATGAATTTCATTAAGGCCATCTTGAATCCCACTTATCATCATGAGGGTCTCATTCTAGAAGGCCTCCTTCTCCATCAGGATGCAAGCCATAATGTTTTTAATTATCTAATACACACTGATGGCACCTTGCTCTTCTTGCGGCTAACTCTACTCCTCAATTACCTACACCTCCATGTGTTCAATCGTATCCTTAATGTGTAGGGGGGCGTTTCTAAGGAGGGAATGTCATGGATTGTCCCGTGCTTCAACCTACTAAGCATGATTGAATCCCCTCGGTGAATCCTTGCACATTGACGGGGAGCCATCATATTCCCTAGATCAATGAAAAATTCAATATCATTGTGCCCCTGAACTCTGCCAATGCCTTCAACTGCAACAGAAACAACAATGATCCTAATTTGGCAATTGTTACCAGAGAATCAACTGAAGTTCAAATTGAGGTGTCATTACAACCAAGTCTTGTTGTTACCTACTCTACTGATGCACTCATCGTTCTACTCATCAATGCTAGTCCCTCCAAGAATTTCCAAGTCCGACTGTCGAGTTTGCTACTCATGGTAGATCTATCCTCCTTAAGTGCCCTTGGAATCGACACTGGGTGATGAGTTAAGAGCTTTCCTATGCAGGAGGAGATGCCAATCCAGCTTCCATTTGATACTTGTCCAGTACCTTCCCAAATAAAACCTTCGAGACAAATACTTGCATTTACACTATCACGTGTGGGGACTAAGTGCCCATCGTCTCGCCCATTCCCCCAATCGTCTATCAACTCATCCATCATTGTGCACACATCTAAAGGGGTCACTATCATCACCTATAATTGAGTATTTCTATGATTATATTAATTTAAAAAATATTAATTAATAAAAATATAAACTTATATTTGAACCTTTTACTTATAACTATACTAACTAGTTATAATATACAAATCAAACATTACTTCAAATTTTATACTTAAGATAGAGAGTTTTAATACTTATTATGTATTGGGCTTAGTATCCATAGTATATCCAACTTCTCCAAATTTCCGAAGTATGCAACTTCCCCAAATTTCCAGAAGTATGAGCATGTGGATTCAATTATTGTATTAATGATATAGAATAACATTGAACCATCAACACACATTGTGCACTGTAACATTGACCCATCAACACACATTGTGCACTAGAATGACCAAATTTCAACGTAGATCATTATGGAAATAATGATTTTTTCATGGCATACTAATATTCCTCATTCACGAATCTTTAAGTTTAATGGTACTCATATTTATCATGCTATGCTAGCGCTTGTTTCTTATCCCCATACACACTACTAACATCAAAGGCACATTAACACATAATGTCTTGCCCATAGAAAACTAACAATTCCATTTTTTTAATTTATAATTCAATGAAAAATGAGTTTGACAGGTTGGTAACTAAATGAAATAGTGTAGTTTAAATATGTCTTAAAATTTTTTTAGTATATATTTTTTTATCTTGTTTTTGGTTAAAAATTTGTAAAAAATCTTAGAATCATATATGTTAGTTATGGAAATTGTATAATATAGGTGCTATGGAGATATTTGAGGGTATTGAATCTATTTATAAATTTAAAAATACAATTGGAACACTTCCAAATTTAAATTTTACTAAAAAAAAATTGGATTCCGACCAAAACCCACTAAAAAATCCAAAATATAGAATAAATAACTACAAATAAAATTGACTTACATTTTAAATATTTCATGTTATTCATATCTAACTTATTTACATTCTTTTTTAGATGTATTAACCCAAGATTATCATGTCAATGTTTTTGTAATCAATGTTTAATTTGTTTGTTATTTCATCATGTCTTGTATATTAAATGAAAATTATTAGAATGCCGTGGTTAAGCTATTTTTACTAATACACATTTGTTTGTTCCTATATAATCATTAGAATCTGTATACACATTAAGATAATTACTTACTTTAATTATACTTTTACATGTGCTCTTTTATCTAATTTCTATAAACTTTTACACTTAATTTAATTTCTATAAACTTTTAGACTTAATTTACAATAGTATCAACATGATGCCATCACCCTCTATGCACTTCACTTGTTCTTTAACATTCATGTAATTCCTTCTTCAATACCTAAACTACAAATTGCACCCTCTTATCTCACTCATGATTTTTCACATATGCTTTTATTTATTAAGCTTCAACTTCTCCCATGCGTATTAGGCTTCAACTTCTCCCATCCGTTAATGCTTGGGATTCTTTGAGATCCTTATGCATCAACTTTTTCTTGCAAGAAAACATTGCATATCTTAAGTGATTTTTCTTGTTGCGTAATTTTTTCTAATATAAATAGTTATAAATATACATATTATTATATTTATGTCATTTTTCCACTTCAAGTACTATTTATATTAAAGACAAGCATTATTTATAATCAAGCATTTGCATCTTGAAAACATTTTATTGTAAAAATCACTTAATTTCCTCTTGGTATATTTGTGTCATTCTTCCACTTCAACAAGTGCTATGTATATTCAAGGATTTGTATATGAAGGCATTTTCTTCTCCAAATCACTTAATTTCCTCTTACTTTTTCTTAATATCTACTTTTACTAATATATATTTTTATTATTATATATCATAATTTTATTTTATTACATTTTATGTATATTTATTATTTTTATTTTCTTTTTATATGATAAGATTAATAAAGAAAAAAGATGTTTTGTGGAGTTTTTTTTGGTATAAATGTATAAGTAATAATTAAAAAAAAAACTTAACTACAACTATATATTTTTCTTATAATAAAAGCAAAAGTTTTTAATCCTGGGTTCAAATCTCGCTTTTTGACACTTGCTCCTTGGGAGTCGATTTTGACTGTGTATTGCTTGAATGGATGTGGCCATACCTTGATTCTATAGAATATCAGGTGTTTGCATTCTTCAATGGAAAAATTACTATTAATAAGAATGCATTATTAATAAAATTATTCTTTAATTAATTAACATAAAATTTTATTAACATAAGGTTAGATGTTATTAAAAAATACATGATTTTATTTGAAAGAACTTTAATGGTAACCACAAGGAGCACTAACTTTCTTAAAACATTATCTAAGTTGTAACCACCATTTTGGTCCTAGAGTAAGCCCTAAAATTGTTTATGATTGAGAGTGTTTCTTCCTCAAATGAAAGGAAGAAAAACTCTGACCCAAGATGCAGAGGCACCTGACATGAGTGGAAGCCTACACCTTTACAGACTACCAACAAGTCATTTTGGGTGGTGTGACTTTTCTTGAATAATAATGATAATTTAGCCCACATTTGAAGATAGTAGTCAATAATAACTACCCTCCCTATTGATTGACAACATAATTATGATGGATTTAACACCTTTAAAAAAGACATATAAACCTACATGTAGTGTTATTTTCTCAAATATGTGATTCTTTTAAGAAATAAAAATATATCATAAAAAATAAAACTATGCGATATATATATATATATATATATATATATATATATATATATATATATATATATATGAACCTTCTATTAGCCTTTAAATTACATAGAATGCAAAATTAGAAAATGAGAAAGGCTTGTCAAGTCCGGAAACCGGGCCTATCTCAAAGTATGCTTCAACAAAGATCTGAAAGTAATAAAAAAACAAAAACGGGCATGCCCTTA
This sequence comes from Larix kaempferi, assembly GCA_027924585.1. NCBI lineage: Eukaryota > Viridiplantae > Streptophyta > Pinopsida > Pinales > Pinaceae > Larix > Larix kaempferi. The sequence continues at coordinate 1,487,383 of BSBM01000617.1, read as the reverse complement.
AGGGAAATCAAGTCAATGAACAATTCTTCAACATGTATTCATAACTTAACCCCAATTTGAAAGATTTAAGCCTTCCCTCGATAGAGGAAAACTAGGCCTTCCCAAAAAAACCAAAGGTGACAAAATATGAAACCATGGATAATGGAAATTGAAATTTAATCCGAGCAATATAAACAACGAGCTACTTAGAGTGCATCGAATTCTTTCTTTCTAAGGGGACCTCCATCAATCGTATCCCAATGTTTGTTGCATCAAGGATTTTATATTCCCCTATTTCCATTCGAAGCCAAGTTCTGTTTGCCTCCACTAGACTATCCGAATGAGCATGAATTTCACCAAGGTAATCTTGAATCTTACTTATGATCTTGAGGGTCTCATTGTGGAAGGCCACCTTCTCCATAAGGATGCGAGTCATAATGTTTTGAATTGTCCAATATGGATTGATGGCGCCTTTCTCTTCTTCTAGATGACTCTACTCCTCGATTTCCTACACCTCCATGTGTTCAATCGTATCCTCAATGTGTAGGGGGACTTTGATAAGGAGGAAATGCCATGGATTGTCCCTTGCTTCATCCTGCTGAGTGTGACTGACTCCCCCTTGGTGAATCCTTGCATGCTGATGGGGAGCCATCGTTATTCCCTATATAAATGAAAACTTTGATATCATTGTGCCCCTAAACTCTACTAGTGGCTTCAAATGCAATAGAAACAACAATGATCCTAATTTGGCAGTTGCTACTAGAGAACCAACTGAAGTTCCAATTGAGGCATCGTTCCAGCCAAGTCTTGTTATAACCTCCCCGACTGACGCACTCATTATTCTGCTCATAAATGCTAGTCCCTCCATGAATTTCCAAGTGTCACTGTTGAGTTTGTCACTCATGGCGGATCTATCCTCCCTAAGTTCCCCTGGATTCAACATGGGTGTCGAGTTAAGAGCTTGCCTACGTAGGACAAGATGTCAATCTGGCTTCCATCCGATATTAGCCCAACACCTTCCCAAATAAAATCTTTGACTAATGCTTGCATTTACATTGCCATGTGCGGGACCAAGGGTGCACTATCTTACCCATTCCCCAAACCATCTTTCAACTCATCCATCATTGTGCACACATCTAGAGGGGTCGTTATCATCACCCACAACCGAGTTTTTTTGTAATTATATTAATTTAAAAAATGTTAGTTAATAAAAATGTACACTTCTATTTGAACTTTTTGGTTATAACTATACTTACTATTTATAGTATACAAATCAAACATTACTTCAAATTTTATACTTGGGATATAGAGCTCTAATACTTATTATGTATTGGGTCTAGTGAGAGGATGATCCATATTCTCTTTTTTTATATAAACTGTTATACTGAATATCTCATGCAATAGTATATCCAACTTCCCCAAATTTCCAAAGTATGAGCATCTGGATTCCATTATTGTATCAGTGATGTAGAAAGTATGAGCATCTGGATTCAATTATTGTAGTGATGTAGAAAGTATGAGCATCTGGATTCAATTATTGTATCAGTGATGTAGAATAACATTGAACCATCAACACGAATTGTGCAGTGTAGCATTGACCCATCAACACACATTGCGCAATAGAATGACCAAATTTCAACGCAGATCACTATGGAAATAATCCTTGTGTCATGGGCATACTAATATTCCTCATTCACGAATCTTTAAGATTTAATGGTACTCATATTTATCATTCTATGTTAGCGCATTGTTTCTTATCCCCACACACACTAACATCAACGGCACACTAACACATAATGGCTTGCACATAGAAAACCAACCAGTCCAATTTATTTATTTATTTCTAATTCAACGATAAATGAGTTGATAGGCTGGTAATTAAACGAAATTAACTTACTTTTTAAATATTTCATGTTGTTCATATTTAACTTATTTACATTTTTTTAAGATTTATTAACGCAAGATTATCATGTCAATGTTTATGTGATGCATGCTTAATTTGTTTGTTTGCTATTTCACCATGTCTTTGTATATTAAATTGAAATAATCACAACGACTATAGTGGTTAAGCTATTTTTACTAATACACATTTAAATTAATATTAAAGAATCGTTTCCCACATAATCATTAAAATTTGTATACATATTAGGATAATTACTTTAGTTATACTTTTACTTGTACTCTTTCATCTAATTTCTATAAACTTTTACGGGTCATGATATCATGATACCATCACCCTCTATGCACTTGTTGTTTATGTGCTTCCTTCCTTAGTTCCAAAAGGACAAATTGCACCCTCTTATTTCACTCATGATTTTTCACATATGCTTTTATTTATTGATCTTCAACTTCAACAATGGGTTAATGCTTGGGATTCTTTGAGATGCTTATGCATCAGCTTTTTCTAGCAAGAAAACATTGCATATCTCATGTGATTTTTCTTGTTGCATAATTTATAATATAAATCTTCATAAATATAAATATTATTATATTTATATCATTTTCCCACTTTAACCATTTATATTGAAGGCAAGTATTATTTATATTGAAGTATTTGCATCTTGAAGGCATTTTATTCTATAAATCACTTAATTTCCTATTAGTATATGTGTGTCATTCCTCCACTTCAACAAGTACTATTTATATTCAAGGATTTGTATATGAAGGCATTTTCTTCTCCAAACCATTTAATTTCCTCCTACTTTTTCTTAATATTTACTTTTATTAATATATTTTTATTATTATATATCATCTTTTTATATTATTTAATTTTGTGTATATTTATTATTTATTTTTCATTTTATATGATAAGACTAATAAGGAAAAAAAAGGTTTTGTGGAGGTTTTTAGTACAAACGTATAGGTTAGAATTAAAAAAAAACCTCTACTCTAATTACATATTTTTCCTATAATAAAAGAAAAGGTTTTTAAAATTAATATGTATTTAGTGGCTAGAGATTTAGAGATTTTAAAGCATTGATATGATTAATTCAAAGTTAAATTTGACTGTCAATTGAGTGTAGATTAAGTGGTTGAGAGGAATGTTGTTATCCTTCCCACCTGGGTTCAAATATCGCTTTGTGACACTTGCTCCTTGTGAGCCGACTTTGACTATGTATTGCTTGAATGGATGTAGCCATACATTGATTTTGTGGAATATCAAATATTGACATTCTTCAATAAAAAACATACTATTAATAAGAATGCATTATTAATAAAATTAATATTTAATTAATTAATATAATTTTTTATTAATTTTTAATAATTATAAAATATCAAAACAAAAACTAATTAGTAATTTAATGTTGTTATGGTGAAGAATATTATTATTGAATATAAATTATGATATAAGTAAATATAATTATAACATGGAAACAAAGTAATTTAATGTTGTTATGGTGAAGAATATTATTATTGAATATAAATTATGATATAAGTAAATATAATTATAACATGGAAACAAAGAGGGAATGAATACATCACATGAATTTGAGAGTTTAAATTCAAATAACTATGAGGCCTTTTTTTTGAATAATGAGTCTTTGGGTGCTGACTTATAGATGAGACTTATAGATCCATCATTAAAAAATGGGCCAAAGGAAAGTAAAAGAAGGGAACAATGGCAAGATTGAGGAATTCTTTAAATCTTAACTCAAGATTTTGTTGTTGTTCTTTTAAGGATTTATTTTGATTTGATGTCTTTGAATAATTTAAGAGCATATCCATGTAAGGTGTTGTATGTACCTAAAGAATGTGATTTTTTTTTCTTATTTATGAATAGAAATTGCAATTCTTTTTTATGTGGAAACAATGGATTGCAAGTAAATAATAAGAAATTGATCTTTTAAAAAAGGATATAAATGGATCAACATAGGGAAAAATTAAACATACATTTTAAATTACAATTGTTAAATATTGCAATAATTAATTTCAAAGCATATGAAATAAAATATTTAATAGACTTTTTTTTGTAAGCAAGCTTGATAGACCTTATATTACCCAAAATTTACAACATGATACAAAATGCATCTCATTCTACTCCGCCCCTAGGAAACTAGAGCAAGAAACAAGATTTGAAAAGTATAGAACTTAACTTGGGTCTATTAAAAACTGTCTGTCATACAATAATAATTTAGCTGACCCAAAACTTTTCCCAGTGGGATATCATAGAAATCTTAACTGGTGAATGTATATAAAAAATAACCATCATTGGCTTAAGTATATGGAATGATAGTGAACCTTTTCATAACTAGAAAAATTGAAACTACAAACAAACTAAATTACTGCAAATCCTATGACACTCAAACTAGTGATATACTTAAAAAACATAACATAATTCCACACCACCTGGGGAGCAAGAGTAATTATATGGTTGCAGAGAAACCTTCTTATTCGAATCTTGCTTCTCATCATCCAAGTCAATAACTTGAGGAGAGGTATGTTGTTGTCCCTTCCTAAGCTAATGAGTCATGAATTCAACTCTCACATGATTGGAAAAGCTTTTTTGCTTTGCCTCGATCACATATAGCTACAACCTCATATTCTTGAGGAGGAGAAAATATTCCTTAATGTCGTCGATCTGCATTGGTAGTTTATTATATTCTTCCCCTCGCTCCATTAACACTTTCCCTAACAGGACCTTGAGAGACCAATGCATATCCAGAGACATGTTGAAAAGGTCCATATGTGCCCATGTGTTTCCTGGATTTTGTACCCATTCATCAAAACCATCATGGTGTTGACTTTCAAACATAAAATTCTGCTCCTCCTGTAACTATGTTTTGGCTATTAAATCTCGGTATTAACCTAGGTCAGGATTCACGTCTGATAAAACCTCGCAGTGCACCGAACTTGTCAAATATCCTTCAATACTATCAAGGGCGCAACCACCACCTTTCCCTTCCTCACTCATCCCCTGTCCCTCTATCTGACATACCTCTAGTATGTTTCCTACGGAAACCAAGACCAGTCTTCTTTACTTGCTTGCAAAACCACAAATCATACCAGACAACATAATACACAAAGCGAACAACTTTATTAGATCAGGGAGCTAGCCACTCAAGCAGATTTATGCCTAGCTCTCCTCAACCTACACTTGTTGAGCACACACTTAAAATGCGAGGGGGGGGTGAATAAGTATAAGCCAATCTTTTAATTTTTCAAACATTCATCAACCACAAGAAAACAATAACATAGGATATATATTAACTTCAAAACATGGAACACAAGATTTACATGGAAACCCTTTCAGGAGAAAACCACAAAACTCCTCTTTATAATTCTTTGTGGGCACCAACTAGCTATTATCAATATTTGTAGGCACCAACATATTGTTACAAATATTTGTAGGAACCAACCTATTGGAGAGTACACCAATCCCCACTGGTACAAACCCTGGTAGGCACCAACCTACTCTTACATATCTTCATAGAAACCAATCTATTGGAGACACCGATCCCCATTTCTAATCACCAACTTAGAAAGAGACACCAATCTCTTTGTTTGAATGACACCAACATTCAAGTTACAAATTATTATTTAGTACATATAACTTATTCAAAAGATGATTGCATTCACATTACCTTTACTGAGTCTTCTTGCTACTTTTTCCTTCACTAGGTCTAACCAAAATTTGAATTTCCAATTGAAATTTATGGCAACTTTCCCAAATCTTGTTGTTTTGGCCTCTTCCCAAGAATTAACTTGTAGAACATTCCATGTATCCAATTTTGAAAATATGAATATGAAATTTTTACCTGAGGTACTTTGGTATGTCTCCTTAGATCCATGAAAATTTCACAATCTAAAAAGTCCCAAAAAAGAAGTTATAGAAGATGCAAAGTTGATCTGTTTGAAACTAATTTTAGGACCATTCAGAAAAACTAAATTCCATAGGGTATATCTCAAAAATTATAACGAAACAAAGTCTTAAATATTAACTTGAAGTATTTCTATATGTATTCTCAGATCCCTGAAAATTTCACAGACTGGAAAGTCCCAAAATAGAAGTTATAGTGAAAATTCCAAACTAACATGTTTGAAATTGATTTCAAAACCATTTAAAAACCCTGGCATCTACATGGCATATTTCAGAAAGTATAGCAAACAAAAATATACATTTTTGACCACATGTACCTATATATTTCACCTCCGTCTCCTCAAAATTTCATGGTATTCCAAGTCCTAGAAATGAAGTTATAGCAAAAATTCCAAACTAACTTGTTTGAAACTAATTTCAAGACCATTTAGAAACCCTAACTTCCACAGGGAATATCTAAGCAAGTATAGAAAAAAAACATCTAAAATTTAGATCACATGTACCTAGATATCTCACCTATGTCAACTCAAAATTTCACAGTCTACCAAGTACCAGAGAATAATTTATAGTGGAAATACCAAAATAACGTATTTGAAACTAATTTCAGGACCATTTAGAAGCCCTAACTTCCACCAAGCATATCTCATAAAGTACAACAATCCAACATATGAAATTTTTGCCACATGTACCTAGATATATTGCACTGTCTCCTCAAAATTTCATGGTCTAAAATGCCCTAGAAAATATGTTATTGTGAAAATTCAATGATGACCTGAAATTGATTTCACAACTCTTTCCTTTTGGAATGATATTCAATCTTTGCTCATCCACTTCTTCAAATGCAACTACATTTTTCATACACACTGTTGTGAGAAAATTTACACAAGAGGAGTTTAGCACTTCCCACTTTGGGCAAATCCTTTGAGGTTTTCAACAAGGACCAGTGTTGTAGTACATAAAGCAAATGTGGTTGACCCCAAATTGGTCCTACAAGCCCTTGTTAGTAAAAACAAAACAAAATAAAAACTTGAAAATAACTTGAGGGAGTGAGGAAATGCAAACCACAACAAGAAGCCAATGCAAGAACCAATTTAGATTGCTCAATGGTCAAGTTGTTACATGTAGTGTCACCTAGGAGGTGTGGGATTCAAGGAAGTCAACAATCTCCCTTAGGGAGGTCCTTTTTGTCCACACTAAATGATAAATAGGTTGAGGGAACAATGAGATAAACACTTGCCCCTTGGAGGAAGGTGGAAAGGGAGCTTGGAGAATGCTTGGATGTATGGGAAGAGGTGGAAGAAGTTCCAACACAATTCCAATAGCATAACCTTGCTCTAATTTCTCCTTACTATATGCATTCCCATGGATTCCTTTTATAGGGACAGAGGTGGCCAAGAAACAACTAGATCCAATTGTGGATTCATTAACTCCATGATCTAGCTCTAAAGTACAAAAAGAGGGGTCGTTCAATGAATCCAAGTACATGAGGAGTCAAATTTGAATTCTTGGAGGTGAAGGAGATTTCATGAATGTTCAATGCACCGCAGGTTGTTGTGGTCCCTCTACTTTTTATAGTTGCGTGGATTTCGAAGGAAAATCCGCACTAGTGTAGCACGTGCATAAAATTGATAATACGTGATGTAGCGAGGTCTATCACAAGTGTAAGTGCGCTGCCTCTATTTTTGACTATATTTGGGAATTTTTGGACTCATGCTACTTTTTGGATCTGATGAGGGTGTCTTCGGTGGGATGCATGCTATATATTTATGACACCTTATTGCAAGTTTAGCCAAAATGTTGGATGCGTGAAAAATTTATGCTTTAACAGATGCCCCCTAATGTATGAGGTTCGGAAGGTACTGTAGAGCCAATAATGCATCATCGTTTATTTTTTCACTTTCCCATTTTATCGGAAGTCTTTAAGCGAGTGTGGATGGAAGGTTCCCTTAGGGGAAGATTGTTGGTGACAATTGATGAAGCTGTAACAAAGAATAAAATTTTATACAAATGAGGTGGGCATACACATGCTCATGAAATATGTCAGGATGTATACAAAAAAAGAGGAGACTGAGGGGTCAACTTGAAATAATAATAGCACATGGATGAAGGTGGATTCAATCCATGCAAGTGTAATTGATCTTGAAAATGCTGGTATAGGTGCCGAATGAGCGAAACTGTTGATGACCACGATAATCCCATGGGGGTGGGGGACCGGAATACCGGTGAGGTTACTAGATGTACAATCTCACTATACTTATGCTACCATCATTTGCAAATGTGAACACTGCTTCCTTCAAAACGTATGACTCTCCTTTATGCGATAGATGTCTTGACGTCGAGCATAAGAGAGACCACTATGTTAGGGAGCACTGATGACTCTCCCTACCTAGTTCGAGGTGATCCCTTCTTTTGATTTCAAGGGACCCCAAGGTACAATTCCAATTAATACAACTCTCAAAAAATGAGGATTTGGTGTTAATGAGAGCTTAAGTGCATGATAAGATGTGGGTCTTATCTTGAGAGCCAAGATCAATTTGTAACTAGCTATAAGATTGACAGACCTAACACAAGACTGGACGGTAAGCATGAGGCTCATTAATTCCTTTGATTGATGTCAACTTGGCGAGTAATTGACGACAACATTATTCAAATAAAGGTATATGGTGTAATGGAGGGAGACAAACTGTTGATGAAGGGATTTGTTGGAGACACGACATTGAGGGTGGTGGTGACTGACAAAACTCACAATGATAGGGATAGGAAGACTCCACAACGTCGATCAAAGGAGACTAGGGGTTGCTCCCAAAATAATACTGATGTTCCCACGTTTGTGAGTGGCCCCCCCTGAACTGTTTGTACATAAAGAATAACTAATGTGGTCCCCATGGTTTTGAGTGGGTCGGGGAACCAATTTGAGGATGGGTGGGATTACCATGGTTTTGAGTGAATAAGGGAATCAATTTGATGATGGGAGAAGTTCCCACGGTTTTGAGTAAGTCAGGGAACCTTTCCCATTATTATGTGAGGGTTGTTTGCAAAACGCAAAGATGGGTGCCCCATGAATCAATGCTATGCAACGTGTTCATGCGGGGAATAACCGAACATAATTGGTTTCCTCGGTGGGTGGGGGCCCCATTGTTGTCTTAGTGGGGGTGATGATACAAAGAAGATTGAAGATGGTAAACTACTCATGGAAGTATGAGTGGTCAACAGTAATTCTTGATAATAGCCTATGTCGAGGAATTTGATGGCATTGACTATTGAAGGTGGTGGAGTAAATGTGCAACTATAAAATGATGAACTATGGGTTGATCGTTTCAACATATATAAAATTCCTCGAACTTGTGGGGGGTCAACATCATGGGTTTCAAATTATGACTTGGATACAATGGTGCACACACCCATGGGGGAAGATGTTATCCTTAGTAGTGATATTGATGGCACATAATTAGTAGGGATGAGGAACCTGTGGTTATCAGTGGGAATACTGGTAAATGTATTGTAAGAAGAGGGGAAACATTTCCTACATGCCAGTTTCAAAATGATACCTATGATTGAAGTCCAACTCCATTGTTGAGGGGTGAAGTCGTGTTATTATAATGCAAAAACATGAGGTTGTAGGCTCTTGGTCATTAAATTGCACACATGGTGTAAATACCCAAGTGTAATAAAGAATCATGAAAAAGGTATTGGCGATGCAAAAATAATAACCAAAATCATAGCACACCTATGAAGTGCACTTAGATCAAGGGTAGAAATGTTTGAGGTACAACCCATTGACAAGGTTGTTGAGGGTTTTTCCTTCAGGGGCGGTTAAGATATATGTGCCTTTGGGTAGGCATTGCTTGATGACATAGGTCCTTGTCCATTTAGATACAAATTTACCCAATCCCCATTTGTTGTATTTCTTGGCATTGAAGACAAGGACGAAGTCCCACTCGTTAAAGGTGCAAGGTCAGACTTGGCGGTCATAGTGCGCTTTGGAGCACACCATCATGGTCTCGTTTTGCTGGAGTGAGTCCCTTCGTTCTTCATCGAGGTGTTCCAACATGAACAATCATTGTTCGAGAGCCAAATTATTAGGTAACAATTCTACCGCTGACTGGAGTGTAGGGATTTGGAACTCAATGGGTAAAATGACTTCTACTCCATGTATGAGGTGAAATGGGGTAAATCCTGTGGCCATTTTAACCGAGGTTTAGTATGTCCAGAGAGCAGGGAAGTTATTCCAATTGGATTTGTTCTTGTTGACTATGCGTTGAAGCATGGTATTTAGAAGTTTGTTCACAACCTCGACTTGGCCATTTGCTTGAGGATAGTAGGATGTCAATAACTCATGCTTGAATCCTAACAATCATGATATCTCTTCGAAAGTATGATGTGGAAGTGGGTTCCGTTGTTAGAAACTAACTGCTTTGGTACACCAAATAGTGAAATGACATGGTTAAAGAAGAAGCGTTCGGCAGTGGTGATTGAGGTTTTGCAACCACTAGTGATCCTAGGGTACATACCAACTAGGGCCTTTGAGTTAGATGCAAGTGCTTAGTCACTATGTGTTTTGCATAGGGAATTGGGCCTTATTTTGTATATTTGTATAAGTGGAGTGTATGGGAGGACGATTTTTTATGTATCCCCATAAGGTAGCCGTTTCGTTTTTTATATGTCCCTTGAAGCCACATTTTGTGCATGGCATACATTATTGTTTAGTCACACACACACACACACACACACCCAATTTTGGCGGTACATGGATGGTCTCTTGTATGTATGTGATGATGATGGTTATATGTATGTTTGATTTTCTATATGCGTAGTTGTAGGTACTTGCATATGTTTTGTATGATGAACAACACACATATATACATGCTTTGTTTGTCTATGTAGGGTTAGAAAGATGGTTGGTGTATTAGATGCCAGTCCAACGTAGTCAGCGAATGCATTGGTTTTCCCGGGGACATGCATGAATGTGATGGTTTGAAAATGTCGTAATAGGATGTGCACTTGCAAAAAATTAAGAAAGAGGAGTGATATAAGGACATGGAATACATTATTGAGTTGAGAGACAACTAAGTAGGAATCTGGGTGTACATGTAGATGGTGTATGCCAAGATGGATGGCATCACTTAAAATCCCAATGACTGTGCCACATTCTACTTGGTTTTTTGTAAGTTCCCCCAGGGAAAAACCTCCTGCGTGGTAGAAAGTTTTGGATGGGGTATAAATGGCCCAAGCAACCGATGCTAGATTCTTTGGCCAATGACTTGCACCTTCTGCAAAGTTGTCATAGCTATTTGAGTGGGTGATCATCTGCATTCCAAAACAAAATATGATCTTAATCTCAATAAAAGGGATTGAAAATACTAAAAATAAAATACTACATTGTGTGAATGGACAACATAAAGGGTAAAAAACGGTTTCACCCTTCTCGTGGCATGGACCTTTTAATGTTGGAATCTTGAGCTATATCGAGGTGGTAGTATGCTCGTAAGGGATCTAATGAGTATCCAACATTTGAAAGGATATCCCCTAGTGTTTTTAGGCACTAGGTGATGGATATAGAGGATCAAGGTATTCGTTGAAAGATGATGAATCATCACTAGTAAGTAAACCAGACAAGGATGGTGCAGTATCAATGGTATCTGGTGGAGGGGGAACAACTTCCTCAGTGGGTAAGCCTTGTGGGATTGTGATGAGGTGGGAGAGTTGATCTTGAAGCCTCATCAGTTTGAGGTAGGATTCTCACTTGGCACATAAAATGGGACACTAAAATGAGAAGTGTTTCCACATGATCGGCATGGGCATGGAACCCTGGCATGGAGAGGCATCTATTTCGAAGGTGGGTTGGCGTGATCAAGTATGGAATATGGTTGTGATGGAATCAATGGGAATCATATGAATATGATGTCCATAGGATGTGCTTCCATCATGCTATTCTTCCGGCACAAGGTTCATAGGTGAGGGGGCTTGCTGTTAACACCCAAAAAGTGCTCACTAGCTCATTTCCTTATTCACATGACCCATTTGTCCACTTTTTTACCATTTGAGCCTCTAAAGCCACCAAAAGGTCACCAGAAGAACTCAATACACCCCTTTTTCCACTCAAAATGAATATTTTTCCTCAAAAAGCATAAAAAAACCCTCAAAAAGGGTCCAGAATTCCCAAAAATATTCAAAAGGGAATAAAAATATTAAAAATATTCAAAAAAGAAAAAAGGAGGGAAAAAGTACCTAAACCATGTTGGTCAATACCATTGGTTTCCTCAAAACCATAATGGTATTCCCCACCACCAAAAAGTATAAAAAGGTGGTAGGGGCTCCTCACTTTCCATCCATCCATCTTCCTATCCTCATGCTGTCAAAATTTCCCATGAGCTTTTGACCATTGTAGCTATCTTGGAGAAGAGACCTTTGGAGCTTGGAGCTACTCACCTTGGAAGTTGCTCAACAATCTTCATCACTTGGAGGTATTACCATTGCAAGCACTTGCTTGCCCCTATTCTTAATACAAAAGTTATTTTATTTTATTTCTTGTTCTTGTTTCAAATTTTTCCAATGCACATGCTAGTTTAGTTTAGTTTTAGATTTAGATTTACAATTGTTTTTGCTTTAATATTTGAAATTGCTATCACTTGTTGATAGGTGCCCATAGCACTAAGCTTGGTTGCAAAACCAAGCCAACAGTTTTTGGCAATTCCACTGGCTTCGAATTCTTAGATCTCAAATTTTGCTTTAGATCTTAGTTTTTGTTAGTTTTAGTCAGTTTAATTCATAGATCTGCCATCCTAGACAGTAGATCTATTGCTGTTCTAGATTTTGCCCCTTTTTATTGCCATTAACAGCCCAAAATTGCCATTTTCGGGTTCGTTTTTTGGCGTCCATGTACGGCTTTCGCCTCGCGGCTTTTTGCCAAACAGTCGCGTGGCTCATCGCAACTTCGCGGCTCTTTTCCACGCGGCTCGCCGCTGCTTCGCGGCCAATTGGCGCGCTGCACATTGCGGCTTCGCGGCCACTTGCCGCGCTGCACACCGCGACTGTGTGACGAAATCCGGCGCTGCACATCGCGGCTGAAACCCGCGCTGCCCATCGTGACTGTGTGACAGAAACTCGCGCGGTCCATCGCGGCTGTTCTGCCAAAACCCGCGATGCAAGTTTTTTCAATTCGGCCAATCCGTTAAAAAATTAATTTTTTGCTGTATTTTCTGCCCACTTAGCTATTTTACAGTATTAAAATTCCTGCATTATTACAGCCATATAAATCTTTTTACTATTTAGAATGCACTTTTAAAAAAGTCTTTTTCAAAATTTTTAGAAATTGAAAGAAGGATTTATTTGCATTTTATCTAGATAAAAAATTTTATTGTTTACTTCCTTGATATATTGCCCAAGCAATTTTTAAAAAGAAATCCATTTATTTCTTGAAGTATTCATATTATTTGCTTTCCTATTTCAAAGATCCTTTGTTTTTGAATAGTTTTTGCAAAGCATTTACATTTTCAATTTCAGTTTACAATACCACACGTGCACCCACTCAAACACATAATTTAAACTAAGCCTTAAAATTTACCCTAACTTCAACCAACTTTTAACTCCACTTGGGGAGCACTTAAAAGAACTTTGTAGCTATGTAGAATTGAGGGGATAGGTGTTCCAATAACACCCCTCAGTTATTACATTTGAGACATAGCTGTTGTCCATTAGGGAACCAAAATCTCCTAGTATTTTTTGGCACGGTCACAACCAGTTTATCAGAGGGCCTCTCCCCTAGGAGGGTTGAAGTCGCGAGGATGGTTCCGAAAGCCTGAGTGGAATACTGAAATCCATTCAGTAACCGAAGGCTACCATTCGCAGTTCTTGGGATATCCCTGTATGGGGGTATTGCGGTAAAAGGACCAAACGGAAGATTCACCTTTTCTGAACGTGTCATGAACGGAGTATCCTAGTTGCCATTCTTTAGGATTGTCTACCCAGTGTCCCTCCCGGTAGGGGGATATCTAGCCATTGATTCAACACTCAATATTGTCTAACTTGGATTTCATCACCTTGCAGAGAATATCGTTTGTTGACTCACAATACTTCTAGTTAGGTGTTTGCATGATACAATCCACCTTTGGTCTAGTAGCACCTCTTTTTTCTAGAAGCTGTTTGACTGTTGGTATTTTGACCATTTTTGTTGCATCCCTCCACTTATTATAGCACAGCTGCTATAATAAGTGCTTTTTGAGGTTGATTTTTTGGCCTGAGAGCCTGTATTTTCACTCCCCTTTTTGCACCCTTGGTTGCATTAGGGTTTCGAGTTTTTTATACATCACCATCTTACACTGAAATTTTTTTAAAAACATATATCTCACCATTGAGAATTTTAGATGATCTCGTCGTCTTCAGGGTGAACCCCCTCAGTTCAGTCTACTTGGCTCTCCACGTCACCGACGTCGAGCCTTATCCCTTGACTCGACACGTCATCAACCAAACATACAGTCATCCGATTCTGACACGCCTCACTTCACATCTGATTCTAAGGTTGAATCCGAAAACCCTACTGAATTATTACCAACCAACCTCATGGCTGGAACACAATTCGACCCACTTTTTACCAGTACTATAGGAGATACATCCACAAATCCTTCTACTGCGGTGTCATCCATGGAAACAACCACCCCTCTAGGCATGCCTAATATGGGGGACACTCCACCTTTAGGTATGCCCAACATGGGACTACCTCCTATTATGGGTATGCCAAACATAGGAATCACACCACCTGTCATTTCCACAACCCAGACCCCAGGAATTCCTATTACTATTCCTAACCTCGGTGTAACCCATGTTGCACTTGGAAACGCTGGCCCATACCAAACCACAACTGTTGGAGAACACATACCTTCAATACCTAGCATACCCTTAGGGGCTACTGGACCACTACATAATGCCACCATGAGTAGTTTTGTCCCAGTCACTACGCCACACCCATCTGCTAGTTTACCTTACATGGCTAGTCTGAACTTACCAGACTTAGCCAGGCTAACCAATGATCCTATCAGGCACAACCCTACATGGCCACCCATGCCTACAAAGCTCCCCTCGGACATACCCAAGTTTGAAGGAAAACCTGGGGAGGACCCTCAAAACCACATCATGTCTTTTCACCTATGATGCTCATCTAACTCCATAGTGGATGACTCCATTCATCTAAGACTGTTGCAAGGCACATTCACTGGCTCTGCAGCCAAGTGGTACATCGAACAACCACATGGGACCCACCAGACTTTCACGTCTCTCGCCTCCACTTTCCTTCAGTTTTTTTAGCTACCTGTACGTTACGATGCAGGGGTTGAAATACTGTTGTCTTGCAGACAAAACACAGCTACCCACATCACGGACCACATCCATGAGTGGCGCAAGCGTCGTAGCCTCTGTAAGATTAAACTGGATGACCGTATATTTTTGGATTGGTTTCTTAAATCACTCCTACCCCTCATAGCAAAAGACGTAGCTTCCGAACGACCCCAGTCAGAGGAAGAAGCTATCCTAAAAGCTCAGCAATTCGACCTAATTTACACCCAATCAGGCTATCTCTACACCATCATACCGGACGCCACCACGAGGCAATTATTCACACAGTGACACGCAGGGGGCATCACATGCCGTTGATGGTATTATTGGCCAGGTCACAACCCGCAAATTAAACCTTTTAGCATGGTGAGCACCATAAATGCCCTAGACCTCTCTAGGGCTACATCTAATTCTAGAGCAACAACTTCGTACGCTCCAACGAGTCAGACTCATCACACACATGGACCCTCTTGTCCACAACATTGCTATGGGCAAGCGCCATCGACATATGTACCACCCACATACTTTAACCAACCGACCACCCAGAACCAAATTCAGTTCCCGACACAACAAATATATTACCCACAGCAAGTTACAACAGCTAACCCAACACCTCCAATAGCTCAGGGTTACCAACAACCCCAGCAGGTAACTGGACCACCTCCAGCCCCACCAGCTTATTATCCACCGCAACCTGCTCCCGCACCTGCGGCAAACCAAAATCCTCCCACTGCTCAAGGGCAATTGTACACACAACACAATCAGCCCCAACATCAAAACAACCAACGCAACCAGGGAGGAAAACAAAACCGTGGAAGAGCACGTAACTGCAGCAACAACCAACAACAACATCAAGGTCCACCACCTCCCAATCCTCCACATAATAACAACGCTGCTCCCCCCAACCAGAATCTAGATCGTCATCCCAGGAAGCCTAAAAACAATAACCTCAGAACAAACCATCCTTGTTCTATTTGTGGGGTCTATGGCCATTACACACATGCTTGCCCACATTTGGAGCGAGCTCGGCAACTCTGGATTGACGATGCCCATCGTCAAGGGCAAGCGGCTCCTCAGGCGCCACCCAACCCTCCACCACCTCAACATCAACCTTTGGTGCTGCAAAACCCCTTACCAACCCAAGGCGTAGTGAACACTCAGCCGTTAGCTCCCCCTCAGGGCAACGCGCCACCACAACAACAGATCACTTATGCCGCTCCTGATCAACCCATGTTCGATTCAGGTACCCACCACTTGTTAATGATGTCATCCACCGATGCCAACCTCCAAACCCATCGGAACCAATATGGCTCCACCTCTGAAGCCCCTCCCACCAAAAAAACACTAACGTTCATCCCACAGATCAGATGTTACGTATACCTCCGGCTCCACTCGATGGCGCTTCTAAAGCACATCGATTCCCACTTCGTCGCATCAATAATAAACCCAATGCTCGCGCTGCATCGAATTACAAAATTGTAGATGACTTAGCCTAGTCTCCCGCAGCCATGTTTGCTTTAGAAATCTTAAAAAAATGTCCTTCACAGCGCAAGACTTTGCTCTCCGCCATTGGGGCTATTGACCCCCATGATTCACAACTGATGGCATTCGATTCAGACCAGTCCGAACCACGCCTGCCTTCCACTTTAGCATTCCAAGTTTCTATTTCCGTTCGGAATCTTGTCATCCATCGGTGCATTATCGATGAGGGTGCCTCTACATGCGTTATGTCCACATTATTTTGGTAGAAGTTGGGATCCCCTACTCTCCAGCAGTCCACCACTGCGTTGCGAGCCTACGACGGCCGTTCGGCTCAACCCCAAGGTCTCTTAGCTAATGTCCCCGTACAACTGGATGGTAAAACCATGCTCATTGACATAGAGGTCATCAATGCCCAACTTGATTACAACCTCTTACTTGGTCGCAGCTACATGTATGCCATGCAGGCGGTTGCCTCATCCATTTTTCGTACCATGATGTTCCCTCATGACGGACGCGTGGTCAAGGTCGACCAACTCACCTATTACAATCCCAAGGCCCCCGCCGCACCTGAAAATGTTCTCCCCATGGTTGAACAACCTGTTTGTGGTGCAACTACCTCATTTGTTTCCTCCGTGGGACCCGGGCTTTACTCCGACGTGCCGATGACTTCTACATTCCAATCCATTCCACCACCGTCACCGGAGACCCACGTCGCTGACCTCTGTACTCTTTCCCACAATACACAAACACCCAACAATCAACCATCCTTGTTACCTAAACCACCATTGGTCCCTAGTCACATTGGTGTTACACCCATCCACACAATCCCCTTTCTATTTCCTCCCTCAGGCGTAGTAAGCGCTTTGGTTATGGCTACCCTTAGTCTCCTTGGGTTAACCTTGGGATTACCCGTGTGGTATATTTCGCCTCTCGTACCCCCGCCGACACCAAATTTCATCCTGCAACTGGTGCAACCCATTGTCACTACTACTCAACCACCTCCCGGTATCACTACCCCCTTCGTCATCTATGAATCCCCTTGCTCTTATCAAGCCCACTGGGGGCAGAGGCCCACAACCATACACTGTCGTACCTCCTCCCAAAGCAGTTAAACCTCCCCCCATGTTTCATGCTCCTCTTAAATGCTCATTGTGTGATGAGTTAGGCCATCCAACTCATCAATGTCCACAATTACCCGCATTACAGGAACACATGCAAATGCTTGACGACGACCCCAACATCCCAGTTGTCAAAATCGACTCAAACCCCAAGCCTCGTGATAAATCACTGCGTACCAACCACCCTTGTGCAATATGCGGTATTTACAGCCATTACTCACATCACTGTCCTGACATCCCAGATTACAGAGCAACGTTGTACGAGTTGAATAACGTCGACTTAGAAATATCTCCTCCCCTCATCGAGGAGATCTACCCTCCGAAATCATTCGCTTCGGAAGAAATCAATACCATCTATATGATTTCAACAACTTTCAAACCAGAACCCCTTGATTTATGGTCTGACTACTTCCATACTGATGAGCAAATTTTGGAAACACTCACTGCACCTGACTACCCTTGGGACGATATGCATAATCGCTCATACTTCTTCCCAGAGGCGTCTACATCCACCGCATCTAACCAGCTATTGGTCGAATCGAAAGATTTCATACCCACTAAGGTCGATTGGTTCAAGGACCCCATCCCAGCACCGGATGCCTTCGAAGAAGGGAACATGTCCAACATTTCCCCCATTATACAAATCGATATTTCCACCACACCTGGAAAACCTGAGCTCATCTCGCTGGGCACAGCTTGCACTCAAGTGGAAACTCAGGAATATAAAAAGCTTTTTCAAGAATTCCGTGATGTCTTTGCCTGGTCCTATACCGAAATGCCTAGTCTTGACCCCGCCATTATAGAGCACCACATTGACACATGGCCTGATGTACCCCCCGTTCATCAGAAACAACGACCCATTCATCCTTCCAAGCTCCCCGCTGTTAAATCTGAGGTTGAGAAAATTCACAAAGCAGGATTCATTTATCCTATTTCTTATACCACCTGGGTTTCAAACCCCGTTCCCGCCAACAAAAAGCAAGGCACCCTTAGAGTATGCACTGACTTCCGTGATTTAAACTGTGCTTGTCCCAAAGACAATTTTCCCACGCCATTCATTGACCAACTCATTGATGCGTGTGCGGGACATGAAGTCCTATCTTTCATGGACGGTTTTTCCGGATACAACCAGATTCAGATCCGTAAGGAGGATCAGTACAAGACTACCTTTACCACCCCATGGGGCACCTTTTCCTATCGCGTCATGCCTTTCGGCCTAAAAAATGCTGGTGCCACCTTCCAGCAGGCCATGACCTATTGCTTTCATGACTTGGTCCATATCCTGCTAGTCTATCTTGATGACCTTACAGCTCGTTCCCGAAAACGATCAGACCACCTTAACGACCTTCGGCAAGTTTTCCTGCGTTGTCGCAAATATAAAATCCGCTTGAACCCACACAAGTGTGTCTTTTGCGTTCTGGCAGGCCGGTTGTCGGGTTTCATTATTTCCCATAATGGAATTACTATTGATCCCCTGAAAGTCAAATCCATCTTAGACCTTCCCTCTCCTCGCACGCTTCGGCAACTCCAGAGTCTGTAGGGGCGGTCCAATTTCCTTCGTCCCTTCGTTCCTGATTACGCCACCAAATTTCATGGATTCTTACGCCTACTTCGTACCCACATACCCTTTGTTTGGGATGAGCAAGCAGACACGGCATTCGAATCCCTCAAGAAATCTCTCACACAATCCCCCTTGATCTCCCCTCCGGATTTCTCTCAGGACTTCATCCTTTACGTCTCGGCATTTGAACATGCCGTGTCTGGAGTCTTGGTGCAAGAAGATGCCTCTCACCAAGAGCATGTCATTTATTACGTCAGCCAGACCTTGTCTGGCCCACCCCTACGTTACCCATACGAGGAAATATTAGCCCTAGCTGTAGTCTTTTCCGTCCAAAAATTGTGACACTACAATCTGCTCAGTCATACCACGGTTGTCACCGACTCCAACCCTATGGTCTATCTCCTAAACCGGCGGCTCCTACAAGGTCGTGTTGCTAAATGGGTCATTATCCTCCAGGAATATGACCTCACTTTCAGAACTCCTAAAAGCACCAAAGCCCTCGCGCTTGCCCACCTCATCACAGACCTCCCATCCTCTTCGTCATCACCCGCTATCCAAATGGATCTGATTGACGATCACATCTTCATTATTTCGTCTGACGACCCATGGTACGGTGACATCTTAATTTACCTCCGCACGCAAAAATTTTTACCCCACATCGATCGTGACAGACGCCATCGTATACGACACCACACCCCCCAATACCTCTTGTTAGGGGATGTACTTTATTGACACGGCGTTGATACCATCTTACGACATTGCTTATCCCATAGTGAGGCAGAACAAGTCCTTAATGATTGCCATAGCGGTGCCTGCGGAGGCCATTTCTTCGGCATGGCCACCGCCCAAAATATCATTCGCGCAGGTTACTTTTGGCCATCATTATTTACTGATTGCATCACCGCAGTCAAAAACTGTCAAAACTGCCAACTTTTTGCCCCCAAAGCAAGAACCCCACCCGCCCCCCTTCATCCAGTCGTCACTGCCGGACCATTCTGCAAATGGGCCATCGACTTCCTCGATTGCAATCCCACGTCAGCCGGCGGTCACAAACACATCATCGTGGCCGTAGATTATTTCACCAAGTGGGCGGAGGCCATGCCAACTTACAATTGCAAGGCCGACACCGCAGCACGGTTTTTTCTCAACCATGTTATCGCTCGTTTTCGAGTGCCAAAGCAACTCGTCTCAAACCACGGCTCTCACTTCGAAGACGCCATCTGGAGAGAACTATCAACCTTACTGAAATTTGAACACCATTTCTCCTCTGCTTACTACCCCCAAGGAAACGGCCAAGTCGAAGCAATCAACAAAATTTTGAAAACCATCCTTCAACGCACTGTAGAAAAACACAAATCAAATTGGCACCACATGCTCTTCCCGGCACTATGGGCATACCGCACGTCAACTAAAACCGCCACCGGTTTTACCCCTTTCCACTTAGTTCATGGTGTCGAATCCGTCCTCCCCATTGAATGCCAGATTCCAACCCTACATATGGCCGTTGAACTCCTACCGGACACTGCCCCAATTGAGCAACGCTTACTACTCCTGGAGCAGGCCGATGAAGATCGGCGCACAACCCTTCAAACCATGGAAGCAACCAAGAACCGATCCAAATTGAATTATGATAAACATGTCCACCCAAGAATTTTTTTTGAAGGGGACCTTGTCCTCGCCTACGATTAGGATCATGACAAAACCGAGAAAGGAAAATTCGTGTCCATGTGGCAAGGCCCATATATTATACACACCTGCCTTGGACAGGGGGCATACATTCTGACCGATTTAGAAGGCAACCCCCTACGCAACCCACGCAACGGGTTGTACCTCAAGCGATTTTTCCCATAGTAAATCAGATGGACACCACCGTCCATTATTGTACTTCATGACAGTTCTTTCCTTTTCCTGTTTTCACCAGGTCCATTTTTTGACCATTTTTTACACACCCTCATCGCCTCGGTTTGTGTGCCACATCGACCGTCGTCCATTTTTTACGAGTCTTGTATCGCCGGATTCAGTTTTCTGCGCTCGTGATGATGCTTGAGATCATTTCTCGCTCTCATGCCCATATTTTTCGGGCATTTTTCCCATGCCCCCTCGTCGCCTTGGTTTGCATGCCACATCGACCGTCGTCCGTTTTGGACAAGTCTTATATCGCCGGATTCAGTTTTCCGCACTCGTGATGATGCTTGGGATCATTTCTCGCTCTCACGCCCTAATTTTTCGAGCATTTTTTTCCATGCGCCCTCGTTGCATTGGTTTGCGTGCCACATCGGCCGTCGTCCATTTTTGACTAGTCTTATATCGTCGGATTCAATTTTTCACGCTCGTGATGATGCTTGAGATCATTTCTCGCTCTCACGCCCATATTTTTTGGGCACTTTTTCAAAATGTCCTCTCATCACCTCGGTTTGCATGCCACATTGGCCGTGGCCCCCTTTTGACAATCTTTATGTCACTGGATCCATTTTTCCGCACTCATGATGGCGCTTGAGACCTTTTCTCACTCTCATCAATCCCTTTTTGTTTGGTATAGTTTTACCCCTTTTTCGGGCCGAGCAATCCCTTTTACAAAAAAGGCACTTAGGGAGTTTCCGTTAAGCTCTTTTCTGACTCCTAAAACAATGAAAAGATCGCCGAGCAACCTTGTTTCCTTTCATGCTCGTTAAACGTATCTGAAAGGGCATCTACCTGGTATAAGTTTACCCCTTTTCTGGACCTTGTAGACTAATTACGAAAAAGGAATACTCTAGTCACATCGGCTAGAAGAGTTCTCCATTTGCATCATTTTATGCTTTTTCAGGCCTTGGAGACTAACTCACGAAAAAGAACACCAATGGAGTCCACTTACCGCTTTCAGACTCTCTAAACATGAAAGCGACCACGAGCAATCACCATCCCGGGCTCGTAAAACCCACAGGACGGTACTCACAACCACTACAGAGTCTTCTTATTGTTTTCAGACTCCTTCAAAATGAAAGCACCAATGAGCATGAACAATCCTGGGCTCACAAAGTCCACAGGACAGTACCATTTTCAACACACTTTTATCCCTTCTTGGAGCTCATTAAAACTACGAAGAAGGTCCCAATGGTGCTTCTCGGTGCCACAACAGATCACGTTTACTCGTATGGCATCTTCCCCACTTTGGTCGCCTTTGTTCAGAGTATTCTGCAGTATGTCACCCTGAGAATCCCTCGACAGCACCCATCAGTTTGTCCCCCCCCCCCAAGAGTTAATACATACCCTTCAGTCCTTAAAAGTCATGATCCCCACACCTACAAGTCAGTTCCCTACGCTGCCAGGTCAACCATGTCATCATGCTCTGAACAAAGGAAGTTTGAGTCTACCCACTCTATGACCCCAATTACTTCCCATCCCCATAAGTATGTCAGTCCTACCATCAGTACTACCACACTTCAATTCTACACCTCGTGCTCCTATCAAGGAAACATCATTGCCTTGTTAGTTGCTGGTCTCCCTCTGTCGACGGCAACCAAATTTATTCCAGAGGATAGACCTAGAGGTCCCTGTGTCTTGGACTCATCACCATTTACGATGAGTGCCTACGAATCATTTCGAGAGGAGTCCTCAGTACCTCTCCAAATGGTTGTTTCTCACATGCTCGACTTCAACACCTTGATCGCATCGTTGAGACTCGCACAGGGTATTGGTCCGTTCAGTTATTAGTCAAAGACCCCGGATACCTCCTGACTCTTCCACATTTCAGGGTCTACTTATGGAAACAACCAGTTACATTTTTTCTATCGAATTCCGGGTTGCACATGGCGACAGTATTCAGATGTACACCAGTTTTATACTCCCTCGAGTATACAGTTACATACACTTCTCGGAGATGACTCACAGTCATTGAGTCCCTACAGATGTTGGACACCTTCAGTTTCAGCAGTTCATCGGTTATTCCAGTGTATCAGTTATTGAGATCAGTCATGTTATGATCATGAGTATATCCCAAAATAATGTCCCCTCTGGACCATTATGATGTACCAGCATATTTTTTATGTATTAGGTCCCCCTTCTTGGGACTAATTGTTATGTATATGTCTTGATACGAGCATGGGTATGCCCGCCTCGTCCATTATCAGAGATTATTCCTCATTCATATTGAGGCCATGTAATATTTTTTGTTTTTGCAGCTTCCAAGGGCCGTGGATCCAGTCTCCAAACGGTCTCTTCTCTTCCCCAAACCCCAGAAAAAAGACAAAAGAACTATGATGTCTATCGGCCATACGATGAGCTCCTGCCCTCACACATCTGGGGGCAACTGTTAACACCCAAAAAGTGCTCACTAGCTCATTTCCTTATTCACATGACCCATTTTCTCACTTTTTCACCATTTGAGCCTCTAAAGCCACCAAAAGGTCACCAAAAGACCTCAATACACCCCTTTTTCCACTCAAAATGAATATTTTTCCTCAAAAAGCATAAAAAACCCTCAAAAAGGGTCCAGAATTCCCAAAAATATTCAAAAGGGAATAAAAATATTAAAAATATTCAAAAAAAGAAAAAGGAGGGAAAAAGTACCTAAACCATGTTGGTCAATACCATTGGTTTCCTCAAAACCATAATGGTATTCCCCACCACCAAAAAGTATAAAAAGGTGGTAGGGGCTCCTCACTTTCCATCCATCCATATTCCTATCCTCATGCTATCAAAATCTCCCATGAGCTTTTGACCATTGTAGCTATCTTGGAGAAGAGACCTTTGGAGCTTGGAGCTACTCACCTTGGAAGTTGCTCAACAATATTCATCACTTGGAGGTATTACCATTGCAAGCACTTGCTTGCCCCTATTCTTAATACAAAAGTTATTTTATTTTATTTCTTGTTCTTGTTTCAAATTTTTCCAATGCACATGCTAGTTTAGTTTAGTTTTAGATTTAGATTTACAATTGTTTTTGCTTTAATATTTGAAACTGCTATCACTTGTTGATAGGTGCCCATAGCACTAAGCTTGGTTGCAAAACCAAGCCAACACTTGCAGAGTCATAGGCTCAATAGCAGGAACTGCCATGATGATTAGTTCTGAGATAGGCGCATTGGGTGTTGTCGCTGATGTAGAGAAAAAATTATGGAAGATGTTTCTTGGGGTGGAGGTGAAGGAATTTCCACCAAAGGTTGGGTTAGACAAATGGTCTCAAAGGTGTCCCGAAATTGAGGGAGTTCGGGACAATGGTGTGTGTAATGCCCAAATTGAGAACAAATTGAACATGCATTATTGGTACACAATGATTTGGACTTAGGTGTCGATTTGGGAGAAGATGTGGTGCCCCCTGTTATAGTGTGTGTTGCATGCATCATACTCACAAGGGTATTAAGAAGATTCTTGAGCTCCGACAAGGTGGGGCATAGGTTGGTCATGTGGCCTTATCTCCTGCATAGGACACATGGTGGAGTGACCCTTTTAGCAGGACTAGTGATGGTGATTATTAGGGATTTTAACTATTGTTGGGTTATACCCCTTGCTTTAGGCTTGGCGATCCATGATGATGATTCGGGGAGAGTGTGGGTTGTGATGGGGGATTTCAACTTAGGTTGTCTCATGCCCCCATTAGCAGGTTTAGTGAATTCCAACAATGGTTTAGTCATTGGTGTCGTAATCTCGCCTTGCAGTAAAGATGGTGTAACCAGCCTGGATGGTTGAATTGTCGAGACATGGACAAAGTCGTAGTGGTCCAATGGTTTTGAAGCCATTTCTAGGTAGGGTGGTGTAACGTACCATAAAGGTATACCTAAAGTGAGCCTAGGTAGAGTCAACTGGGCCATAACCAGCATCCCTTGCACTCCCGTGGGGGGGTACAAACAAGGTATTTGGAATATGGGAGGCACTGATGGAATCAAAGTTTGTTCAATGCCATGGCTCACTAGATGGTTTGATGATGATGCTAAGGGAGTGGTGGCTGCATTTTCAAAGGTGAAAATGGTGCACATAAGGCCATCGGTTGATGTAGGGATTTATGGAAGTGGACCTAAATGTGCCCCTAGCAAGTTGGATTCCTTGTACACTCCTGGGAAGATGTCAACATAAGGGGTTTGACTGGTCCCAATGACAATGGGTAGTACATTGTTTGGATTGGTGTTGGCATGAGGGTCATAGTAATTCAGTTGTTCAAGGGTGAATATATTCCCATTAAAGGGTAACATCATGATGTGGAAGACCAAAGAGGTGACCTCCTCCATGTAATACAAGTAGCTACGACCCAATAGGATATTGTAGTCAAGTTGTGCATCGGCTATTTCGATATCAATCATGACCATTTTCTGATGACCAAGGTTGTCATTGATGACAACACATTAATGCCAAAGGTTGAAGTGATGACATGGAGAACATGACAAAGAATAATGACATGGATGACAAATATTTGACAAGGACAAAGCATGACATGGAAATGACAAAGTTTTTGCATCTGGGGCATGGCATCTTGCGATTTGGAGCCATTGGAACACCTAGTGGGCTAAATGACCCATTCTGTGGTCATTTGGGTATGATGTGGCTCATAGGTATATGGAGGACCTTGACATTATACCTATTGTGGTAACTTGGACCATAAAGAATTTATAGTCATAGAAACTTGATGGGGATTAGAACCCACATATGGTAGCTTGATGCCCTTATTGATGGTTCACTAAGAAGTCTTGCGTGACATGTTCAAGCCCTTAAATTTGAATCCTTGGGTGACATGTTCAAGCCCTTAAACCTTGAAGATGTCCTTATGTGGAACCCTTGTTGTATGGTGATAAAGACATAATAAAGCCCATAGATCTCTTGATATAGCCCACAAGTCGGCTCAGATTAAAATTGATTTTTGATCTATATAAATAAAGAGCCACGACCTCATTTTGTTGACAAGACGTGAAGTTCCAAGATTTGATTTTTGGATCTATAGCTACTGAGAAATTTTCGGGTACTGTAGCAGCTATAGTGGACAACTTTGATTTTTGTTTCTCTCTGAGGAATTTCGGGTGCCTAAGGGAGGTCTATGGAAGCCACAGTGGAGAAGGATAGAGCTCTGAATTTTGGGTTAAGTGACACAGTTCTGAGGACACCACAGAAGTCTGATTTTTGACTAAGAAAATTTTCAGGCAGTAGCTGAAGTTCCTGTTTGTTTGAAGTTTGTTTTTCTCTGATTTTTTATTTGGGGTTAGCTGAACAGAACTTTGATTTTCAAGCTCTCTCTTCAGACATATATCAGACTGCTCCTATGGTGTAATTTTAGACTGTCTAAATGATGTTTTCCAGCTGCCTCCCTTTGTGATATGATCAGCATTTGTGACATATCTGTGATGTATGCTTGATGATATTAACACCATGATACACAATAATCTATTCAAGTACACAGTGATATATATAGCAGATATATTCAGAAATACATAGTGATATCTTCAGTGAATACAGTGAACATACAGTACAGTGATTTTGTGTTGACAAGATGATGGCATTGATGTGAGATATATACAGTAATGATATAAAGTCAATGATATAGTGCATACAATGAACAATAGTAAAAGGAAACATTAAAATTGATATGATCATGATAGGGTAATCATTGGGCAAGTGATATTTGGATACATGTTGATGAGCAGACTTTTGTTGACATGATGATGAGCAGCTGGTAATGTTATGTGTAAGATGATATGACTATGGACAGACTGATGACATGGTTGATGACATTTGTTGGATAACTTGGCATGATGAGCATGGACATAATTGAAGACTTGATTAAGACAGTGACAGCTGGATAACTGAGATTGATGTGGACAATTGTGGACAAGGCAGAGATAAGTTGTTGAGGATGTGGTTGATGATATGTGTAAGTGTATGATGACATGAGTGTGTTGAGACAGTTATCTATATTGTAAATACAAGCTAGTATTGCATCCGGGGTTTGGAAACCTCAACCCTTTCTTAGGTGGGTCTAAGAAAACTAGGATGGGTCCTAGATGATGAGTTGGTTCTCATTGCATAACTTGGTGCCGATTTACCCTAACGGTTGTATCCAGTCCCATCAAATACAAAAAGATTACAAAACTCATATTGTGTTGTGTTCACTTGTGATGTGATGGCTTAATGATTTAGTGTATGATTCATAAAAAGTGATGGATTTTTATGAAATGATTATGTAAATGGTACAATAAGGTATTGATGAATTTTGATTGAATGGTAGAAGTGGAAAAGTTTTGTTAATTCTGCCTTCACACTGATTCACCCCCCCTCTCAGTGTGAACATAGTGTCTAAAATTCCTCCTCAGCTCGATGGAAACATTTTGGTACAATCCCCTAGGTTGTGATGGTATCCCATCATATGCGCGAAGGAAAATGGATGAGGGAACTAACTTAGGTGAACCTAACCATTTACAAACATTAGAGGACATGACGCATGTGGACGTGCCTTCATTGATGATACATCGTTGAATCATAATGTTTTTCACCGTGATGGGAACTTGGAATGCAATTGATGAGGGTATTCGCGGTTCACCTTTATCGAGATAAAATTTCATAAGGAACGAGTAGTAAGGATTGACGACTCCAAGTGCATTGATTAATTCCTTTCATTGGGTTGGGAAATACTGCATCACCTCTAATGTGGACATGGTAGCTGGTGTCATGAGTCAACTCATCCACAATGTTGTACTTGTGGGTGGATTTCCTATGAGGATTATGGGGGGTGCGCCTATGTGGTACCTTTGGTGCCCATGGGAATTTTCCACCACCTGAGAGTGGTATTTGCAAAGGTCCCCTAGAGGGGGTAGGTACATCTTTCACTTGGGGGGATCGGGATTTCCATAGACTTTGGCTCGAGTCTGGAGTTTGACGTATGCTATGTTCATATAGATATGCTAGAAGGAACCATCGCTAGATGGGTAGGATTCTTGATGTTGAGAAACAAACCCTTGATTGGAAAAGGGTTGTTGCAGGACAATGGTTTGGGGTTGTGGAGGTTTTGGAACCTGAGGAGGATTCACGGTTGCATTTTCTTGGATTCCACTAATTATTGGTTGTTAGGTATAAGAGGGAAATGGTGAGTTTAGTGACCATACTCACCACAAATGGAGCATGAATAATTAGTCCTCAATTTAGTGTTATTCCCTTGCTTAGGAGAGTTGTTAGCCCCTATAGGTCGGTTACCCTGGTTCTCGTTTTGCCGGGGAGGGGGGTTTCCTCCCTGCCCCTACTGTTGGTTCTGTTTGTTGTAATGTACCAACCAGGATTGGTGATACAAAGACTCACTACCTTGGAAGACTCAGTGAAAAACAATGGATTTAGTGGGCTAGTTTGACTGTAGGTAGGCCAAATCAAGTTCTCTGGATAGGAGGAGGACTATGCTAGCTGATAATACCTTTTCAAAAATAAATAGGACCATTGATGTTTCAAATTCATCTAGGCTGAAATCTACTCCAATGCTCCCAGGCACCCCAACATATGCAAACTAGTACTTCAACTATACATTGAATGGAAGCTATTGGAGAAGGATTCTGACTCAGGGAGGCTAAATAATATCAAATAAAAGTCAATAGAAATCCATGTTTGTATATAGAATATGGGTAAAACAAAACTTGGTATATTTTTAACCATGGAATCTCCTATATAAACTTCCATGCTCTAACATTGTAACAAAATTTCTGGTTCCAAGATTTTATGCTTCTCAATTTTGTACGGGGCTTTGTTACATGGCTATGAAAAAGCTCATTTGTAACAAAGTTTGAAATGGTGGATTTTACATAGAAACCCATGTTTCAAGAGTGGATTTCATTTATGTAATGGTGGTGATAAATTTGTAAAGTATTTGTGGTATTTTTGACAAGTGTGCCAAGAACTCAAAGTGATTTCATTTTGGTGAAGTTGTATTTGGTGTCATTGGGATTTTGTAGAATGTTTATAGTCAAAAGAGCTAGGTTTCCGAGGAAGTGATGGTTATGAAAATGACACTTGTGTTTGAGTAGCAAATTAGAATATCACTGTAAGAGAATCATTTTTTACCACAAATTAATTGTTTGGTTCCTCCATTGGAGAATAGGAACTTGAGACATAGTCCACAATAGGTGAACTATGTTATCAATTTTGGTTTGTCATGTTTTCTATGTTTTTCTATTGTAATTGTTGTATTGAATTCATTTATGATTTTAAATCATGATATCAATATTATTTTCTGAATTTGCAGCATTATTATTATGTAACGATAATGACATGGAAAGCATGACAACACATTACACACTCTCATTAAAATGAATATTGTCACTGGATCCTTTAGTCATCCTAGATCAAGTGGTATCAAAGAAGGTTCGACTGCAGTTTTAGAGTGTGAATGTTAACTAGGTCTAGCTCTAAGCTTGGAGAGGGACAAATTGTTGAAGGTGATCCTAACATTGGCACGAGGAGAACAGTTTTGCGGATAAAGAAGTATTCTCCAAAGGAAGGCATGGAAGGTGAAAATACTTATGAAGATGATAAAACATTCCTCAAAACAATCCCGAATATGAAATCGATGGTGGAAGAGATGTATAAGGAACAAAAGGAAAGAACTGAAAGAGGTGGTGCTTATACATTAGGTAAAGGAGTAGGAGGTGGTGGTGACCCTCCAGAACCTCCTCCATTTTCTTCAAATTCTCCTTCTACTTCCAATAAGACACCGTTATTAAAACTTGATGTGAAATATGAGTTTCCCATATATAATGGTAAACTAGATGTAGAAAAATTAGACAATTGGGTAAAACAGATTGATGTTTACTGCAAGATACAATGATTCACAGATGATCCATCAAGGATTATGTTAATCACTCTTCGTTTGGGTGTACTTCTCTCATCTAGTGGGAAATTAAAACTTAGCAGTATCTCTCTCAGCATGGTAAGATCATTTCAAGTTGGGTTGAAGTTTTGAAAGTCGTAAAGAAGCAGTTTTATCCTCTTGGTCATATAAAAAAGTTAACCATGGATTGAAATTTTTTAAAGCAAGCTAAAGGACAAGATGTACATGATTACACTCTTGAATTTAGGAAGAGAGATATAACATTGGTAATTCCTTTGCGTACACCAAAAACTTTGTTAAAATATATAGGCGGATTGCATAGCTATTTAAGGCATGTAGAAAAATTAGACGATTGGGTAAAACAGATCGATGTTTACTGCAAGATACAATGATTCACATGTGAAGAACCTGCAACAATTAATTAATGAAAATACACGAGATAGCAGAAATAACAGAACTCAGAATTGCTTTATTGATCTCAGGCCACTTCGAGGGGGCAACCTCCTTTGAGCAAGCTCAATACAAATAACTTCACGGTACCTTCATTGGCCTCAACACACACTTATATAATAAGTCTATGCCCAATACTATGGGTCAATACCATGGGACATATAACTATGGGACGGAATACAAAGCATATGTGTCCAATACTATGGGTCAATACCATGGGCTAATATAAACTATGGATCAACAAATACTACAGGACGACTTACAAAGCATATGCATCCAACAACAATATATTAACAAAGTAAAGAGAAGGTTTGACACAGGTCCTTAACATCCCCTCTCCCTTAGAGAAAGATTTGTTCTCAAAGCATTAGATGTGGAAATTGATGTGTAATTTGAAGGAGTGGTTCCCCTGGAGCATCCTCGGGTTGCATTTCGTGCCACTGAATGAATACCTCTATGATAGATTGAGAGAGAAGCTGACGCCTTTTGAGTTTCAGGGAGGATTGCATGTAAAGTTGTAGATGAAGAAGAACCATATTAGCTGCGTGAGAAGTGCGCTCAGAACGGTGATGATCGGCTTATTGTTTCAGTCGAATTCGTGCCATGTGAAGATTGCCTTGCAGAATGAGAAGAATTTGATCGCGGTTTCGAAGAACCGAGTCAATTGCCTGAACTGGGGAACTGCTGGGGGTGTATGGAAGAAGAACTGGTGGGGCTTTTCCATAGACTGCTTCATATGGTGTCATTTTAGATGTGGTATTGTACCACCAGAGTTCTTCAACTAAATCCATAGAAATAGTTGTCCAAATCTGTGTAGGGATAGGCAAGGGTTCGAGCAGTCACGAAGGGAGTGTCGGTTCACCATTATTGACCTGGAAAGTATGACAGTCAGCCACCATCTGTTGAATTGTCATTTTCAGTCCCTTCCAAAAGAAGTTACATTATTCCCGGTCATACGTTTTGAGGAACCCAGAGTGCCCTGTTGATGGAGAATCATGGAGTTGATAGAAGAGATATCTCTGTTGAACAGATTGCAACCAATTTGGAACAAGCAGAGAAATAGCTGTAAGAGAAATTGGGTCATCCAATGTGAGAGAAGGAGCATCTACCACCAGATTGTCCTTACCCTTCTTGTAAGTGATCACATAGGCATAACCTAGGAGTTGGATAACCCATTTCAGGTGTGCTGGGGAGGAGACCCATTGTTCTAGGAAATTTTCCAGACTTTGGAGATCAGTCTTGGTGTAGAAATAATTCCCTAATAGGT
Organism: Larix kaempferi; assembly: GCA_027924585.1. NCBI lineage: Eukaryota > Viridiplantae > Streptophyta > Pinopsida > Pinales > Pinaceae > Larix > Larix kaempferi. The sequence continues at coordinate 1,455,613 of BSBM01000617.1, read as the reverse complement.
AGGGCTGCCACTTCTGTACTGCATGAAAAATAGCCATCATTTCCTTCTAAAATGTAGATGCAGCTAAATTCTTACCACAAAGGTCTCTTGAAGGCGACAAGCCCACAGGTTCAACAAAGACACCTGCATATCTATCCAAGAAGTAGTGGAGACCGTTGATGGGTGCATCTGAATGGAGTGGAGCTGAGTGATGACACCATATGAATTCTTCTTAAGGATCTTTTCCAAGTGATGTGAATTGATGATGCAGAGAGAACCTGGTTGTAATCCCATAAATTTATGTTGTTTCCCATTGACTGAAAACTACATCCAAAGTTCAGCAAAATCCCATAAGATGGGGCCAAGAGTGTGTAACCATTGAACTCCGAAAACGACATCACATCCACCTAAGGAAAAGGAAGACATGTCAGAGCACAGGTTATAATCCTCTAGAGAGATACGCACATTGTGACACTTCCCCTTGCAAGGTAAGGTGCCCCCATTGGAAACCATGACTTCAAAGTTGGAGCAAGGATGGACAAAACAATCATCCTGTTTGGCGATCGGAGGGTCAATGAAGTTATGAGTGCTACCAAAATCAATGAGTATTGCAAGACAAAGCTTCTTGAAGTAACCCCTGACCCGCATTGTTTGGGGGGTGGTGATTTCGACTAAAGCATGGAGAAATTTATCTAGGTGGTCTTCCTGAGATGGAGGGTCAATAGGAGGCTCCTGAATGCCGACCTTATCATCCATTGTATCTGGAGCTTCTTCACCAATTTCAGAGGCAGGAAGAGAATCAACATCCAAGAGATAGAGCTTTTGCTGAACACATCTATGTCCTCGAGTGAATTTCTCATCACAATTAAATAACAAAGCCCTTTTTCTCTGCGTGCCTACATCTCTGTTTCAGACAAATGCTTGATAGGAGTTGGTCGAGGAGCTGGCAAGATGGGAGGTCATTGAGAACCCATATTTCAGAAGGGAACAAAAGTGTGTTTGGAGCGCTGTTGGGTTGTAATCTTGTCTTCTGCTAACTTAGCCAACCCCAGGGATTCCATAATTGTGTTAAGACAAAACATTTTAACCTCTGAGCGGATTTCATCCTTAAGACCACTAATAAAACAACTCCTGTAGAATTCATCAGACAATCCTTCTGTGTGATTGGTGAGTTACTCAAATTCTGTCTGATACTCTCTCACAGTTCCAATTTGGAGAAGTTTAGCGAGGGCTCGTGTGAAGTCATCAAAAGCACTAGGACCAAATCGTTGCAAAAGGAGCTAGCAAAAATATGGCCATTTTGGCTCTTCATGAGCCTTGATGTACCAATGGTACCATTGAAGAGATTCTCGTTCCAAATGAAAGGATGCAAGTGGAACTTTGTTGACATCAAAAGTATCATGCAGACTAAAATACTGTTCTGCACGATAGATTCAACCGGTCGGATTAGTACCATTGAAGCGAGGAAAATCAAGCTTTGGACTACAAAAATTGCTGGAAGAAGAGAACCCATTGTCTGATGAAGACTCGGATTGTCATTTGTTGTTCATGGCTAAATGCTCAAGATGGAGGCCGAGAAATTTTTCATCCAGATCCTGAAGTTTGGTTTGGATGGCTGTAAGTGCTTCCTCCATGGTTTTTGCTCCTCCGCGGGTGACAACCATAACCAGGAGTTTTTTTTTTTGAATGGGTAGAAAAACAAAAACAAAAGCTTATTTAGTAAAGGGAAATTTGGATATGGGAAAAAATCTGATGGGTAATTGGGGTTTGACTAGGTTTTGGACACTTTCTAATGGAAAAGGAAGCAAAAAATGAGGATTTCAGAAGCGGGGTGAAAGAATGAGAAATTTTTTCAAAGAGGGACAAAGAAGCAGAAATAGGGAATGAACACGGTGGCAAAATTCGAAGGCGATTGGGTGAAAATAAAAAAAGTTATGGCAAACCCTAAAAATAGACAAATGTGGGATTTTTGGCTTTGGGACGTGGAATTTGGGATAGGGTCCTCAGGAATGAAAGATGCATAATGGGATGGTAGGGGTGTTAAGGAATTTTCAAGGGAAACAGAGTGAAAACAAGGGATCTGAAATGGCGCAGAAGTGATCGGCAACAGTTTTGGACAGAGGAAATATGTGATTTATCAGCTGAAAATAGATATGGACCCTATATGCTTGGCTTCTTAACGGTTTAGAGGATTCAATCGGCCACCAATGTTGTCTGACGACTTGCGTATTGGGGCAATACCCCTCACTCCATGGCTCAGGTAAAACTGATAACCACTTTTCCACAAACGACAACTCTTGGTTTACCTCACGAATGGGAACTAGTCAATCAGGTAGGGGTCAGTGCCCTTTTCGCTAGCAGGTCCTCTCAATGGGCCGACTACTTTGGGGTTCCTATGGTACTCCTCACAATGAGTTTTAGGGATTATTCCCAAGTACTTCACATAGTTAAGTGGATAGGGATGATTCCCAGATCCGAACCTGCAACAGATGCGAAAATTGTTTTTGGTAGAAATTTCACCCAACAAGCCCAAGAAATTGCTCTGATACCAGATATGAAGAACCTGCAACAATTAATTAATGAAAATACACAAGATAACATAAATAACAGAACTCAGAATTGCTTTATTGATCGCAGGCCTCTTCGAGGGGGAAACCTCCTTTGAGCAAGCTCAATACAAATAACTTCACGGTACCTTCATTGGCCTCAACACACACTTATATACTAAGTCTATACCCAATACTATGGGTCAATACCATGGAACATATAATACTATGGGATGACTTACAAAGCATATGCATCCAATACTATGGGTCAATACTATGGGCTAATACAAACTATGGATCAACAAATACTACAGGACGACTTACAAAGCATATGCATCCAACAACAATATAATAACAAAGTAAAGAGAAGGGTTGACACGGGTTCCTAACATAATGGTAAACTAGATGTAAAAGAATTAGACGATTGGGTAAAACAGATCGATGTTTACTACAAGATACAATGATTCATAGATGATCCATCAAGGATTGTGTTGGACACTCTTCGTTTGGGTGTACTTCTCTCGTCTGGTGGGAAATTAAAACTTATCAGTATCTCTCTCAGCATGGTAAGATCATTTGAAGTTGGGTTGAATTTTTGAAAGTTGTAAAGAAGCAGTTTTATTCTCTTGGTCATATAAAAAAGTTAACCATGAATTGATTTTTTTTTAAGCAAGCTAAAGGACAAGATGTACATGATTACACTCTTGAATTTAGGAAGAGAGATATAACATTGGTAATTCCTTTGCGTACACCAAAATCTTTGTTAAAATATATAGGCGGATTACATATCTATTTAAGGCATTAGGTACTAATATTTAATCTGACTGACATTAACAAAGTTAGTGTGCAAGGAATTCATCTTGAGGCTGGATACATGAATGATCATGGAAAATTTTCAAAGGAATTCTTATAGATGAAATAATGCAAGCATAATGATAAATTCAAAAGGATTGCTACTGTGAAGAATGATGACAAAATGTTGTTGTATATATAACTTTGGAACGTATTTCACCTATGTATATTGTACTCCTATAGAGATGTTATTATTCCTCTATACGGAAGTGTCATCATTTGTATTGACAAGTGTTGCAAGTGTCGCAACTTGCATGTGATGGTTTATTAGACCACCAAGTGTGGGGTCGGTCCTGATTAGTATTACCATGGGTTATTAGACTGAGTTAGACAAGTCAACTCGGCTAGTTTATTAGGTAGGTCAGGTCATGTATAAATAGAGTGCGGGAGACACTCTATTTGATCATCTCATTATTCACTTCTACACTCTCCAGAAAGTGGCGCACAAGTGAGGAAGGAGGAGTAGTTGCTAGGAGGACTATCTCTTGTACTTGGGTTGTATCATTGCTCTTTCTATCTCTGAGGAAGTCGTGGGGTTTTTCACCTTTATGGTTTTCCCCAGTGACACTCTGTGTGTCTATTGTCTCATGTGATTGCTTAGTGTAATTGATATGCATTGTTATTCTTGATATGCTGTACATGTTATTCTCTCAGTAAAGATCCTAGAGTATGTTGAATTAATGCTAAAAAATTAACATGGTATCAGAGCTAACCTGAGAAGAAGACACTGTGCAATTGAGGAAGCTAGGGATTCTTGTTTATTGGGTTTCTCTCCACATATCTTGAAAGGCAGTAGGGTATTTTGACTCTCCTCAACAAGGCGCATCTTTTTGTCCAATCAGAATTCAATTCTGGGCACTTTCAGTTTTGGCCCTAAAAATTAGGGTTTCCACAAAAATAGGAATTTTTGAATTCTGAGACCATAGATGGAAGCTCCTTGGAAAAATCAAATTTTAGAGCTTTGGATCGAACTTTTTGGTTGGGTGAAGCTCTGGGAAACTCAAACCCTAATTCAGGGTCCTCCCTAGTGAATCCGGGAGATTGAAAAGCATTTCTGAATGGTGAAACTTTGCAGTTTTCAATTTATGAGTATACTAGGCTGATTAGCTCTTCAAGGTGCATCTTTCTATCATTTCAGAAGTTTGAAATTCACATTTTTAATTTTTAGGGTTTCTCTAACAAACCCTAATCCAGCACTAGATCCAGATTTCTGCAAATCAAGTGGTAAGACCTAAATATTTTATTTCCATTTGAGTTTCTCATTAACATGTCTCAACACACCAAGCTTGAGGATAAGCTTGAAGGGACTGATAACTTCCGAGCATAGAAGTATAGGATTGGGTTAATCCTGGAAGAAAATGAATTGGACACTTACATAAGTGAAGAGGTCCTTGTCCTAGAGGGAGAAGAGGATAAGGAAAAGAGGATCATTGCTGATTCTATCAAAGACCATATCATACCACATATGTCATCTCTGAAGACACCCAAGGAGATGTTTGATTCCCCGACCAAGCTATTTGAAGGAAAGAACATAACACAGAAGATGACTCTGCGGAACCAATTGAAAGGGGTAAAGCTTCAGAATGGAGAGACCATTCAATCTTATTTCTCTAAGGTCTCTCAGATCAAGGAATGACTTGAAGCTGTGGATGAGGTGGTGGATAATGGTGAAGTTTTCATGACCACTTTGAATGGCCCACCTAGGTCATGGGATTCCTTCATTCAAGGAATATGTGCAAGAAGGAAGTTGATCTCCTTCAGTAGACTGTGGGAGGAATGTTCACAAGAAGAGGCTAGGATTGTAGCCCGAGAAGAAAAGATGGGAAGTGAAGATCAATCCCTCACATCTCACACTAAAAGAAGCAATCCCAAGAAGGAGCATTCTCATCACAAGAAACCTTTTCAAAAGGGTAAGAAGGATCTGAGATGCTTCACATGTAATGAGAAGGGACACTTTGCTGCAGATTATCCCAAGAACAAAAAGGGCTTCAACAACATAAAGAAGCAGGGAAACAAGAAGAGATAGCATGCTCATGCTGTTGAGGATGATGAACCTCCCAAGAAGAATGCTAGAGCAGAAAGTGATGACTCATCTAGTGAAGATGAATATGTTCTAATCTCTACTCTCACAGGTACTATCTCTCATGGATGTAATGATTGGCTTATTGATAGTGGGGCTTCCAAACACATGACTGGGTTTAAAGAATCTTTTGCAAATCTATCTGAACATGAGTCACCCCATAAGGTGAAACTTAGGGATGACTATCAATATCCTGTGAAAGGAAGTGGTGAAGCCTCCTACAACCTAGACTCTGGGAAGTCTCTGAAGATCAAAGATGTTCTATATGTACCTGGGCTCAAGAAGAACCTCCTCTCCATATCTGCATTGGATGAAAAATGCACGAGGGTTGCATTTGTAGATGGCCAAGTTCTAATGTGGCCAAAGTGTAAAACTATAGATGATGCAGTAGTGATTGGAGAGGAAGATGGAGGATTGTACAAATTGAAGGGTCAACTTGAACATGCCATGGTACATGAATCCATGGAGCCAAGTGAACTTTGGCATAGAAGACTTGCACATGTGCACTATAGAGCACTACCAATTGCAAGTAAAGTTGTAGAGGGTCTTCCTGAAATCAAGACAAAGCATGAAGGTGTTTGCAAAAGATGTGCAAAAGGAAAGAACATTAAGAAGGCATTTCTAAGTAGTGAAAGCAAAGCTAAAGGAATCTTGGAAATTATCCACTCCGATGTCATCCAGTTCTCTGAGTGGGCATGTATACTATGTCTCTTTCATTGATGATTTCTCTAGGAAGACTTGGGTTTATTTCTTGAAGAATAAAGATGAAGTGTTTGATAAGTTCAAGGAATTCAAAGCATTGATGGAAAATCAAAATGATAAGAAGATCAAGACCTTCATATCTGATAATGGCGGAGAATTCACCTCAGGTGATTTCAAGAAGCTATGCAGTGATTCAAGGATTAAGAGGGAGTTGACTGATCCCTACAATCCACAATAGAATGGGGTTGCAGAAAGAAAGAATAGAACAATCATGGAAGCAGCATGGGCAATACTGCATGACCAGGATATGCCTATGCATCTTTGGGCAGAAGCAGCTCGGACAGTTGTATATGTGCAGAACAGAACACCTCACAAGATATTGGACAAGAAGACACCAGAAGAGGTCTTCTCTGGTAAGAAACTTGAAGTCAGCCATATCAGAATATTTGGTTGTCCAGTATACACTCATGTTCCAAAGGAAAAGAGGACAAAGATAGATCCTTCAGGAAAGAAGGGCATCTTTGTGGGGTAGAGTGAAAGCTCGAAGGATTACAGAATATACTTTCCAGGGTTCAAGAAGATTGATGTTAGCGGGGATGTAACATTTGATGAAAACTCAGCTTACATCAAATCAAAGAAGACACCTATTGAATATCATGAAGAACCAAAGGAAAATAGATTCCAAGACACCATCATGACTGAATCAATTCCAGAAGCAGATCGTGAAGTTGAAGATCCACAAGAACCTATAGATCCACCCCGTGAGAATAACTCTCACAAGAGGAAACCTGCATGGGCTAGAGAGCTCATTCAAGATGCAGAAATGTATGGCATTCCAGAAGAAGAACACAGAGAAAGGAAGAGGACTAGATCTCATACCACCTATGTTGCCCTACTCTGTGATATTATGAACAAAGAACCTTCCAGTGATGAAGAAGCATCAGAAAAGAAAGAGTGGAAGGATTCCATGGTCGAGGAATACCAGTCGATCATGAAGAATGATGTTTGGGATGTAGTCCCAAGACCTGAAGGGAAGTCTATTGTGACTTCCAAGTGGATCTACAAGATCAAGCATGCTGCAGATGGAAGCTTAGAAAAGTATACAGCGAGATTTGTAGCTCGTGGCTTCTCCCAGAAAGAGGGAATAGACTATGAAGAATCTTTTGCTCCTGTAGCCAGGTACACTTCCATCAAATCAGTACTTGCCCTGGCTGCAGTGATGAAATGGAAGATACACCAAATGGATGTCAAGACAACTTTCTTGAATGGTGTAGTCGAGGAGGAAGTGTATGTGGAGTAGCCACTTGGTTTTGAGACACATGACAGGGAGTCATATGTGTGCAGGTTGAAGAAATCCTTGTATGGCTTGAAGCAAGATCCTAGGACTTGGTATGGTAGGATAGACAACTTTCTATCCAATTGGGCTTTAATAAGAGTAAAGTAGATTCCAACCTTTACTACAAGGTTGAGGAAGGCAATCCTGTGATACCACTTTTGTATGTGGATGACCTGTTTGTAACAGGTGATGATGGATTGATTGCCGATACCAAGAGGAAGCTTGCTAGCGAGTTCGAGATGAAGGACTTGGGGATGATGCACTATTTTCTAGGCATGGAGGTGTGGCAGAGTGCAGATGGGATCTTCCTTGGACAAGGGAAGTATGCAGTAGAGATCCTAAAGAGGTTCGGGATGATGGACTGCAAGGCCATGGCCACACCTATGGCATCGAATATGAAGCTTCTGTGTGATGCTTCATTTGATCTGGTTGATGTCACTGTGTATCGTCAGATGATTGGGTCCTTGATGTACCTGACGAACACTAGACCAAATATTTGCTTTGCGGTGAACAGATTGAGCCAGTTCCTGACAGATCCCAGAGGTGTTCACCTGGTTGCTGTAAAGCGTATTCTGAGGTACCTAAAGTGTACAATTGACTATGGGCTCAAGTATGATGCGAATCAAAAGTTTAACTTGCAGGGTTATGTTGATTTAGACTGGGAAGGTAGTGATGCAGATAAGAAGAGCACATCTGGGTGTTTCTTTAGTATGGGATCAAGTGTGGTCTCTTGGTTTAGCAGGAAGCAGTACTGAGTAGCACTGAGTACAGCCGAGGCAGAGTATGTTGCAGCTTGTTCGGCTAGTTGTGAGGCAGTATGGCTTAGGAAGTTACTATTTGAGTTATTTGATCTCCCATTGGAGGCTATTGGTATTTTTGTGACAACTAGAGCTGTGTGAAGTTGTCTGAGAACCCTGTGTTCCATGATAGGTCGAAACACATTGAGATCAAATATCACTATATCAGGGATATGGTGCAGAGAGGAGTAGTGAATCTCCTGTATGTTGCGACGGATGAGCAGGTTGTAGATGTGCTGACGAAACCACTGGATAGAGTGAAGTTTGAGTACTTCAGAGAGAGGCTTGGTGTTCTTCAGATTGATGACACTTCGAGGAAGAAGTGATGGACACATTTGCTGGAGCCATTCCAAGCATGGTGAGAGGAGGATCCTTCCCATGGCTGTGGATGTAAGCACTGGATGATGAGCATCAGGACGATGCTTCAGTTATTGCCATATTTATGCATCATGTTGGATGCTTGTTATGATCAGTTGGATCATGTATATGTATATGCATCATGTTGGATGCTTTTTATGATTAGCTGGATCATTTATATGTATATGCATCATGTTGGATGATCTGTGTGATCAGTTGGACCATGTATCTATATATGTATAAGGTGGATACATTGTATGATGAGGTAGATCATGTATGTTGATATGTATCAGGTGGACACATTATATGATCAGGTGGATACATTGTATGATCAGGTAGATCATGTATGATGATATGTATCAGGTAGATACATGGTATGCATCAAGTGGATGCATTGCATGATCAGGATGATCATGGATGACGAGCATCAGGATGTTGCTCCAGATGATATGCATCAGTGTTGGCTTGGTTTTGCAACCAAGCTTTGTGCAATGGGCACCTATCAACAATGTGATAGTAGTTTCAATATTGAAAGCAAAAACAACTATAAATTAAATCTAAATCTAAACTAGCATGTGCATATAACAAATAATTAAAAAAAAAAATGATTCAAGAATAAGAAATAAAAGAATGAGTATTTTGTATTAAGATACCTCAAATGGTGAGGATTTGTGTTGAGCAACTCCCAAGGTGAGTAGATCCAAGCTCCAAAGGTCTCTTCTCCAAGATGCTGAAAATGGCCAAAAGTCTCATGAGAGATTTTGATAGCGTGAGGATAGGATGATGGATGGATGGAAAGTGAGGAGCCCCTACCACCTTTTTATAGTTTTTGGTGGTGGGGAATACCATTATGGTTTTGAGGAAACCAATGGTATTGACCAACATGGTTTATGTACCTTTTCCCTCCTTTTTCCTTTTTTGAATATTTTGAATATTTTTATTCCCTTTTTAATATTTTTGGGAATTCTGGAGCCTTTTTGAGGAAAAATATTCATTTTGAGGGGAAAAATGGATGTATTATGGTCTTTTGGTGACCTTTTGATGGCTTTGGAGGCTCAAATGGTGGAAAAGTGGACAAATGGGTCATGTGAATAAGGAAATGAGCTAGTGAGCACTTTTTGGGTGTTAACAGATTGCCCCCTGATGTGTGAGGGCAGGAGCTCATCGTATGGCCGATAGACATCATAGTTCTTTTGTCTTTTTCCTGGGGTTTGGGGAAGAGAAGAGATCGGTTGGAGACTGGATCCACGGCCCTTGGAAGCTGCAAAACAAACAATATTACATGGCCTCAATATGAATGAGGAATAATCTCTTATAATGGACGAGGCGGGCATACCCATGCTCGTATCAAGACATATACATAACAATTAGTCCCAAGAAGGGGGACCTGAATAATACATAAAAAATATGCTGGTACATCATGATGGTCCAAAGGGGACACTATTTTGGGATGTACTCATGATCATGACATGATTGATCTCAATAACTGATACACTAGAATAAAGCGACAACCGTTCTGAACAAGGCATCAGAAGGGTTGATTAACTGCTGAATCTGAAGGTGTCCAACATCTGTAGGGACTCAATGACTCTGAGTCAACTCTGAGGAGTATATGTAATTGTATACTCGAGGGTGTATAAAACTGGGGTACATATGAATACTGTCGCCATGCACAACTCGGATATCTATAGGAAAAATGTAACTGGTTGTTTCCATAAGTAGACTCTCAAATGTGGAAGAGTCAGGTGGTATCCGGGGTCTTCAACAAATAACTGAAAGGACCAATACCCTGTGCGAGTCTCAACGATGCGATCAAGGTGTTGAAGTCGAGCATGTGATAAACAACCATTTGGAGAGGCACTGAGGACTCTTCTCGAAATGATTCGTAGGCACTAATCATAAATGGTGATGAGTCCAAGACACAGGGACCTCTAGGTCTATCCTCTGGAATACATTTGGTTGTCGTCGATAGAGGGAGACCAACAACTAACAAGGCAATGATGTTTCCTTGATAGGAGCGCGGGGTGCAGAACTGAAGTGTGGTAGTACTGATGGTAGGACTGACATACTTGTGGGGATGTTAAGTAACTGGGGTCACAGAGTGGGTGGACTCAAACTTTCTTTGTTCAGAGCATGATGACATGGTTGAGCTGACAGTGTAGGGAACTGACTTGTAGGTGCGGGGATCATAGATTTTAAGGACTGAAGGGTATGTATTAACTCTGGGGGGGAGGCAAGCTGATGGGTGTTGTCGAGGGATTCGCAGGGTGACATACTGTAGAATACTCTAAACAAAGGCGACCAAAATGGGGAAGCTTCCATATGAGTAGTCGTGATCTGTTGTGGCGCCGAGGAGCACCATTGGGTCCTTCTTCGTAGTTTTAATGAGCTCCAAGAAGGGATAAAAGTGTTCTCTGAAATGGTACTGTCCTGTGGATTTTGTGAGCCCAGGACTGTTCATGCTCATGGGTGCTTTCATTTTTAAGGAGTCTGAAAACGATAAGAAGACTCTGTAGTGGTTGTGAGTACCATCCTGTGGGTTTTTACGAGCCCAGGATGGTGATTGCTCGTGGTCGCTTTCATGTTTAGAGAGTCTGAAAGTGGTAAGTGGACTCCATTGGTGTTCTTTTTCGTAAGTTAGTCTCCAAGGCCCAAAAAAGCATAAAATGATGCAAATGGAGAACTCTTCTAGCCGATGTGACTAGAGTATTCCTTTTTCGTAATTAGTCTACAAGGTCTGGAAAATGGGTAAAATTATACCATGTAGATGCCCTTTCAGATATGTTTAGCGAGCATGAAAGGAAGCAAGGTTGCTCAGTGATCTTTTCATTGTTTTTAGGAGTCAGAAAAGAGCTTAACAGAAACTCCCTAAGTGCCTTTTTCGTAAAAGGGATTGCTTGGCCTGAAAGAGGGGTAAAACTATATCGAACAAAAAGGGATTGATGAGAGCGAGAAAAGGTCTCAAGCATCGTCATGAGTGCGGAATACGGAATCCGGTGACATAAAGATTGTCAAAAAGGGGCAACGGCCAATGTGGCGCGTAAATCGAGGTGATGAGTGGCATTTTGAAAAAATGCCCAAAAATTATGGGGTGAGAGTGAGAAATGATCTCAAGTGTCATCACGAGCATGAAAAACTGAATCCGACGATATCAAATTTGTTAAAAATGGACAACGACCGATGTGGCACGCAAACCGAGGCGATGAGGGGGCATGGGAAAAATGCCGAAAAAATCTAGGCATGAGAGCGAAAAATGATCTCAAGCGTCATAACGAGCGTGGAAAACTAAATCTGGCAATATAAGACTTGTTAAAAATGGAGAATGACCGATGTGGCACGCAAACCGAGGCAACGAGGGGACATGGGAAAAATGCCCAAAAAATATGGGTGTGAGAGTGAGAAATGATCTCAAGCGTCATCACGAGCGCGGAAAACTAAATCCGACGATATGAGACTTGTTAAAAATAAAGAACAGCCGATGTGGCACGCAAACCGAGGCAACGAGGGGGCATGGAAAAAATGCCCGAAAAATCTGGGCGTGAGAGCGAGAAATGATCTCAAGCGTCATCACGAGTGCGAAAAATTGAATCCGACAATATAAGACTCGTAAAAAATGGAGAACAACCGATGTGGCACGCAAACCAAGGCAACGAGGGCATGAAAAAATGGTCAAAAAATGGACTTGGTGAAAACAGGAAAAGGAAAGGACTATCATGAAGTTCTCGTTGTGCTGATTCCAACGGTTTGAGGAACGGACGTCGTAGGATACCGCAATGGTTGTTTGAAAAATGGTGAAATTTCTATAAATAGGGTGTGGGGCCCATATGACGTGTCATTGTTACGTGTGAGTTTGGCAGAGCAATCAGAGCTCTTTCTTGATTTCCGGGAGATTTGACTGTTGGTTTTCAATTCCGCGAGTTTTAGGTAACCCTATTCACCTTAGCTTTTTTAATTATGTCTTTTTTGGTTAGCGACGGGCCCCTGAAGGCCGCGAAATTCCATGTTGGCCTTCCAACATGGAATATCGCGGGTTTCGCGTCTTTTTCTGCAATGAACATCGCAGGTTAGGGGCTGATAGTTGTGATGTTCATCGTGGCTGTCGGGCTGAAAGTCGCGATGTTCATTGCGACTATGGGGTTGATAGTCGCGATGTTCATCGCGACTGTGTGGTCAATACCCGCGATGTTCATCGCGGGTTCTTGGATGAAAGCCGCGATGATTGTTGCGGCTTTTGATGGAAAAGCCGCGATGGGATTTTTTGAAAAAAAATTTCCGGTTCTAAAAAATTTCTTTGTTTTTTGGCAGGATGTTGAGGAGACCATTGGTGTCATGGAGAGAGCGGGAGATGGAGGAGGATTTGATGATTCGGATTTGGACCGATCAGGGGGTCTGGCAGGTGCTAGCTGTGAGTGGGCTCCTGAAGTTCACTCAGATTCCACCGATGCGTTCAGTAGGACCACTACTGAACAAATTGGTGAGTCTTTGGGTCCCTATAGAGGGTGATTTTGTTGTTGGGGGTGAGAGATTAGAGATCACCCTTATTGATGTATACTTTCTTACTGGGTTACCTCGCTTAGGGGAGGTGGGGGATCTTCTGCCGAGGATCCCTGCAGGTGTGGATATCGAGGATCTCCTGGAGACCTTCTATGTTGCTGGGGAGATTGTGCAGAACAACGTTTTGAGCTTGAGATCTTTGCGGGAGTGGGACATTCGGGCTGTTGGGGCTTCTGTTCTGTGGGTGTTGGGTGCCGCGGCGCCACATCGTTTGTCGGGGGGACAAACGATGATGGTGGATTCTGTGCTGAGGGGGACCTACTATGCTATGTCGTGAGGGGGGAGAGTTTTGATATGCCTCCTTTTTGTGTTGTTTCTTCTTTGAGCGGGTACTGACTTTGCGGCCATGGGTGCCGGTTTGAGACGGGTTGGTGAGCGAGGCGTGCATGGTGCGGTGGGGACAGATGATGCCTCGCGGTGGTGGTGGTATCCACAGGTTATTTTCACAGGATATGTATGAGCAGTGGGAGCAGATCCCCCTGCTGATTGATGACTATCCATATGCCAGTATGGATTATCGAGGATATCTAGAGATGCCTCAAGCCTAGGGACAGGCCTGGGGTTTAGATGGTATGTTTTTGTGTTTTGTTCTCTACTATATCATGTGTTTTAGATGTGTTTGTTATGATTATAGTTAGATATTTATATGATGGTTCACGTGAATGATTGTGCAGATGTTGGTCCTGTACCACTGGCCGACCATGTGGTTCGTAGGGGACGGTCGATGGTGGGCATTCCACCTCCTGTAGCGGTACTGCCTCCTCACGCTCGAGGCGTTGGGGCTCACGGTCGAGGAGCTGGGTTTCAAGATGATGCCATGGAGGGTGTCCGAGAGACACTAGACATGATCCTGGTAGGATTTCCAGAGGATGGGTGGAGGGATCTGGATCGGGACATTGTTGAGCGTTGTTTCGATGAGCCTCGTGAGTGGCGCTCGATCTTACTCAGAGCAACATTGTTGGCGATTGAGTGGAGGGATGGGGCTCAACATGATCCGGCAGGGCCGGTGGAGGGGAGGATTCGGGTGCGAGATGATCCAGCGGGGCCGGCGGAGAGGAGATTTTGGGATCGACATGATCCGGCGGGGCCAGCGGAGGTGGCGCTAGAGGAGCCTGGAGACCATGATGATTAGATGGTCTTGTATCTGCCCCCAAATGCTGATGAGCATATGGGGAGTACCTTTTTGTACGGCTTATGTATTTTTGTATATTGGGTGCTGAGGGCACCTATGACATGTTTTACTATATTATGATGTATATATATATATGATTTGGTATATAGTCGTGTATGCACATGGATGCATTTATTGTCTTTTTGCTTGCCCGTGGAGGCATGTTTGATTTTCTGTATGCCCGTGGAGGCACATGTTATGCACGTGGATGCAACATTTTGATTTTTGTATATGCCTGTGAAGGCACATGTTATGCACGTGGATGCATTTTTGTTTAAGCCCGTGGAGGTACATTTGTGTTTACTATATGGTTTGGTTGGTGTGCCAGTCAAGAATGTTGTTAGCCATATGGTCTGCTACACGGTTGAGATTCCTTGGGACATGTGTGAATGAAATGGATTCAAACTGTCAAACCATTTGTTTAGTGCGCAGGAATTTTCTAAAAAGACAAGGATCGCATACCTGGTAATCATTGTTGAGCTGGGAAACAAGGAGTTGTGAGTCCAAGAAAACGTTAAGGTGATTTATGCTCATTTGGAGAGCTACGGCCAGGAGACCGGTCATGGCATCGTATTCATCTTAGTTGTTGTTGGCGGCACCTACGCACACTCTGTCGATGTGGATCAACTCATGTGAAGGGGAATATATTACCCAAGCTGCGGAGGCCAGATTGGGGGACCAACGGCTTGCACCATTAGTGAAACTGACGTAGCAGAGTGGAACAGGATCCATCTGTGGTCATGCAGAGAAAACAAATATTTAGGTTTTTTGAATTTTTGTGAAAAACAAAATAAGACTGTACAATAATGGATGGTGGTGTCCATTAGATTTTTTATGGGTAAAATCGCTTGAGGTACAACCCATTGCGTGGGTTGCGTAGGGGATTGCCTTCTGAATCGGTCAGAATGTATGCGCCCTGTCCGAGGCAAGTGTGTATAATGTATGGGCCTTGCCACATGGACACAAACTTTCCTTTTCCGGTTTTGTCATAAGCTTGATCATAGGCGAGGACAAGGTCCCCTTCATTAAAAGTTCTTGGGTGGACATGTTTGTTGTAACTCAGTTTGGATTGGTTCTTGGCTGCTTCCATGGTTTGGAGGGCTGTGTGCCGATCTTCATCGGCTTGCTCCAGGAGTAGTAAGCATTGCTCAATTGGGGATGTGTTCGGTAGGAGTTCAACGACCATATGTAGGGCTGGAATCTGGCATTCGATGGGGAGGACGAATTTGACACCGTGAACTAGATGGAAAGGGGTAAAACCGGTGGCGGTTTTGGTTGATGTGCGGTATGCCCATAGTGCTGGGAAGAGCATGTGGTGCCAATTTGATTTGTGTTTGTCCACAGTGCATTGGAGGATGGTCTTCAAAATTTTATTAATCGCTTCGACTTGGCCATTTCCTTGGGGGTAGTAGGCGGAGGAGAAATGGTGTTCAAATTTCAGTAAGGTTGATAAATCTCACCAAATGGCATCTTTGAAGTGAGAGCCGTGGTCTGATACGAGTTGCTTTGGCACTCCAAAATGAGCGATAACATGGTTGAGGAAAAAACGTGCTGCGGTGTCGGATTTGCAATTGTAAGTTAGCATGGCTTCCGCCCACTTGGTGAAATAATCTATGGCCACAATGATGTGTTTATGACCATCGGCTGACGTGGGATTGAAATCTAGGAAGTTGATGGCCCATTTGCAAAATGGTCCGACAGTGACGACTGGATGAAGGGGGGCGGGTGGGGTTCTTGCCTTGGGGGCAAAAAGTTGGCAGTTTTGACAATGTTTGACTGCGGTGATGCAATTAGTAAATAATGAAGGCCAAAAGTAGCCTGCGCGGATGATCTTTTGGGCGGTGGCCATGCCAGAGAAGTGGCCTCCGTAGGCACCGCTATGGCAGCGATTAAGGACTTGTTCTGCCTCGTTATGAGATAGGTAGCGTCATAAGATAGTATCGACGCCGCGTCGATAAAGTACATCGCCTAATAAGAGATATCGGGGGGTGTGGTGTCATATATGACGGCGTCCGCCACAATCGATGTGGGGTTGAAATTTTCGTGTGCAAAGGTAGATTAAGATGTCGCCGTACCATTGGTCGTCAGAATAAATGATGAAAATGTGATCGTCAATGAGATCCGTTTGGATAGCGGGTGATGACGAAGAGGATGGGAGATCTGTGATGAGTTGAGCGAGTGCTAGGGCCTTGGTGCTCTTTGGGGTTTTGAAAGTTAGGTCATATTCTTGCAGGATAATCACCCATTTAGCTATGCGACTTGAAGGAGGCGACATGTCAAGAGGTAAACCATTGGATTGGAATTGGCTACAACCGTGGTGTGGCTCAGGAGAATGTAATGTTGTAGCTTTTGTACTGAAAAGACGACGGCGAGGGCCATCTTTTCTGTAATGTCCCTTGTTAGGAATTTTATTAAAATGGCAATTTTCCACTTTTTTCCCTAGTTCGACCTTTGACTAGTTTGATCTCTAGGTCCCAAATTTGCCCCAAATGATTTCAAATCTTCTGAGAAGGTATATGAATGAGATTAGAACATAAATATGTGTTTTAAGGATGCCTTTGGACCTTTAAAATACTTCTGCAAATACTCTTTCAATTCTGGCCAATGTAGGGAACTTTACTAGTAATTTGCCTTTGACTAGTATTGGTCTCTATGTCTCGAATTGACTCCAAATGCCTTCAAATCTTCAAGGAAGGTGTATGAATGATATTAAGACTTGAATATGATGTTCAGGGATGATATATTGCCACCAAAATACCTCTGCAAACTCTCTTAAGATTCTGGACCAAGTATGCAATTTTACTAGTAATTTGGGGTTCAAATCCCCCTGGGGTAAGTATTGAAAATGGCTTCCCAAATGCCTCCAAAGCCACTCAAATTTCTGTAAAGAGGTATGGAATGTATTAAGGATGTTATTAAGGTCTCATGTGCACCATTAATTGATTATTATATCTGTTCCAACCCTCTCCCATTCAACTGCAAAAATCACCAATTCGACCCTTGGGGAAATGGCATTATTTCTTCTCCCAGTGCAATTAAACTAAGTAAAAATACTTCAAATGCTCAAGTACAGTACATGAAACTTGTAGAAGAAATCCATGGAATTATATTGACCACAAATATATCAGAGAATCATCCATCCATTCGAAATCATCATCAATACATTGGCTCACAACAAGGTAGTGGGGAAATGGCATTGTTCTTCCATTAAAAATGAGATTTATACATTTCTACTTGGAATTTCGACCTGAAACTTTTTGGAGATGAAGAACAGAGTATTTAATTCATATTACAAAAGAAATGGGGCATTAAAATCTTCCCCAAAGAGTACAATAGCTCACCAAAAACGCCCTCTCTCAAGGATCAAGAATATGCCATCAAAACCGGAAATGGTTGAAGGAGTGAGATGCAATAGAAGAAACCATGAGCTGCCCTGTAGATTACACCTGCAAATAAAGACTCCATTAAAGCTCCAAATGAAAGGTCTGAATGGCCTTTCCAATTACCAACTTGGATGGGAATCTTTCACCCTCGAAATTGGCTAAGGCAAGAAACTAGTCATCCACTAGCTCTCCCTCTTCACAAATGCAATTACAAATTATACAAATGATCAAAAGCCGGTTTCATTCTTTGTTATTGACATTTATAAAGTTCTAATGGCCTCCATGGGTCGAATTCCTTCCAAGAGACTCATGCCAACTCAAGTTGGGAAGAGATTCCAAAGAACGCCACTTGTACAACAATTCCTAGTCTCCCACTTCCACCAAATCACATGTGGAAGCATCTTAGCTGCCCTAACACCCTTGAGCGCCCTCTTGGAGTCTATTTTTAGCCCTGACATGTCATATATGTCATATTTCAGCCCTCAGGTCTGATTTGTGTCATAGGTGTCATAGCATCTTCATCATTGTTGTCATAGAGCTAGGGAATCTAGCCCAAGTGTCTCACTAGCTCCAAATTGCCTCTTCCTCTTCCATGGGAGTTACTCTTCCTCTATATTTCGACCTTGGATGATTTATGCCATGAATAATACCTTTTGTACTTCCCCAAGTATGTTACCATTCACCTTGAATTCGAATTGGTGAGAGAATGATGCCAAATGTAGTGGGGAAATCTAGCCATATGTGGGTCCCACTTCCTCCATGTGTCTTCATGATGAAATGCCACTTTGATTTTCACTTGTATATATTTATTTAGATCCTTTATTAAATATTTATGCCATTCTAATGTTCAAACATCATTTATTATCCCCATTATTCCAAATCCCAAAGCTTCCACCCCAAACCTAGGAAACTAGTAATTTTCCTCCTTGGCAATTATTTGACCCTTAACATCAACTTTGCAAACTCTAATGAATATGGCTAATGTGATTAGGCCATTGTGACCCAATTCCAAATTTGGGACATGACAAATCCTCCCTTCCCAATATTGCTTGTCCTCAAGCAATTTCAAACATGGGTGTTGAAGAACCTGCTTTCTGTATAATTATTTGAAGTTGCCATTGAATTGCCAAACCTTGAGTCTTTGAGTTTCCATGAATATTTTAGAGAGAAACCACCATGCTTGCTGCTGCACTACTCTGATTAAAATCACTTTATTAAGTGGGGAATCCATTTCCCATATTGCTTGCTTCCCCAAAAAATATGAAACCAATGAGATAAAAATTATTCCAGGGTCCCATTGCTTGTATTGCACACCAACAATTAAAAGTGCTCTCCAACCCATACCATCAGATAAGAGGATTCCTGGATCCCATTTTCTTGTATGCATTCTTCCAAACATCATGAGTACAAAATATATATCATCAAAGTACATAACAACATAATGAAAATGTACATAAAGGAGATGCTTCATCAAAGAGTCATGAAAGTGCTTATACCTCCAAGCATGTAGACCACCATTTTCCAAGTGCATACAATCTTCAAGTGACCCATCAAATCTGCTCCAATGACATAGGTGAGGATCCCATGTCCAATAGTGCTGCTCCAAGAGAATGTGATATGCATCAAAATATTCAGCCATGCATTCTTTCATCCAAGAAGTGAATGAAGAATCTCCACTAAAATCTGAACCAAATAATGAGTAGGAAAAACAAGGAGACTTCAAATGACTCAAAGAAGTCTCACCCATACATCCATGAATGTGAGAATCATAAAGATGTAACAAAGTATGTGGCTGCCAACAAAAATGTTCTCCCATCATAAATCTATTCACCCAAGTGTTGGATGAAATTCCTCTAACATCGAATGAACCCAGTGTTGAGCAAGAAAAACCATGAGTCTTCAAGTGACTCAAATCCATATCATAGGTGCATCCATGTAGATGTGAATCATCATAAAGTGACAAATTATGCTGCTGCAATTGTGAATAAGAATGTGCTCCAACCATATCATCATGAAAGTTAAATCTAGGAGTTCCATACTCCTCATGTGGCGCCATCAAAAAGAACCCTTTCACCCATACTTCATTGAGACTAATATTGCAAAACATGGAATTGTAGGATGTAGGAGAATGAACTAAATCACCCAAATGATCAAAAAGTGCAGAAGTTTCATCATGGGAAGGATCCATGTGGGTAGTATCATGCAGCTCCTTCAAAAGTGTGAACTCTTTGTCATAGTTTGGTTCCAATGTAGAGGAATCATGCTCTTCTTTAAAAATTGCATAACCTTCATCAAGAGGCAATTCAAATTCCTCTTCCACCACATCAAGTGTTTGGATCTCTTCAAGTTCATCTTCAAACACATCAAGAACATTCAAATTTTCACATTTCTCATGATCCACCATGTCATGAGAATCCTCCAAACAATCTACCATTTGACAATCTGAAACATAGGAGGAAAAACAAGTATCTTGCAACTTTTCAAGAAGTTGCTCATTTTGAATTGTGAGCTTATGAATATCCTCATTATTCTTCAAGTATGCATCATGTAACAATTCATTAAGCTCAAACAAATGGTTTCTATCAAAAAGCAAAGACATGAAATTACCTTTGATGTGGCACATTGCTCTTTGAATCTTCTCCATGTCTTCAAGGAAGGATGTTTCCTCCAATGAAGTAGCTCTCCAACAAGAATTTGACACCAATGCTTGAGTGTCATGGAGAATGCTGAGGGACTCTTGGATCTTCTTTTCATTCATCTTTAAGGACCCTTCAAGAAAATGAGGCTCTTGCAAATGAACCTCCTCATCTTCTTCATTTTTTCTTGGACCAACTTCATGAAGCTCAAGTGGTGATGGGGAAGTTGATCTTTGTTCTTCTTCAACTGCTGCAAGGTCTTCATTATCATGCTTAATGGAACTTGGGCTTGCAGCAACACTTTCAAAAGTGATCTCTATGTCACCAACATAGAGGTGTGAGCACCCATCAATAGGTACTCCTTCATAGTTTAAGCATCCATCAGTAGATGCTCTTTGGTTCATGTATAAGCTAGAAGGTGTCTCGAAATGATCTTCCATATTTTCAATAGAATATTCTTCACTATCTTGTGATGTCTCTTCCTTTTGCTCCTTCAAGCAAGCTATTGCATTTTGCCCCTTGGTTTCCTTAAAATCAATAATTTTTTCCACAAGTTCGATAGAAAACAATTCGAATCCTTCCTTAATTTGCTTGGTCATATCTTCAAATATTGTTTTCATAATTTTTATATGCTCCTCACCATCATATGAGGCTCCCTTTTCATCCCTAGTCATAGTTCCCTCAAAAAATTTGCTCTTCTTCTCCTACTTTTTTTTTTCCTCTTCAACAAAAGCACTTTTGGTTTCAATATATAATGGTGGTACCTAAATTCTTTTCCTCATAGATATTATACCACATCAGGTGCCAAGATCATGCTCTGATACCACTGTAATGTCCCTTGTTAGGAATTTTATTAAAATGGCAATTTTCCACTTTTTTCCCTAGTTCGACCTTTGACTAGTTTGATCTCTAGGTCCCAAATTTGCCCCAAATGATTTCAAATCTTCTGAGAAGGTATATGAATGAGATTAGAACATAAATATGTGTTTTAAGGATGCCTTTGGACCTTTAAAATACTTCTGCAAATACTCTTTCAATTCTGGCCAATGTAGGGAACTTTACTAGTAATTTGCCTTTGACTAGTATTGGTCTCTATGTCTCGAATTGACTCCAAATGCCTTCAAATCTTCAAGGAAGGTGTATGAATGATATTAAGACTTGAATATGATGTTCAGGGATGATATATTGCCACCAAAATACCTCTGCAAACTCTCTTAAGATTCTGGACCAAGTATGCAATTTTACTAGTAATTTGGGGTTCAAATCCCCCTGGGGTAAGTATTGAAAATGGCTTCCCAAATGCCTCCAAAGCCACTCAAATTTCTGTAAAGAGGTATGGAATGTATTAAGGATGTTATTAAGGTCTCATGTGCACCATTAATTGATTATTATATCTGTTCCAACCCTCTCCCATTCAACTGCAAAAATCACCAATTCGACCCTTGGGGAAATGGCATTATTTCTTCTCCCAGTGCAATTAAACTAAGTAAAAATACTTCAAATGCTCAAGTACAGTACATGAAACTTGTAGAAGAAATCCATGGAATTATATTGACCACAAATATATCAGAGAATCATCCATCCATTCGAAATCATCATCAATACATTGGCTCACAACAAGGTAGTGGGGAAATGGCATTGTTCTTCCATTAAAAATGAGATTTATACATTTCTACTTGGAATTTCGACCTGAAACTTTTTGGAGATGAAGAACAGAGTATTTAATTCATATTACAAAAGAAATGGGGCATTAAAATCTTCCCCAAAGAGTACAATAGCTCACCAAAAACGCCCTCTCTCAAGGATCAAGAATATGCCATCAAAACCGGAAATGGTTGAAGGAGTGAGATGCAATAGAAGAAACCATGAGCTGCCCTGTAGATTACACCTGCAAATAAAGACTCCATTAAAGCTCCAAATGAAAGGTCTGAATGGCCTTTCCAATTACCAACTTGGATGGGAATCTTTCACCCTCGAAATTGGCTAAGGCAAGAAACTAGTCATCCACTAGCTCTCCCTCTTCACAAATGCAATTACAAATTATACAAATGATCAAAAGCCGGTTTCATTCTTTGTTATTGACATTTATAAAGTTCTAATGGCCTCCATGGGTCGAATTCCTTCCAAGAGACTCATGCCAACTCAAGTTGGGAAGAGATTCCAAAGAACGCCACTTGTACAACAATTCCTAGTCTCCCACTTCCACCAAATCACATGTGGAAGCATCTTAGCTGCCCTAACACCCTTGAGCGCCCTCTTGGAGTCTATTTTTAGCCCTGACATGTCATATATGTCATATTTCAGCCCTCAGGTCTGATTTGTGTCATAGGTGTCATAGCATCTTCATCATTGTTGTCATAGAGCTAGGGAATCTAGCCCAAGTGTCTCACTAGCTCCAAATTGCCTCTTCCTCTTCCATGGGAGTTACTCTTCCTCTATATTTCGACCTTGGATGATTTATGCCATGAATAATACCTTTTGTACTTCCCCAAGTATGTTACCATTCACCTTGAATTCGAATTGGTGAGAGAATGATGCCAAATGTAGTGGGGAAATCTAGCCATATGTGGGTCCCACTTCCTCCATGTGTCTTCATGATGAAATGCCACTTTGATTTTCACTTGTATATATTTATTTAGATCCTTTATTAAATATTTATGCCATTCTAATGTTCAAACATCATTTATTATCCCCATTATTCCAAATCCCAAAGCTTCCACCCCAAACCTAGGAAACTAGTAATTTTCCTCCTTGGCAATTATTTGACCCTTAACATCAACTTTGCAAACTCTAATGAATATGGCTAATGTGATTAGGCCATTGTGACCCAATTCCAAATTTGGGACATGACAAATCCTCCCTTCCCAATATTGCTTGTCCTCAAGCAATTTCAAACATGGGTGTTGAAGAACCTGCTTTCTGTATAATTATTTGAAGTTGCCATTGAATTGCCAAACCTTGAGTCTTTGAGTTTCCATGAATATTTTAGAGAGAAACCACCATGCTTGCTGCTGCACTACTCTGATTAAAATCACTTTATTAAGTGGGGAATCCATTTCCCATATTGCTTGCTTCCCCAAAAAATATGAAACCAATGAGATAAAAATTATTCCAGGGTCCCATTGCTTGTATTGCACACCAACAATTAAAAGTGCTCTCCAACCCATACCATCAGATAAGAGGATTCCTGGATCCCATTTTCTTGTATGCATTCTTCCAAACATCATGAGTACAAAATATATATCATCAAAGTACATAACAACATAATGAAAATGTACATAAAGGAGATGCTTCATCAAAGAGTCATGAAAGTGCTTATACCTCCAAGCATGTAGACCACCATTTTCCAAGTGCATACAATCTTCAAGTGACCCATCAAATCTGCTCCAATGACATAGGTGAGGATCCCATGTCCAATAGTGCTGCTCCAAGAGAATGTGATATGCATCAAAATATTCAGCCATGCATTCTTTCATCCAAGAAGTGAATGAAGAATCTCCACTAAAATCTGAACCAAATAATGAGTAGGAAAAACAAGGAGACTTCAAATGACTCAAAGAAGTCTCACCCATACATCCATGAATGTGAGAATCATAAAGATGTAACAAAGTATGTGGCTGCCAACAAAAATGTTCTCCCATCATAAATCTATTCACCCAAGTGTTGGATGAAATTCCTCTAACATCGAATGAACCCAGTGTTGAGCAAGAAAAACCATGAGTCTTCAAGTGACTCAAATCCATATCATAGGTGCATCCATGTAGATGTGAATCATCATAAAGTGACAAATTATGCTGCTGCAATTGTGAATAAGAATGTGCTCCAACCATATCATCATGAAAGTTAAATCTAGGAGTTCCATACTCCTCATGTGGCGCCATCAAAAAGAACCCTTTCACCCATACTTCATTGAGACTAATATTGCAAAACATGGAATTGTAGGATGTAGGAGAATGAACTAAATCACCCAAATGATCAAAAAGTGCAGAAGTTTCATCATGGGAAGGATCCATGTGGGTAGTATCATGCAGCTCCTTCAAAAGTGTGAACTCTTTGTCATAGTTTGGTTCCAATGTAGAGGAATCATGCTCTTCTTTAAAAATTGCATAACCTTCATCAAGAGGCAATTCAAATTCCTCTTCCACCACATCAAGTGTTTGGATCTCTTCAAGTTCATCTTCAAACACATCAAGAACATTCAAATTTTCACATTTCTCATGATCCACCATGTCATGAGAATCCTCCAAACAATCTACCATTTGACAATCTGAAACATAGGAGGAAAAACAAGTATCTTGCAACTTTTCAAGAAGTTGCTCATTTTGAATTGTGAGCTTATGAATATCCTCATTATTCTTCAAGTATGCATCATGTAACAATTCATTAAGCTCAAACAAATGGTTTCTATCAAAAAGCAAAGACATGAAATTACCTTTGATGTGGCACATTGCTCTTTGAATCTTCTCCATGTCTTCAAGGAAGGATGTTTCCTCCAATGAAGTAGCTCTCCAACAAGAATTTGACACCAATGCTTGAGTGTCATGGAGAATGCTGAGGGACTCTTGGATCTTCTTTTCATTCATCTTTAAGGACCCTTCAAGAAAATGAGGCTCTTGCAAATGAACCTCCTCATCTTCTTCATTTTTTCTTGGACCAACTTCATGAAGCTCAAGTGGTGATGGGGAAGTTGATCTTTGTTCTTCTTCAACTGCTGCAAGGTCTTCATTATCATGCTTAATGGAACTTGGGCTTGCAGCAACACTTTCAAAAGTGATCTCTATGTCACCAACATAGAGGTGTGAGCACCCATCAATAGGTACTCCTTCATAGTTTAAGCATCCATCAGTAGATGCTCTTTGGTTCATGTCTAAGCTAGAAGGTGTCTCGAAATGATCTTCCATATTTTCAATAGAATATTCTTCACTATCTTGTGATGTCTCTTCCTTTTGCTCCTTCAAGCAAGCTATTGCATTTTGCCCCTTGGTTTCCTTAAAATCAATAATTTTTTCCACAAGTTCGATAGAAAACAATTCGAATCCTTCCTTAATTTGCTTGGTCATATCTTCAAATATTGTTTTCATAATTTTTATATGCTCCTCACCATCATATGAGGCTCCCTTTTCATCCCTAGTCATAGTTCCCTCAAAAAATTTGCTCTTCTTCTCCTACTTTTTTTTTTCCTCTTCAACAAAAGCACTTTTGGTTTCAATATATAATGGTGGTACCTAAATTCTTTTCCTCATAGATATTATACCACATCAGGTGCCAAGATCATGCTCTGATACCACTGTAATGTCCCTTGTTAGGAATTTTATTAAAATGGCAATTTTCCACTTTTTTCCCTAGTTCGACCTTTGACTAGTTTGATCTCTAGGTCCCAAATTTGCCCCAAATGATTTCAAATCTTCTGAGAAGGTATATGAATGAGATTAGAACATAAATATGTGTTTTAAGGATGCCTTTGGACCTTTAAAATACTTCTGCAAATACTCTTTCAATTCTGGCCAATGTAGGGAACTTTACTAGTAATTTGCCTTTGACTAGTATTGGTCTCTATGTCTCGAATTGACTCCAAATGCCTTCAAATCTTCAAGGAAGGTGTATGAATGATATTAAGACTTGAATATGATGTTCAGGGATGATATATTGCCACCAAAATACCTCTGCAAACTCTCTTAAGATTCTGGACCAAGTATGCAATTTTACTAGTAATTTGGGGTTCAAATCCCCCTGGGGTAAGTATTGAAAATGGCTTCCCAAATGCCTCCAAAGCCACTCAAATTTCTGTAAAGAGGTATGGAATGTATTAAGGATGTTATTAAGGTCTCATGTGCACCATTAATTGATTATTATATCTGTTCCAACCCTCTCCCATTCAACTGCAAAAATCACCAATTCGACCCTTGGGGAAATGGCATTATTTCTTCTCCCAGTGCAATTAAACTAAGTAAAAATACTTCAAATGCTCAAGTACAGTACATGAAACTTGTAGAAGAAATCCATGGAATTATATTGACCACAAATATATCAGAGAATCATCCATCCATTCGAAATCATCATCAATACATTGGCTCACAACAAGGTAGTGGGGAAATGGCATTGTTCTTCCATTAAAAATGAGATTTATACATTTCTACTTGGAATTTCGACCTGAAAATTTTTGGAGATGAAGAACAGAGTATTTAATTCATATTACAAAAGAAATGGGGCATTAAAATCTTCCCCAAAGAGTACAATAGCTCACCAAAAACGCCCTCTCTCAAGGATCAAGAATATGCCATCAAAACCGGAAATGGTTGAAGGAGTGAGATGCAATAGAAGAAACCATGAGCTGCCCTGTAGATTACACCTGCAAATAAAGACTCCATTAAAGCTCCAAATGAAAGGTCTGAATGGCCTTTCCAATTACCAACTTGGATGGGAATCTTTCACCCTCGAAATTGGCTAAGGCAAGAAACTAGTCATCCACTAGCTCTCCCTCTTCACAAATGCAATTACAAATTATACAAATGATCAAAAGCCGGTTTCATTCTTTGTTATTGACATTTATAAAGTTCTAATGGCCTCCATGGGTCGAATTCCTTCCAAGAGACTCATGCCAACTCAAGTTGGGAAGAGATTCCAAAGAACGCCACTTGTACAACAATTCCTAGTCTCCCACTTCCACCAAATCACATGTGGAAGCATCTTAGCTGCCCTAACACCCTTGAGCGCCCTCTTGGAGTCTATTTTTAGCCCTGACATGTCATATATGTCATATTTCAGCCCTCAGGTCTGATTTGTGTCATAGGTGTCATAGCATCTTCATCATTGTTGTCATAGAGCTAGGGAATCTAGCCCAAGTGTCTCACTAGCTCCAAATTGCCTCTTCCTCTTCCATGGGAGTTACTCTTCCTCTATATTTCGACCTTGGATGATTTATGCCATGAATAATACCTTTTGTACTTCCCCAAGTATGTTACCATTCACCTTGAATTCGAATTGGTGAGAGAATGATGCCAAATGTAGTGGGGAAATCTAGCCATATGTGGGTCCCACTTCCTCCATGTGTCTTCATGATGAAATGCCACTTTGATTTTCACTTGTATATATTTATTTAGATCCTTTATTAAATATTTATGCCATTCTAATGTTCAAACATCATTTATTATCCCCATTATTCCAAATCCCAAAGCTTCCACCCCAAACCTAGGAAACTAGTAATTTTCCTCCTTGGCAATTATTTGACCCTTAACATCAACTTTGCAAACTCTAATGAATATGGCTAATGTGATTAGGCCATTGTGACCCAATTCCAAATTTGGGACATGACATTTTCCTCATGTGGGTAGCGGAGGGGTGGGCCTGACAAGGTCTGGCTCACATAGTAGATGACATGCTCTTAGCGAGCAGTATCTTCTTGTACAAGAACTCCAGATACGGCATGTTCGAATGCTGAAACATAGAGGGTGAAATCTCTTGTGAAATCTGGAGGAGAGATCAATGGGGCGTTTATGAGTGCTTTCTTTAAGTCGGTGAAAACTGTCTCTGCTTGTTGGTCCCATATGAAACGGGTATGCAGACGTAGTAGTCGTAGGAAACCGTGGACTGTTGTGGCATAGTCAGGGACAAAGTGGCGGAGGAAGTTGGACCTCCCTTGAAGGCTTTGAAGTTGTCTTAATGTATGGGGTGACGGTAATTCTACAATGGCTTGGACTTTCAAGGGGTCTACAGTGATGCCTTTTTCTGAAATAACGAACCCCAGCAGGCGACCTGTTGTAACGCAAAAGACACACTTGAGAGGGTTCAAGTGGATGTTGTATTTTCGACAACGCAAGAAGACTTGTCGAAGGTCATCTAAATGGTCAGATCATTTCTTGGATCGAGCGGTGAGGTCGTCTAGATAAAATTTTATGATTCTGTGTAGATCGTGGAAGCAATAAGTCATGGCATGTTGGAAAGTGGCTCCAGCATTCTTGAGACCGAAAGGCATGACGCGATAGGTGAAGGTGCCCCATGGGGTAGTGAAAGCTGTCTTGTATTGATCTTCTTTATGGATTTTGATTTGGTTATATCCGGAGAAATCGTCCATAAAAGAAAGGACCTCATGTCTCGCACATTCATCGATTAGTTGGTCAATGAAAGGTGTGGGGAAGTTGTCTTTGCGACAAGCGAGGTTGAGGTCTCGGAAATCATTACAAACGTGTATGGTGCCCACTTTTTTGTTTACTGGCACTGGGTTTGAAACCCAGGTGGTGTAGGAAATAGGATATATGAATCCTGCTTTTTGGAGTTTTTCAATCTCAGCTTTAACAGCTGGGAGCTTGGATGGGTGAATTGGTCATTGTTTCTGTCGGATAGGAGGCACATTAGGCCAAGTGTCGATGTGATGTTCCACAATTTTGGGATTGAGGCCAGGCATCTCGGTGTAAGACCAAGCAAAGACATCACGAAACTCTTGGAAGAGTTTCTTATATGCCCGAGTTTTCGCTTGAGTGCATGATGCACCTAGCAAGATGAGCTCAGGTTTTCCAGGTGTGGTGGAAATGTCGATTTGTATAATAGGGGAAATGTTGGACATGTTCCCCTCTTCGAAGGCATCTAGTGCTGGGATGGGGTCTTTGAACCAATCAACCTTAGTTGGTAGGAAATATTTGGATTCAACTGATAGTTGGTTCTCCGCGGTGGATGTAGACGCCTCAGGGAGGAAGTATGAGCGATGATGCATATTGTCCTAAGGGTAGTCCGGTGCAGTGAGTGTTTCTAGAATTTGCTCATCAGTACGAAAGTAATTAGACCATAAATCAACGGGTTCTGGTTTGTATGTGGTTGAAATCATATAGATGGTATTGATTTCTTCCGAAGAAGATGATTTTGGAGGGTAGATCTCCTCGATGAGGGGAGGAGATATCTCTAAGTCGGCATTGTTAATCTCGTACAAGGCTGCTCTATAATATGGGAGATCAGGGCAGTGGTGTGAATAATGGCCATAAATGCTGCATGTCGCATAAGGGTGGTTAGTGCAGAGCGTTTTGTCGCGAGGGTGAGGAGGTGGCTCAAGTCTTACCACTGGAATTCCAGTGTCATCATCCACCATATTCATTTGTTCTTGGAGTGCAGGTAATTGTGGACATTGATGAGTGGCATGGCCTACGTCGTCACACAACGAGCACTTAGGGGGAATGCAAATAGTTGGGGGGTTTTTGGCTACCTTGGGGGTTGCTGGGGGGGTGCGAGTTATGAGTCCAGTGTTATAAGTTGGTGGGCCTCTGCCCCCTGTGTTCCGTAATGGAGGTGGGGCATTTTTGGACGTCGATGCTGTAGTCACTATTGGGGGTGGTCTGTTTTGCAGATGAGCGACTGGAGGGGGTGGGTGGTTGGTAGTAGGGATAGGTTGTATCGGTTGTAAAATAACAGTCGGAGTCGGCGGGGGGCTCGGAGCAGGTAAGTACCATACAGGTATCCCTAATGTTAAACCAGGAAGGTTGAGTGTAGCCATTACTGGCGAACTAACAACTCCAGAAAATGGGAACAAGAACGAGATAGTATGAATTGGCGTTGTGCCAATATGAGTAGGCACTGTGGGTGTTTGTGGTAGTGACGAAGGCTGCTGTGTGGTGTGCGACAGGGTGCACAAATCCGATGTTTTTGTTATCGGTAAAGGTGGTGAGATCGATGGAAACGTGGAAGTCATAGGTGACTTGGGGTAGATTCCAAGACCAATTGACGACACAAATGATGTTGGTGCTGTTTGAATGGTTTGTTCAATCATTGGTAGCACATTTTGAGGAGCTGCGGGGGTGTTAGGATCATAATATGTGAGTTGATCAATCTTGATAATGCGTCCTTCATGTGGGAACATCATGAAGCAAAAAACAGATGAAGCCACTGCTTTCATTTTGTACATATAGCTACATCCAAGAAGGAGGTTGTAGTCGAGCTGGGCATTGATCACTTCGATGTCGATAAGAACTAATTTTCCGCCTAGTTCTATGGGAACGTTCGCTAAAAGGCCTTGTGGTTGAGCTAAGCGTCCGTCGTAAGCTCGTAATGCCGTGGTGGATGGTTGTAAAGTGGGGGAGCCAAGTTTCTGCCACACAAGGGTGGACATAACGTAGGTTGAAGCTCCTTCATCGATGATGCATCGATGCACAAAAAGGTTTCGAATGTTTACTAACACTTGGAAATCCAAATTTGATGGCAATTGAGGTTCGGCTCGGTCTAAGTTGAAAGCCATCATGTGTGTGTCTTCAGGGTCTACTCCTCCGATGGCGGATAGTAGTAGTTTTCGTTGTGCAGGGCATGTTTTCAGTACCTCTAAAGCAGACATAGCAGCGGGGGATTGTGCTAGGTCTTCCACGACGTTATAATTGGATGCTGCGCGAGCATTAGGATTGTTGTTAATCCTTCACAAAGGGATGCGAGGGATTTTAGGTCCTCCGTCCAACGACATATTTGGTATGCGTAGTGGTTGATCTGGTGGAAGGGAGGTGGATGCGTCAGTGGGAGGAGTTTCTGGGGGTGGGCTATACTGATTCCTATGAGTTTGGAGGTTAATGTCATTGGATGACATCATTAATAAATGGTGTGTGCCTGGATCCATATGCTGATAATCAGTTGCGGCATAAGTGATTTGCTGCTGGGGTGCAACAGATCCTTGTGGGGGATCTATAGGGCAAGTATTTACTAATCCCTGGTTTGGCAATGGGTTTTGTAATATCATGGGTTGCAGTTGATTAAGTGGAGCTGGCTATACAGCGTGGCCCTGGCGTTGGGCATCGTCAGCCCAAAGTTTACGTGCTTTCTCTAAACGGGGGCAGTTATGAGTGTAGTGTCCATAGACTCCACATATAGAACATGGATGGTTTGTTCTCAGGTTATTGTTTTTTGGCTGCTTGGGATGACGATCAAGATTCTCGTTGGGAGGAGCAGCATTGTTACTATTTGGAGGATTGGGACGTGGTGGACCTTGATTATGTTGTTGGTTGTTGCCGCGGTTACGTCCTCTTCCACGGTTTTGTTGTCCACCCTGGTTGCGTTGGTTGTTTTGATGTTGGGGCTAATTATGTTGTGTGTACACTTGCCCTTGAGTAGTGGGAGGATTTTGGGGTGCCGCAGGTGCGGGAGTAGGTTGTGGTGGATAATAGGCTGGTGGGGCTGGAGGTGGTCCTGTCACTTGCTGGGGTTGTTGGTAACCCTGAGCTATTGGAAGTGTTGGGTTAGCAGGTGTAGCTTGCTGTGAGTAATACATTGGTTGTGCCGGTAAATGAATTGGATTCTGGGTGGCCGGTTGGTTATAGTATGTGGGTGGTACATATGTCAATGGTGCTTTCCCATAGCAATGTTGTGGACAAGAGGGTCCATGAGTGTGATGAGTCTGATTCGTTGGAGCGTACGAAGTTGTCGCTCTAGAATCAAATGTAGCCCTAGAGAGGTCTGGGGCATTTATGGTGCTCACCATGCTAAAAGGTTTATTTTGTGCTGTGACTTGGCCGATAATACCATCAGCGGCATGTGATGCCCCCGGAGCGTCACCGCGTGAAGAATCACCTCGTGGGGCATCTGGTATGATGGTGTAGAGATAGCCTGATTGGGCATAAATCAGGTCGAATTGCTGAGCTTTTAAGATAGCTTCTTCCTCTGACTGGGGTCATTTGGAAGCTACGTCTTTGGCTATGAGGGGTAGGAGTGATTTAAGAAACCAGTCCAAAAATATATGGTCATCCAGTTTTATCTTACAGAGGCTACGACGATTGCACCAGTCATGGATATGGTCAGTGATGTGGGTAGCTGTGTTTTGTCTGCAAGACAACAGTATTTCAAATCCTACATCATATCGTACAGGTAGCTAAAAAAACTGAAGGAAAGTGGAGGTGAGAGACGTAAATGTATGGTGGGTCCCATGTGGTTGTTCGATGTACCACTTGGCTACAGAGCCAGTGAACGTTCGTTGCAACAGTCTCAGTCTAATGGAGTCATCCACTATGGAGTTAGATGAACACCATAGGTGAAATGACATTATGTGGTTTTGGGGATCCTCCCCAGGTTTTCCTTCAAACTTGGGGATGTCTGAGGGGATCTTTGTAGGCATGGGTGGCCATGTAGGGTTGTGCCTGATAGGATCGTTGGTTAGCCTGGCTAGGTCTGGTAAGTTCAGACTAGCCATGTAAGGTAAATTAGCAGATGGGTGTGGCGTAGTGACTGGGACATAACTATTAATGGTGGCATTATGTAGTGGTCCAGTATCCCGTAAGGGTATGCTAGGTATTGAAGGTATGTGTCCTCCAACCGTTGTGGTTTGGGATGGGCCAGCGCTCCCAAGTGTAACATGGGTTACAAAGGGGTTAGGAATAGTGCCAGGAATTCCTGGGATCTGGGTTGTGGTAATGAGAGGTTGTGTGATTCCTATGTTTGGCATACCCATAATAGGAGGTAGTCCTGTGTTGGGCAAACCTAAAGGTGGAGTGTCTCCTATATTAGGCATGCCTAAAGGGGTTGTTGTTACAATGGATGGCACAGTAGTAGAAGGGTTTGTGGATGTATCTCCAATAGTACTGATGAAAAGAGGGTCGTATTGTGATCCAACCATGAGGTTGGTTGGTGATGTTTCAGTAGGGTTTTCAGATTCAGCCTCACAATCAGATGTGAAGTGAGGTGTGTCAGAATTGAATGACTGTGTGTTTGGCCGATGACGTGTCAAGTCAAGGGATAAGGCTCTACGTCGGTGACGTGTAGAGCCAAGTATACCGAACTGAGGGGGTTCACCCTGAAGACGACGAGATCGTCTTAAATTCTCATTGGTGAGAAATATTTTTTAAAATTTCAGAGTAAGGTGGTGATGTAAAAAACTCGAAACCCTAATGCAACAATGAGTGCAAGAGGGGAGTGAAAAAATAAAGTCTCTCAGGCCAACAACCAACCTCAAAAAGCACTTATTATAGCAGCTATGCTATAATAAGTGGAGTGATGCAACAAAATTGGTCAGAATACCAAAAGTCAAACAGTTTCTAGAAAAAAAGGGGTGTTACTAGACCAAAGGTGGGTAATGTATCATGCAAACACCTAACTAGAAGTATTGTGAGTCAAGAAATGATATCCTCTACAAGGTGATGAAATCCAAGTCAGATAATATAGAGTGTTGAATCAACGGCTAGATATCCCCCTACTGGGAGGGATACTGGATAGACAATCCTAAAGAGTGGCAACTAGGATACCCCGTTCATGACACATTCGGTTGGGTGAATCTGCAGTTTGGTTCTATCGCCACTGTACACCCTCTTGGGTGTACAACGAGAACTTCGAAAGGTATTGTTCGGTTACTAAATGGATTGCGGTATTCCACTCAGACTTCCGGAACGAGTCTGGCTACTTCAACCCTCCTAAGGGAGAGGCCTTCCTGATAAATTGGTTGATAACCGTGTCAAAATTATAAGGGATTTTGGTACCGTAGAGGACAACCACTATGTCTCAAATGTAATAATTGAGGAGTGTTATTGGAACACCTATCCCCTCAATTCTACCTAACTACAAAATTCTTTTAAGTGCTCCTCAAGTGGGGTTAAAAGTTTGTTGAGTTTAAGGTAAATTTTAAGGCTCAGTTTAAATTATGTGGCAGAGTGGGTGCAAGTGTGGTATTTAAACCGAAATTGATTTGCTTTGCTTGGGCGATTGATTACAAATGAAAGAAAAGACGCTTCCAGTTTTGCAAAAAATAAAGGCATTTTTGAAATGTAAATGCTTGAAAAAACTATTCAAAAATAATGGATCTTTGAAATAATTTGAAGGAAAGCAAATAACATAAATATTTCAAGAAATAAATGGATCTCTTAAAAGTTGCTTGGGCAAAGTATCGAGCAAATAAACAGTAAAACCTTGATCTAAAAAAAATGCAGAAAATCTCTCTTTCAATTACTGAAAATTTTTAAAAAGACTTTTAATGGAGCATTATAAATAGTAAAAGATTTAATATGGCTGTAAAAATGCAGAAAAATTAATGTTGTAAAATATGCTAAATGGGCAGAAAATACAACAAAAACTATTTTCAAAAAATTGGCCGAATTCAAAGGAATTGCATCGCGGGTTTTGGGAAAACAGCCGCGATGTGCAGCGCAGGTTTCGGCTGCGCAGTCGCGATGTGCAGCGCGGGTTTCGGCCACGAAGCCGTGATGTGCAACGCGGGTTTCGGTCACACAGTCGCGATGTGCAGCGCGGAAAATGGCCGCAAAGCCGCGATGTGCAGCGCGTAAAATGGCCGTGAAGTCGCGGCGCGCCGCGCGGAAAAAAGTCGCGAGGTCGTGATGAGCCATGCAACTGTCGGGAGAAAAGCCGCGAGGCGAAAGCCAAAAAATAGATGTCGAAAAACGAACCCGAAAATGAAAATTTCAGGCTATTAATGGCAATAGAAAGGGCCAAGATCTAGCATAGCAATGGATCTGCTGGCTAGGATGGCAGATCTATGAATTAAAATGATTAAAACTAAGAAAAACTAAGATCTAAAGTAAAGAACTGAGATCTAAGAATTCGAAGCCAGCGGAGTCGCCAAAAACTGTTGGCTTGGTTTTGCAACCAAGATTTTTGCAATGGGCACCTATCAACAATGTGATAACAGTTTCAATATTGAAAGCAAAAACAACTATAAATTAAATCTAAATCTAAACTAGCATGTGCATATAGCAAATAATTAAAAAAAAAAAAACGATTCAAGAATAAGAAATAAAAGAATGAGTATTTTGTATTAAGATACCTCAAATGGTGAGGATTTGTGTTGAGGAACTCCCAAGGTGAGTAGCTCCAAGCTCCAAAGGTCTCTTCTCCAAGATGCTGAAAATGGCCAAAAGTCTCATGAGAGATTTTGACAGCGTGAGGATAGGATGATGGATGGATGGAAAGTGAGGAGCCCCTACCACCTTTTTATAGTTTTTGGTGGTGGGGAATACCATTATGGTTTTGAGGAAACCAATGGTATTGACCAACATGGTTTAGGTACCTTTTCCCTCCTTTTTCCTTTTTTGAATATTTTGAATATTTTTATTCTCTTTTTAATATTTTTGGGAATTCTGGACCCTTTTTGAGGAAAAATATTCATTTTGAGGGAAAAAAGGGGTGTATTATGGTCTTTTGGTTACCTTTTGATGGCTTTAGAGGCTCAAATGGTGGAAAAGTGGACAAATGGGTCATGTGAATAAGGAAATGAGCTAGTGACCACTTTTTGGGTGTTAGCAATCAGGATGATGCTATGATGATGATTAGGTTGATCATGTGATGATACAGCAGGATGATGTATGGTGAGTATCAGGTTGATACTCTGTGGCCGTGGACAGGTTGTGCAAGGGTAGAATGTAATAAGTCTTGCAGATATGGATAGGTTGTGCTTGCCACGTAAAAGGCCTCAGATGCTCTTTAGAGATCTTGCTTGGCAAGACACTCTTTTAAGGTTTTGCTAGACCACATGTAATAAGTCCTGGAGATCTAGACAGGTTATGCTAGTCACGTAAAAGGCCTCAGATTCTCTTTAGAGATCTTGCTTGGCGAGACACTCTTTTAAGGTTTTGTGGGGACCACATGTAATAAGTCCTGGAGATATGGACAGGTTGTGCTAGTCACGTAAAGGGCCTCAGATGCTCTTTAGAGATCTTGCTGGGAAAGACACTCTTTTAAAGTTTTGTGGTAGGGGTCACATGTAATAAGTCCTGGAGATCCGGACAGGTTGTGCTAGACACGTAAAAGGCCTCGGATGCTCTTTAGAGATCTTGCTGGGCAAGACACTATTTTAAGGTTTTGTGATGGTCACATGTAAAAGATCCTGGGAGATCCGATAGGTTGAGCTGTGTGCTCGTAAAATTCCTGGGATGCTCTTTCAAGGTTTTGTTGACGCACGTAATTAGTCCTGAGGATTGCACAGTATGGCCAATGATGATGAAGACCTACAGGTAGTGGGCCTACATCTAGTATGAAAAAGGATTGGCTCTGTAGAACTTCCTATGACGAGTAGATTGGATATTGATTGAGATAGCAACAGTAGTGGCGATGACAATGATTCGATGATGATGATTCAGTGACGATGATCTAGAGAAGAAGACTTGTGCTAGCAGATCTGTGTTGAGAAATACCTTCCTATTTAAGAGGGAGTGTTGATGTATATTTAAATTCGAAATGTATTTCACATATGTATATTGTACTCCTATAGAGATGTTATTATTCCTCTATACAGAAGTGTCGTCATTTGTATTGACAAGTGTCGCAAGTGTCGCAGCTTGCATGTGATGGGTTATTAGACCACTAAGTGTGAGGTCGGCCCTGATTAGTATTACCATGGGTTATTAGACTGAGTTAGACAAGTCGACCCTGCTAGTTTATTAGGCATGTCAGGTCATGTATAAATAGAGTGCGGGAGGCACTCTATTTGATCATCTCATTATTCACTTCTACACTCTCCAGAAAGTGGCGCACAAGTGAGGAAGGAGGAGTAGCTGCTAGGAGCACTATCTATTGTACTTGGGTTGTATCATTGCTCTTTCTATCTCTGAGGAAGTTGTGGGGTTTTTCACCTTTATGGTTTTCCCCAGTGAAACTCTGTGTGTCTATTGTCTCATGTGATTGCTTGGTGTGATTGATATGCATTGTTATGCTTGATATGTTGTACATGTTATTCTCTCAGTAAAGATCCCAGAGTATGTTGAATTAATGCTAAAAAATTAACACAAAAGGCCTACTTGTTATCACTATGAAAAGAAGGGCCATGATGAGGATCATTGTTTGAAGTTGCACCCGGAATCAAACTTAACCGAAATGGGTGAAGCATAAAAAAGGTAAAAGGAAGACAATTTCCATGTTCCAGGATCTTGGATTTGATTCAAGAGATGAATCCAAGGTAATGGATATGAGACTTAAAGGTGATGTTTCTGTTTCTATTTTTTCATATGCTTCTACTTCTAGTTTTGATGTAAGCCATGATGAGAGGAAGAAGACAGAACTATTCCATATTCGAGTTATTTCCCGTCATGCTAAGATTGATACACTTGTAGATAATGGATCTCAAGTTAACCTAATCAATGAATATATTGTAAAGAAACTAGGATTGGAGACTAAACCACATCCAAAACCTTATCCTATAGGATGGGTTCATGAGGACGTTCGATTGCATGTATCTAATAAATGTAAGCTTTGATTTGCTATTTCTGATAATGTTATTGATGAAGTACAGTTGGATGCGATTTCACTTGATTTATGTGGGATTGTTTTGGGAAGCCCATATCTTTATGATAGAAAGGCAGTGTTTTACAGGGAGCATAACAGGTATCATCTTTTTAAGAATGGGATTGAGTTCATCATAAGAGCTCACAAGATGAAACATTATTTGTTTGTGATTATGATAGGGAAAATGAATATATTGGTAAATGCGAGCAAACGTTTATCGCTCATGTCTATAAAAGATTGTGATATTGAAAACGAATTGGTTGATACTAATGAGCAAATGTTTTAGGGAACATAACATATATAGCATGGGGAATTGCAACATGAAGGAATCGTTGGAAGCAAACCAGAGTCTACTAATGAGGGCAAGCTTCATATTGGTTCATTATTTTCATAATCTACATTTTTAGTTTTATGCTTTTTTTCATTTCTATTCAATTGTACTTGGATAGTACTAGCAACATTAAATGCATATTTATGTGGAGATAGCCTAATGCTTAAGTTTGTCAACAGTTTTATGGGTGTGTTCATCCTTATGATTGTGAGCCAGGTGATTGTTATTGGAGAAAGATGGATGATGGACATAGGAAAAGTGGGGATAGATTTCCATCACCCTTCATTTGAATAAGAAAAGGATTTTGGGGTCCAAAATCTTCCTAGTGGGGAGGTTTGATCCAAGAGGATCCTCGCTGGTAAACAATTTGTTAGAAATTTACAATCTCAGAATTGGAAACAAACAACACCGGTGTGAAGAGCTCGTCGAGACGTTTCCAACAATGTTTAAATCATCTCAATCCGGATTCATATGTAGAAGAAATGGCTGGTGGACGTTGAATAAATCCAAGTACATTGTTGACATGTGGACCAATTATATGTTGACAAGTGGATGAATCATATGCTAACACATGGTGAGGTTGTAATTAAATCTTTTGGAAGCATTATCCTTGACATGGGCGTAGTTCACTCAGGTAAGTGATAACCTGACCTTGTCCCAAAATGAAGGTATGTATAATGAGTTCCTCCCAGGGAAAGGGCGACTTTCCTCAAAAGGAGCATAAAAGTATTCCTTAAAGGCGACGATGACCCTCAGCCTCCCGAAGTAAGGCAAGCAACTTCGTAAAAAAATACGGGGATTTAATCAATCGACCATCTTTTGGTAGGATTTTTTTATAAAAATTTGGAACTCTTTCCCCTCGCCCTCCATTTAGAGAAACCATTTTTGATACCACCTTGATACCACCCAGCCTTCTTGGATCGGTTCTACGAGAAAAGATTTTTTGTGTCGGTGGTGCAGGGGACAAATTGATCACTCATTGAGAAGTGAAAACCTGTTACTATGTGGCATTAAAGTGGAAAGTGTGAATTAATTTAAGGTTTTGAATATTTTAAAGGGAATGCATCTAATTAAAAGTTTTTTGGGATTATAATAATATCCACCATGAATATCGATAAGGACATGTTACCCCTAAAACCATGGTATATTATATGGAAAATGTTAAACCATAATGGAAATACCCACTTCACACTTCATATGATGACATGTGCACGAATATCAACCAATTTCCTATATTTTTGGGAAGGAGGTGGCTATAATATGGTATATCATTAGCATGAGTTAGTAGGAACGAATGTCCAAAAAGGAGAGTCGACCCGATGGAATGTTATTAATCCCCACGGTATATCATTTGACCATTTTATGCAAATGGTTATCCAATGCTCAAAAGGGAGCGAATCCCATGGCACATATTATGGAACGGTTATGATATGTTTAGAGGCAGTGATATGTTGGTAATGGTATTTGGTATTTGCCACTAAAACATGTACCACAAATATATATATATTGTTTCTGAGGGATGATAATAATAATTTGATGTTAAAACTAATGGGATATATGTCATTGTGCCAACCAAATACCTTGTTTGTATATGGAATATGGGTAAAATAAACCTTGGTATATTTTTAACTATGGACTCTCTTATATAAACTTTCATGCACTACCATTGTAATAGAAGTTATGGTGCCAAGATTTTATGTTTCTCTATTTTGTATGGGGCTTTGTTTCATGGCGATGAAAAATCCCATTTGTAACAATGTTTGAAGTGGCGGATTTTACATAGAAATCCACGTTTCAACAGTGGATTTCATTTATGTAATGGCGATGAGAACTTTGTAAAGTCTTTGTGGGATTTTGGAGAAGCGTGCCAAGTTCATTTTGGTGAAGTTGTATTTGGCATCATTGGTCTTTTGTATAGTGTTTATAGTCAAAACAATTGGTTTTTTGAGGCGGTGCCGATTATGACAATGACACTTGTGTTTGAGTAGTAGATCATAAGATCATTGTAAGAGAATCATTTTGGACCATAGATTAATAGATTAGTTCCTCCATTGGAGAATGGGACCCAGAAACGTAGTCCACATTGGACGAACTCCGTTATCAATTTCAGTTTGTCGTATTTTCTATGTTTTTCGATTATTTCATTATCATAGTTGTTGGGTTGAATTCATTTATGCTTTTAAATAATGATATAAGAATTATTTTATGAATATGCGATGGTATTATTATGTAACGATAATGAAATGAAAAGAATGATGACACATTACACACACTCATTAAAATGAACATTGTCAATGGATCCTTAGGTCACCCCATATCAAGCTGGTATCATAGCAGGTTTGATTGCATTTTTGGAATGTGAATGTTAATTAGGTCTAGGTCTAAGCTTGAAGAAGGAAATATTGTTGAAGGTGATCCTAACATTAGCATGAGCAGAAAATTTTCACAGATAAAGAAGTACTCTCCAGATGAAGGCATGGAAGGTGAAAATCCTTATGAAGATGATAAAGTATTCCTCAAAACAATCATGAATATGCGATCGATGGTTGAAGAGATGTACAAGGAATACAAGGAAAGAACTGAAGGAAGTGGTGCTTCTTCATCAGGTAAAGGAGTAGGAGGTGGTGGTGACCCTCTTGAACCTCTTCCATTTTCTTCAAATTATTCTTCTACTTCCAATAAAATGCCGTTATTAAATCTTGATGTGAAATATGGGTTTCCCAAATATAATTGTGAATTAGATGCAGAAAAATTAGATGATTGGGTCAAACAGATCAAGGTTTACTGAAGGATACATGGATTCACAAATGATCCATCAAGGATTATATTGGCCACTCTTCATTTGGGTGGTACTTCTATCATTTGGTGGGAAAGTAAAAATCAACAGGATCTCGCTCAGCATGGTAAGATCATTTCAAGTTGGGTTGAATTTGTGAAAGTCTTAAAGAAGCAGTTTTATCCTCTTGGTCATATGCAAAATTTAACCATGTATCGGAAAACTTTTTAACAAGCTAAAGGACAATATGTACAGGATTGCACTGGTGAATTTAGGAAGAGAGCTCTAACATTGGGTATTTCCTTGCACATGCTAGAAATTTTGTTAAAATATATAGGTGTATTACATAGCTATCTAAGGCATCGATTACTTATGTTTAATCTGACTGACATTGCTGAATTTAGTGTGCTAGCCATTTATATTGAGGATGGAGAAATGAATGATGATGGAAGCTCTTCGAAGGAATTGTTGTAGCTGAAAGAAAGAAAGAATAAGTATAAATTCAAAAGCACTACTACTGTGAAGAAGGATGATGAAAGGACTACTTTTTCTCACTGTGAAAAGAAGGCCCATGATGATGATCATTTTTGGAAGTTGCACCTAGAATCGAAACCAAAATGGGTGAAGCATCAAAAGGTAAAAGGAAGAAAGTTTCCATGTTGCATGATCTTGGATCCGATTCAGGAGATAAATTGAAGGTAATGGATATGAGTCTAAAAGGTCATGTTTCTATTGCTAGTTGTTCATATGATTCTACTTCTAGTTTTGATGGAATCCATGATGAGAGGAAGAAGACATAACTACCATATTCAAGTTATTTCTTGTTATACAAAGATTGATACACTTGTATATAGTGGATCTCAAGTTAACTTAACCTCTGAAGACATTGTAAAGAAACTAGGATTGGATACTAAACCACATCCAAAAACTTATCCTTTAGGATGGGTTCATGAGAATGCTTGAGTGCATGTATATAAGAAATGTAACCTTCGATTTGATATTTTTGATAAATTTATTGATGAAGTAGAGTTGGATGTGATTCCAAATTATATGTGGGATTGTGTTGGGACTCCCATATGTTTATGACATAAAGGAAATGTTTTACATGGAGCATAACATGCATCATCTTTTTAAGAATGGGATTGAGTTCATTGTAAGATCTCACAAGATGAAACATGATTTATCCATGATTGCAACAAGGAAAATGAAGATGTTGGCAAATGCGAGCAAAATTTTATCGCTCATGTTTGTAAAATATTGTGAACTTGGAAATAAATTGGTTGATACTAATGAGCAGATGTTTCAGGGCATAGAACAGATACAACATGGGGAATTGTAGTCTGAAGGGTTCATTGGAATCAAATGAAATCCTACTGACGAGGGAAATATTCATATTGGTTCATTATTTTCATCATTTTCATTTTCAGTTTTATGCTTGCTTTTGTTGCTATTCAATTGTAATTGGATGGTACCAACAACATTAAATGCAGATTTATGTGGAGATGGCCTAATGCTTAATTTTGTCAACAATTTCATGGGTTTGGTCATCTTTATGATTGTGATCCAGGTGATTGTTACTCGAGAAAGATGGATGATGGACACAGGACAAGTGGGAATATATTATCCTCACTCTTCATCCGAATAAGAACATTATTTTGAGGTTCAAAATCTTCCCAGTGGGGAGGTTTGATCTAGGAGGATCCTCACCAGTCAAAAAGTGGTCAGAAATTTACAGTTTCGGAATTGGAAATGGATAGGACCATTGCAAAGAGATCATCGACACATTTCCAACAAGTTTGAATCATCTCAGTCCAACTCCATATGCATAAAAGATGGCTAGTGGACGTTGAAGTAATCTAGGCACAATGTTGACACGTGGACCAATTATATGTTGACAAGAGGACAAATCATATGATGAAACATGGAGAGGTTGGAATTAAATCCTTTGGCACGTGGAATTAAATTCAAAGGCGTGAATTAATTTAAGGTTTTAAATATTTTGAAGGGAATGTATTTATTTAAATGTTTTTGGCATTATAATAATATCCACCATGGATATGGATAACGAAACGTTATCCCTAAAACCATAGGCTACTATATGGAAAATGTTAAACCATAATGGAAATGTACCCACTTCACACTTCATATGATGACATGGCCACAAATATCAACCAATTTCCTATATTGTTGGGAGGTGGTTATAATCTGGTATATTATAAGTCCACAAATTATTAGCATGAGTTAGTTGGAATGAATGTCCAAAAAGGGGAGTCGACCCCATGGGATATTATTAAGCCACACGGTATATCATTTGACCGTTTTATGCAAATGGTTATCCAATGCTAAAAAAGGAGCGAATCCCATGGCACATATTATGGAACAATTATGATATGTTTGGAGGCAGTGATATATTGGTAATGGTGTTTGGTATTTTCTAGTAAAACATGTACCACATATATATATTGTTTCCAATGGATGGTGATAATAGTTGGGTGTTAAAACTAATGCCATATATTCCCTTGTGCCAACCAAAGACCATGTTTGTATATGGAATATGGGTAAAAAAAACCTTGGTATATTTTTAACCATGTAATCTCCTATATAAACATCCATGCTCTACCATTGTAATAGAAGTTCTGGTGCCAAGATTTTATTCTTCTCAATTTTGTATGGGTCTTTGTTTCATGGCTACGAGAAAGCTCATTTGTAACAAAGTTTAAAGTTGTGGATTTTAAATGGAAACCCACATTTACAGAGTGGATTTCATTTATGTAATGGTGGTGATAAATTTATAAAGTCTTTGTGGGATTTTGGAGAAGTGTGCCAAGAACTCAAAGCGAGTTCATTTTGGTGAATCTGTATTTAGTGTCATTGGTATTTTGTATAGTGTTTATAGTCAAAAGAATTGGGTTTTTGAGGCAGTACCAATTATGGAAATGACACTTGTGTTTGAATAGCAGGCCGGAAGATCATTGTAAGAGAATTATTTTTTACCACAGATTAATAGATTAGTTCCTCCATTGGAGAACGAGACCCGGATATGTAGTGCACATCAGATGAACTCCATTATCAATTTTGGTTTGTTTTATTTTCTATGTTTTTCTATTATTTCATTATCATAATTGTTGCATTGAATTCATTTATGCTTTTAAATCATGATATAATCATTATTTTATGAATTTATGACACTATTATTATGTAACGATAGTGCAATGGAAATCATGATGACACATTACACACTCTCATTAAACTGAACATTGTCACTGTATCCTTGGGTCATCCCAGATCACAAACTTCATCTTGAAAATCATGTTTTGGGACTAGGTCATTCCTTTTGAGGGAATAGGTATGAATTAGGTCACTTATTTCAAGGGAAAGCAATGGCCCCCTTTTAAATGGTCAACTGCATCGTTTGAATTTCAATTTTGAAGTTTTTTATCACATCCTTGGGTCATTTGGATGGAATGAGATGGAAAAATGGTTCTTATGATGGCAATAATGATGTATAAGGCTGAAAATTTTTATGACATAGCAAGTGAGAAAATTTTGGCTGATAACACTTTCTCTGTGATAGTGTAGTTTAGTTCAGATCCAAGCAAATTTTTACTGATGCAGTAGATGGCCTATGGCTCTTTCTCTTCTTGCTTTCCAAGGACTTATCCCATATATTTATTAGAAACATTTGGGTGGATATGAAATGGAATTTCGTGACTAGGTCCCAACAAAATAAGATTTATCACAAGTTTTTCTTTAATGTTGTCAAATTTTCCTTGATTATATTTCCATTCCATGTAAACTTTGCATCCTTGGTTAGTAAGGAGAAAATAGGTGTAGCCAACTTACTAACATATTTGATAAA
This sequence comes from Larix kaempferi, assembly GCA_027924585.1. Taxonomy (NCBI): domain Eukaryota; kingdom Viridiplantae; phylum Streptophyta; class Pinopsida; order Pinales; family Pinaceae; genus Larix; species Larix kaempferi. The sequence goes on along the minus strand of BSBM01000617.1, from coordinate 1,411,079 downwards.
TATCATGTAGTAACCTTCATTCCCTAGAAATATTCTTACTTCTTATTTTTTATGTGGGGTAGGTGTGTTACATATTACTTTTATTTTTGATCTATCGACTTCAATACCAAATGAATAAATAAGATGGCCTATAACTATGCCTTGATTCATGAGCATTCCACATTTTTCATTACTCAAGAAAATGATAATTTCAATGCATTTTTCAAGTATTATTTCTAAATTGTCTAAGGCTTATTCAAAGGTTTCTCCATAGGTTGTAAATTGGTCCATGAAAATATCCATTCTATCATGTACAAAATTTGCAAAAAAAACTTAAAACAACTCTTTGGAATGTTGTAGGTGCATTGCATTGGAAAAAAGAATGACTTTGTATGCAAAAGTACCCCAAGGACACATGGAGGTTGTTTTATCTTGATCCTCTAGGTAAATTTGGATTTTATTATAACCACTAAAACCATCTAGGAAAGAGAAAATCTCTTTTCCAACTAAGGCATCAAGAACATGATCAATGAAGGGTAATGGAAAACGATCCTTCTCAATGGATTTGTTAAGTTTCCTATAGTTTACAGAAACTCTCACTTTCCTCCTTTGATTTTAACTATCACTAATGGAGATATCAAATCACTATAATAAATGGGGTAAATTAAACTAACATCTAAAAGTTTTTGTAACTCTTCCTTAATAATGTCCTTCAAGGTTGGATTCATCCTCCTTTGAGGTTTCCTAACAGGTGAAGCATCCTCCTTTATGTAAATGTGGTGTTACAGATATCTGGGTGTATACCCTTCATGTTTTTATAGTTCCAAGCAAAGGATGCACTATTTTCTTTGTAAGAATTTGGACAATTGTTCTTCTTGGTCAGGCTATATATATTTAGTATTCTCTAATGACATCCATGGGGTGATTCCAACAATATTGGTTGAATTGTCCCCTTCCTTATAGAAAACACTCTTTTCCAAATAGGTTCTAGCTCCAAGTGAGTTTTGATTATCTCCCATTCTTTCTCAATTAGTTCAAGAGTAGGGTAAATATTTTCCATGTAGTTGGATATGATCTTCTTCAAGGTGTCTAAGTTCAAGGGCTATATCTATGTTTAGAATTGGATGAATAGTATGGTAAATATCATCTCCCTCTTCTAAACAATATATATCAATGAAAGGTTTGGAAGGAGGATAAAGTGTTAGATTTTTAAGTGTAATAACAATATAGATCACTGAAATATAAACAAGCACATCATGAACAATTGTACACAACAAATTTATCTGGGGAAAACCCTCTCGGGGAAGAAAAACCCAGCAAAGTTATTCTATATAGATTCTACAGAATTTACAATAGTATCCCTTATGAAAAGACCCAAAAACAAGAAGACTCCAAAAAGCATCTATCCACTTGAGTCAATCTCTCCTAATGGTGCGAGCTCAATGTGTGAGTGAGGTGACCAAATGAGGAGGTCGAACTCCTCATTTATACTAGAAAAAACAATTGACCTTTTTACTAATTAGGTCATCTTGACTCTCCTAACTGGGACGACTTGTACATTACAATAAAATATTCTTTTCTTGATCTTTCCAAGTTGACCTAACAGTTAGGGTTTACATTGACTCTTTCAATTACTTTTAAATAATCAACTGCATCAATAATAATCTCTGTAGGGTGTACAATACAAATAATACAAATGACCCAAATATTACAGATAAAAATATCTTCTGAAGTTACATTCTTCAACACTCCCTCTTAACAAGGAAGGTATTCTTTAGTCATCATCACCATCGTCTTCCAGATGTTGCACTTATTGTACATAGACTATTGAAATATGCATCTCTCGAATCTATATGTCATAATAAGTTTCATAGATCCACCCATTTTTCATGTTGGATGTGGTCTAGACCATGTCTAGGGCTTTGACATATAGAGCCATCCCTCTTTCATGATGTATGTGACCTAGACCGAGTCTAGGAGTTTTCCACCTATAAATGATCACCCGCAACTAAGCATACCATGAGCACACATTACATCATTACAGGACTTGAGAATGATCACCTGCAGCTAAGGAGACCAGGATCACACATTACATCGTTCCAATATTTTCCACCTATGAATGATCTCCCGCAGCTAAGCATACCAGGAGCATCATTACAGGACCTGCGAATGATCTTTCATAGCTATGAAGACCAGAAGCATCATTCAAGGACTTTCCATTGCCATTCATTTTTCATACTGGATGTGACCTAGATCAAATCTAGGATTTTCCACCTACGAATGATCTCTTACAACTAAGAAGACTAGGAGCATCATTCTAGGACCTGCGAATGATCTTCCATAACTAGGAAGACCAGAAGCATCATTCCAGGACTTTCCACAGTGCCAGTCCTTTTTCATACTGGATGTGACCTAGATCAAATCTAGGATATTCCACAGAGTTGGTCCTTTTTTATACCAGATGCAACTATCCTCATCCATGAAATGAGAAATCCATTTGGTGGGTCCATCCTAGGAGTGTGCATTACATTGCACACCGCAACCACCTACGTTACCTTACCGCTTGTCCTGATCCCCTCGTAGCCTAGGAGACTCAATTACGTAACATGACCCATGACTACCTGCTACCTCGTCTGAGCTCATCACTCCCTCTTGATTTGGACCACTCCAAGCTTGTCCCTAAAGTACTCAAACTTCACTCTTGACGGTGTCTTGGTCCACACATTGGCTATCTGCTCCTATGTTGCTATATACTAGAGCCTCACTGCTCCCTTCTACAACATATCATAGAAATAATGATACCTGATCTCGATGTGCTTCGACTTGTCATGGAACATAGGGTTATCCGACAAATTTACAAAACTATGGTTGTCACAGAAGATACAAGTCCCCTCTAACACGAGATTAAACAGTCCTGATAAGAACTTCCAAAGCCACAGTTCCTCGCAACTTGGCGAACAAGCTCCCATATACTCAGTCTTGACTTCACTGAGTGCCATACTCGTTTGCTTCCTACTGAACCATGAGATCATATGTTGCGAGGAAAATGCACCTATAGTTCAGGGGAGAAACTACCAACTTACGGTGATAAAGATAGACTTACAAGCATTTTGCAAGTACAACAAATAAGTGAAGAGATTAGGGTTTAGAGATGTATGCACCTTATTCAAAAGGTTGATCCTAGATTTTCCTCCCTCGCTCTTCAATGCTTATCCAGTGTCATAATTCCCAGACCTATAAAACGACTTGATACCTTTCTCAAATACATTTGACTACTTATATAAGACTGATATTCATGACAGAAGAAGACATCAGACTATAATCAAATAGTAATCAAATCTAAGACACATTAACAGGTCATATTTGGAAAGAGAAGAACGTCTGATCTTTATTAATGAATGAAAGCAAGTACATAAAGTTACACCTTCTTTCAAGCTTGGCACTTCATGAAACCTAGATTCAAGCTCTCTTGCTTCTGTTCTCCAAGGATCCCAACCTCTAATCAGCTGTGCTAGGGTTTATGAGAAACTGAGGCACAAGAGAGGGGGATGAGGGCCTCCATTCCTCCAGCATAACAATGTTATAGACTTTCTCCCCTCACATGGCCTTTCTACCCTCCTTATATAGTCAGTGAAGAAGAGGAAAAGAAGTTATAACCGAGTAGGAGGTTCCCCAACCAACTTAACTTACCCAAATTTTGAGATTTTGACTAGTACAGGAATGTGCTCTAATCTGAAGTAGAAAAACTAGCACACATGTGGAGGTGGGCGCTAATTTAATGAAGCAGGGTAGCGCATATGCGCCACTATAATGCTTGTGTACCAACGCGCATGTGAAAAAATGGTCAAAAAAAGGCTTTTCTGCTCATTTTTAGGAGATGGTTTGGTCTGGAAAAATGTTCCTAAGGGTTGTAATCATCAAAAGGGTCAAGAATGAGGTAATTTAAACTATTTTTAGTGTCCCAAATGACACCTCAATCCATAGGTGTCCTGTTGTGTGACTGAACTTGATCTCAAGAAGTGTCGTCATGCGACCAAGGAATGCAAGTGTTGTCACAGACAGAGAGGTGTCATTTTAAGCCATAACAGATGCCCCCTAATGTATGAGGTCAGAGAGAGTGTGGGAAACGATGGCCGAAATACATTATAAATAACAAAGAGTTGAATCATGGAGGAACTGGAGAAACCAAGAATCATAGGCTCAAATGAAGTACCTGAAAGCAAAGGCAATGCCAGACAAACTTATCCTTGGGGTAACTGTCCAATGTTAAAATAGTGGAACATGACCTCCAAGAGGATACAAGAATGATCCAAATACTGAAGCATATATCATGGCCACTAGAATATAAGCATGGATCCATGAGGAACATATGTGTAAACATAGCCACATAAATACAAGGTGGATCTATGTCAAAACTGGAGAACATAGCCATAGAGAACAAGCTGGATCTATGTCTCATCAAGAGCCAAAAAGAGTGTGGCTCAGTCTTGCTCAACTTGGGTGATAACATAAATGAGATGATGCTATCGAGGATCCCAAGGTCTTCATCCAAAAAAACCCAAGGTACAAACCTATCCATGCGAATAAATGAGTTGATGTCGAACATGGGAGGTATCGTTTGATTACCGATCATTAATGTATATCGTTAACAAACGCGAGGGTGTCCACCAATAATGAAATTGGAACCCAAGGTGCCTAGTACATTCAAGCAAGTGCGAATAAATGGTCTTGCCATCGAACACTTGAAGAATCCATTGGATAGGAGACATTGATGTATTCCCATCTATCCAATAGCGAGGGAAACTGCCACTAATGACTGCAATCCCTAAGGTACTAACCTAAACTCTAAACTTCATTCCTAGAGCACAATGAGTTGAAGTCGATGGGAAGAAGTCCGTTGGAAGGGAGGCCTTAAGGCATCCTCCATCATCCAACATGAGAGACACTCAATAGGTATGAGCTGATTTGGAGTAGGACTGAACACATGACGAAACATACTGACACCAAGGAACGACCGACACATGAGGTCAAGGCAACTGCAAAATGGCCGACATAGGTTATATCCTTGAACAGTGAGCATGACACAAGAGTGACTTAGGCAGCTTTAAACACAAAGAGACCATGATGCAAATTTGCGATGTAGGAGACATTAATAGATTCTCCATATGATTGGAAGACTAACCAAATGGAGGATTAAGAAATATGAGATCAGGTTTATCTTAAGGCCAACACTAGAACCCAACTTGTTTGATAGACTCAAAACAGGTGCTTTGTTCAAGGAGAGAGTTGACTTGCTTCCATCATATTGAAAGATATTTTAACATTCTTCCCTTCCCTTTCCTTTTTCATTTTTTAACGAGCTTGACAAAGAACTAAAGCATGCTCGATGATATTTTCATATTTAAGGAGTTTGAAAAACCTAGAAGAAAACTACATACACCTATCTGTGGATTTTATATCGAGCCCGGATTGGTCTGTGCTCGGTGATGTTTTCTTGCTTATAGAGTTGAAAAACTTGAACAGTCCTCTATCAACCATCTCGTGGATTTCACATCGAGCCCGATTAGATGAATGCTCGCTTGGTGTTTTCACATTTTGAGAGTTTGAAAACCCTAAAAACGACTCCAAATGTCCTTTTTCATAAAGCTAGTCTCCTTCCCCGAAAAAGTGTAAAATAATGGAAGAAGAACTCTTCTAGCGCATACCAGAGTATACCTATACCTTTTCCGTAAATTATCCACCAAGGCCCGGAAAAGGGATAATTCTATACCTAACTGGATGTCAGTTCAGTTATTTTCACGAGCCTGAAAAGACAACTATGCTCGGAAAACTTTTCCTATTTAAGGAGTCTGAAAAGGGCTTAAAAGAACTCCATAGGGATATTTTCGTAAAGGTTTAACGAGATCAAAAAGTAAACTCATGACCTTCTTACTGTTTTTAACGAGCTCAAAGGAGATACAGAAAATGATCACAACTTCCTTACTGTTTTTAATGAGCTCGAAGTGAAGATGAAAGAAATGCTCATAGCATCCTTATTGTTTTTAACAAGCTCGAAGGGAAGGTGGAAGACTGCTCACAACCTACTTACTGTTTTTAACAAGCTCGAAGTAAAGGTAGAAGAATGCTTGAAGCCTACTTACTGTTTTTAACGAGCTCGAAGCAAAGGTGGAAGAATGCTCGTAACCTAATTACTGTTTTTAACGAGCTTGAAGTAAAAGAAGAATGCTCGCAACCTACTTACTGTTTTTAACAAGATCGAAGTAAAAGAAGAATTCTTGCTTGGGAGGAGATGAGTGTCAGGGACATGCGAAACTAGCTCCAAGTGCATGGAACAAAGCTATGCCTAATGCAAGGAATATGAGAAAGATAAGGACACTCAGGGTGTGTCTCCTCTAGGTAAAAGGTGTCAAACTGCGAAGGCAAAATGATACAGGGCTTAGCAGAAATGAGATCAGAGATGGAGGCTTATACCACAAGCTAAAAGCGTGGAAGCCGACATCAGGCTCATTAGCACAAGCGGGATCATAACATATGCATATGCAACTTAAAAACAAAGATGGGATCCTTATCAAGGATGGCCAGAAATATATGAAGAAGAAATATATGAGGCTTCTTCTCAAAGTCATGGTAAATCTAAAAATGCTCCCGAGCCTATGAGAAAAACTCAGCATGGGCACCAAAATGGCATAAGGGTACTGACTAGGGTGACCCATGTTAGGTAGGCTCTGTTGTCAGACTAGTGCACGATGCATAAAGAGATGTCTAACACACCAATATCCAACAGGTTCGACCCTATGGCGAATTCGGATGGCAAAAGGCTCAAATGCAACATAATAGTGGGGAAGCCTAAACCTATATGCAAGGTTCCGAATATACCTGACAAGGTCGCACAAGGTGTCGAAAGAGACCAGTAAGCAAGTATAAATCTAGCTAAGAATCCTGTCTCCGAGAAACATTAGTACCAAGATCACATCTAAAACATATGTAAAGAAAGACCCGATACAAGTCATTGTGGTAGAAATACTTTCAACTTCACTATCATCAACAGCAGGCATAAACAAGGCAGAGTTTTCAAATGAAGCCTCTATGGAACCCAAGCCCAAGGACTTACAATCAACAAGATCAAATTCAAGATGAAGATCAAAGTTGAAGGACATGATGGAATCTGTAGAAACAAATTCATCATCATGGGAGTTGAAAATTCTAGAAGCAGAATCAAACTTAGCAGAAACACCGATTTGCGGATCTATAGGAGAGTTCAGAGACTCAATAGTAGGAAGATCAGACGTTAAGGTCAAACCGGGGCTGGACATAACTGCGACTGGATCAACATCCAAATGAATGGCAGACTGTGCTATGGACTCTAGGAAAACTTCATTAGAAGGAATTATATCATCCCAGATAGAACACATATCTAAACATTCAGATGGAGGTGTCACTTGGTCAAAAGATGGGACTAAGTCCCGAGAAGGTAAGCATGAACTCAGAGACGTCTTCTCAGTAGTAGTTGAACTCAAGGAACATTATGCCACATAAGTCCCATGTGACATAGTAGTGCCTAATGACGAGGGATTTGACTAGTCTACAGTTGGGTAATAAGGAGGATCAACGAATGCAAGTTGGTCGATAGTGACGATGCTTTCATTATGAGGAAAATGCATCACACGAAAGAGCATAGACACCACAGCATGCATAGCATAAACATAATCACGGTTGAGGATCATATCAAAGTCCAAAGGGTCCTTTAAAACCATAAAATCAACTAAGACTGTTTTTCCACCCAAAGTAATTGGTACCTGACGGAGGAATCCGATCGGTTCACTAGGTCTTCTATCGAAGGTCAACGACCAATTAATAGCTGGAATAACATTAGGGAAACCCAAATCTCTCCAAGCATAAGCGGATAAGATACTAACAGAAGCTCCTTCATCTACAATGCATCGGTCAACCGTATGGTTCCCGATATCAACCTTTATCTGGAAAGGTGTCGAAGAAGGAAGACGAGGCTCAGCTAGACTATTCCAATCAAAGGAAACAATCCTAGGGCTTGGTAGGGGTTCACATGTCACAGATGAAGTACTCCCCTTTTTAGGAACATCCAAACTGGTAATGCAGAAGACTTCAGGGACAGGTGCATCAATATCCAAAGGACTGATGGGATCGATCGAAGATTGCATCGATTCGATCACTTCACCCTCCGAAGGAAGAGTGGGGTCGACCAAAGATTGCGTTGGGTCAACCACTTTATCAACCAAAGTTTGATATGAATGTAGGGAATCTATAGACAACTCAGGAATAGACGTTCCTTCAGACATGGACCACACTCTTCGTGCCTCTGGAATGGCAGGGCATCGGTGAATAAGGTGATCTCCCTTACAAAATTTACAAGGGAACTTTGGTTTTCATCCTATAGGTCGATACTCCTTTACAATGTCAGTACTCTCAGCATGACTAGCATTGGCTGATAGCTTGCCCCCAGCATGACTTGCAATGGCTGGTTGCTTAGAAGCATAAGACTTTTGAACTAAGGACCACACTTTTTGCACTTCTGGAAGTATAGGGCACAAGTAAGTAAGGTGGTCTCCCTCACAAAACTTGCAAGGGAACTTACACTTCTGTTCATTGGGTTTGTCGACAATGTCAACTCCCTCAGCATGAATTGCAGTGGCTGATCTGGTGTCTCCAGTATGACTCACAAGAACTTGTGACTTGTCATTAATATGACTAGCAGTGATCAATGATGTGTCCTCAACATGACTGACAGTGGTTGAAGACAAACTTTCAGTATGATTTTCAGTGACTAAAAGTTTTCTCCCAACATGACCTCCAGAGGCTGGGTAGGTGCCCCGTGGATGATTTGCAGAGGCAGGGTGCTTGCCCCCAGCATGACTTACAGAGGTTGGGTTGTTGCCCCCTTGTTTTGGCATCTTCTTCCCATTCTTCCTCCGTCTATTCCTTTTAGACTGTTGGTTACTAGTATTGCTACTTTCGCCATATGAGGTAGAAGGAGAAGGAGAAGATGTTATTGGCAAGGGAGGCATAGGGTTCTGATGCTCTTGATTTGAGGTGCTTACAAAAGAAGCGTCAGGAGCATGCAAGGCATTCGGAGTGGAAAACAACCAAACCGAAAGCCCTATGGTGAATCCAGGAATATTCAGAGTAGCCATTAAGGGAGTGCCAATGTTTCCAATGAAAGGAACAACACAAGGATCCCCCGAAACAGGGGTACCTTGATTGGAACTCGCCGGAATGCTAGACATAGTTTCCTGCTCAAATGAACAAGAAGTTCTCTAAGGAAAACTGAGACAAGTAGCACAAAAAGCACACCACTAAAAAAGGTCCTAGGTAAATCAAACCAGGTAAACAGATGCCTTCCGGAGAAGAGTCTAGGATGATGAGGGCCTAGAACAGATCAACGAAGGATGAAGAACAGTTACCCCGAGTCCACAATACAATGACTAAGGGTGCAAGCGCTGGAATCACCCAACCACCCTCCCAAAGACCTGCAAGGTATTTCCTCCCACATCTGTCCTAGGTACAACAGATATAACCCTCCCCCGTCACCTGTGTATGATCCTATGGTCAGATACTAAGGATACCACCACACCGAAAACTCCTGGGGGAATAGTCTCTGGTTGAATCAGAAGGCGTGGGTAGGGTAACTGAGCCCGAAACTCAAAAGATTCCCCAAACGCGATCCAATCCTGGTATATGCTCGAAATAGAAAGTAAGAGGTGTATTCCCAACAATCCGATCTCACATGACCTACTGCATAGATCCCAGGCAAGCTTTGAATGAGGTGGGTTTACCTATGATAGTCGAACTATGATTTTTGCGTAATGTGTGATCTTGGGTGGTTTAAGGTGTTTTAAACCCAAGATCCTAACCAAGACTAGTTGGTGTATAGTGTAACCTAGAAAAGAAAATGTTACAAGTGCATTTTATTAGGGTTCATTTTAAAGGTTACTCTCTTACTCAAAAAGGTAGTGGGTGTGTGAGAGTGGTTATAACATAAATAAAATACTGAAATGAAATGCTTACCACTAAACAAATCTTTTCTTTTCAATGCAAGTCTTAAAATTGCAATCTAGAATGCATATGCAAATGCAATTTTTAATCTTTCAAATGCAAAAAAAGTAAAAATAAAGCCTAAATGTACAAAATTAAACTCAAAACCTAAGAATGCAGCTACTCAAGCAAATAGGTATGCAAAAGAAAACTTGTTCTTTTTTATGCAAAGCACTCTTAAATCCTTTAAGCCACTTGCAAGGTATTCTATTCAGAAAATAAATCAATTTTTTTTATGCTTTCCAAAGGTAAGAAACAAAACTGAAACTAACCTACTATCAAAGTGAAGCAAAGAAACTTTCAAGTTTTTTTATTGAAACAGTAAAAGCTACCAAATATGACTTTCAGATACTTAAAGATGTAAGCATGCCAACCATTGGGAAAAGAGTATGAAAACTAATTTTAGACCCAAACAAAGCAAGTGACCTACAAAGAAGTGTGGTTTGGTAAAGTCAGGTTTGCACATAAACAATGCAAACAAGGTCTTGAACAACAGCCAAAACACTTGAGCTTTCACCACAAAAGAAAACTAAAAGCATAAGGGAGGATAAGAAACCAATATAAAAGAGAAATTTCACTAAAATAGGTACAAACAGGGTCAAAAAGACTCAATAGGATTCAAATCCAGTGGAAATGGAGCAAGCAGGTTCAGTCAGACTCAAATTAGGGTACAAAACACCAAACTGGGTCCACAACCCCCCAACTTGGGTCAACAAGCCCCAAAAATTTCCAAACAAACCCAAATTGATCAAAAGAGGTCCAAATCATGAACATAGGATCTGTACAAGGATAGGAGACTACTTACAGTGGTTTAACTTAGACCTAGGGTCATTAGGGACCCCAAAAATGCAGCCACAACCCCCAAATTTAGGTCCACAACCTAAAAACTTAAACCCAGAATGTGTGCGCTACTGTGTATGAGGCATACCATTTCCCCTAACAGGGGTGGGCACTACTGTGTAGAGGAAAACTAGCACATGGGCGCTACTGTGCTTCACAACAGTAGTGCACAGGTGGGAAAAGTTGAAAAAATGGGGTTAAAACCCCCTAACTTGGGTCCACCAGGGTCTGAAAGGGCTGGGAAGGGTCTGTAAGAGCCAAGGAGGGTCAAACAAAGCCTAAGAACTGATTCTAATCAATAAATTGAACAAATACCTTTGAACAAAACTAAATAAATGACCTTGGATACCCCTAAGTAGTTAGGCATTCCCCAGCGGAGTCGCCATTCTGTTGTAAGGAAAATGCACCTATAGTTCAAGGGAGAAACTACCAACTTACGGTGATAAAGATAGAGTTACAAGCATTCTGCAAGTACAACAAAAAAGTGAAGAGATTAGGGTTTAGAGATGTATGCACCTTATTTAGAAGCTTGATCCTAGCTTTGCCTTCCTCGCTCTTCAATGCTTATCCAGTGTCGTAATGCCCAGACCTACAAAACGACTTGATACCTTTCTCAAATACATTTGATTACTTATATAAGACTGATATTCATGACAGAAGAAGACATCAGACTATAATCGAACAGTAATCAAATCTAAGACACATTAATAGGTCATATTTGGAAAGAGAAGAACATCTAATCTTTATTAATGAATGAAAGCAAGTACATAAAGTTATACCTTCTTTCAAGCTTGGCACTTCACGAAACCTAGATTCAAGCTCTCCTGCTTCTGTTCTCCAAGGATCCCGACCTCTAATCAGCTGTGCTAGGGTTAATGAGAAACTGAGGCACAAGAGAGGGGGATGAGGGTCTCCATTCCTCCAGCATAACAATGTTATAGACTTGCTCCCCTCACATGGCCCTTCTACCCTCCTTATGTAGTCAGTGAAGGAGAGGAAAATAAGTTATAACCAAGTAGGAGGTTCCCCAACCAACTTAACTTACCCAAATTTTGAGATTTTGACTAGTACAGGAATGCGCTCTACTCTGCAGTAGACAAACTAGAGCACATGTGGAGGTGGGATCTACTTTAATGAAGTAGGGTAGCGCATATGCGCTACTATCATGCTTGTGTACCAGCGCCCATGTGGAAAAATGGCCAAAAACAGGCTTTTCTGCTCATTTTCAGGAGATGGTTTGGTCTGGAAAAATGTCCTAAGGGTTGTAATCATCAAATGGGTCAAGAATGAGGTAATTTCAACCATTTTTAGTGTCCCAAATGACCCCTCAATCCATAGGTGTCCTGTTGTGTGACTGAACTTGATCTCAAGAAGTGTCATCATGCGACCAAGGAATGCAAGTGTCGTCATGGACGGAGAGGTGTCATTTTAAGCTATAACATCATACCCGATCCCAAATTGAAGCATCACCTTGATGTGCTCTTTCTATCTATGACACTCCTGGCCTAATCTACATCAACATAGCTTAGTAGGTTAATCTTCTGATCCGATGCATACCTAAGGCCATAATCAACCGTACCCTTCAGGTACCTCAACACATGATTTTCCGCAACCAGGTGGACATGTCTTGGCTCTACCATATACTGAATAAAATTGTTCACCGCAAAGCATAAGTCTGGCCTTGTGTTCGTCAAATACATCAATGAACCAATCATCTATTGATACATTGTGGCTGTAATATCCTGATTTTGACCCCATTGCATTAAAAATGAAAATGATGTAAATATGCTAGTGTGAATTCCTAGTTTAGAGCTCAAGACCAAGGCCCGACTAGTGAATTCCTAGGCATGTATGATGTTTATATTTCATTTGGATTTTATGTTGATTTAGAATATTATGTGCATAAATAATAAAATGGACAAAAACGGGTTGTGTAAGGAGCACCAAAGGGGCTATGATTCCACCAAGGGTAAGAGGAAAGGGAGTCCATGGGTGACTAAATCCTGACTGCCAATTGCAAACCTTAGAACTCACACCGAAATTCTGTCATGTGTTGAGAATAAGCCAATTGTCTCCCTTTTTGACCATTTTACAATCATTAATGCATGTGTGTGGTTGGTGGGAAAAGTCACCTCATGTAGTTATTATAGCATGGGGCTGATTGCACTTTTGTGACAGTTCTTTCATGACAGAATTCAGTCTACAACTGCCAAGAGTCCTTTCCTTACTTCCAGAAGTTATGTCAGTTGTCTTGTCACCATTTTCTCATATCCTTTGGAGTCAACCCTCATTTGTCTCATTCTTTCATGCATATTTGGAGGATGCAGAGCTCTTCCTTGTTGTCCATGAACTTACCATGCTGTTTTGAACCCATAAATTCGAATTTGGAGACCATGTTGCAGATTGGGAAGTGGATTTTGTTGGATGTAGGTGAGTAGAGAGGTTGGGAAAGCTAGGAAACCTTACTCTTGAGTTTTGCTGCTCGTAGGTTCTTGAGAAGCCATAGATTGAGGGCCAAGTGAGACCCCTGTAGAGATGTGTATGAGCATTTGGCTAAGCAAAGAGAGCATAATGGGTTGTGGGATGACATATAGAATATTTTATGTGTTTCCTTCACCCTACTAGCCTCATAGCCCAGCTTGGGGGTGGCCTCTCAGCAGCAGAAAGAGTATATGCTGGGCAGAGTGCCTATGGTTGGGTGGAAAAGTGCTCTTACACAACCAGTTGATTAGATATGCGCTGGATAAAGATAAGTATTCTTATGTATTTGAATCTAAAATGTTTTATTTGATGCCTGTAATGTTTATGCTTTTATTTGCATATTAGTTGTGTGTGGATAGAATTTAATTATGTTGTACATGTTTATTTGCATTTCTGCACACATTTTGTTTGTTGAAATTCGTATTATGGATCTGGGGCGAAATTTGAAAGCCCAGGTATTTTCCAATGCCCCCTCTTGATGGTCAGATTGGCTGAGGGGGACGTTATAGTGGCATCCACCAGTTCTGAAGTAGTATCACTTAAAAACTTCAGATTTGATGCCATAGGTGTGGCCATGGCCTTACAATCCATCATCCCAAATATCTTCAGGATCTCTACCACATACTTTCCTTTACCTAGGAAAAGTTCCTCTGGATTCTTCCACACCTCAATACCTAAGAAGTAATGCATCATACCGAGTTATTTCATCTTGAACTCAGAAGAAATCTTCTTCTTTGTTTCTACTATGATATTCTCTTCACCTTTCAAAAACAATTCATCTACATACAACGATAGAATCATAGGATTTCCTTCCTCAACCTTGTAGTAAAGGTAGGAGTCCTCTTTACTCTTGGTAAAGACCAAGCTCATCATAAATCCATCTATCCTACCATACCATGTCCTGGGTTCCTGTTTCAATCTGTACAATGCCTTCTTTAATCTGCACACATGAGTCTTCCTGTCATGTGTCTCAAAGGAAGTCTTCCTCTTCCACTCTGCCATTCAGGAAGGAAGTCTTCACATCCATCTGATGTAACTTCCAATTCATCACTTTGGAAATAGCAAGTATAGAACACATCGAAGTGTATCTCACCACTGGAGAAAATGTCTCCTCATAATCAATACCTTATTTCTAGGAGAAACCTCGAGCCACAAACCTTTCCTTGTATTTCTTGACACTTCCATTTGCCGCATGCTTAATCTTGTAGATCCATTTCAAAGACACTACTGAATTTCCTTCTGGTCTCAGAACTACATCCCATACATCATGTTTTATGATTGATTGATACTCCTCGATCATAACATCCTTCCAGACTTTATTTTCAGTAGCCTCTTCATAACTGGAAGGTTCAGTATCAATGATGTCACTTAATAGTTCTAAATAGCTTGAGTAAGTCCGAGGTATTTTGCTTCCGTTTGGAGCACCATACTTCTTTGCATCCTAGATAAGTTCTCGTTCCCAAGATGGTTTTATTTCATGTGAGTTCACTTCTTTCAGTGGATCTAATGGTATCTATGGATCAGTCATATCATGATCCTTATGTTCTTCTGGAACATGCTCTTCCATTACTGTATCTCGAACCCTGGAAGTCTCAAGTTCTTCATCATGCTCTTGATTTGAGTGAATATTCCCCAACCTACTGAAAGCAGTGTCTTCATCAAAGGTTACATCTCTACTGGTATCAATCTTCTTGAATCCTGGTGTGTATATTTTGTAGGCCTTTGATGAATCACTATAAGCAACAAAGATTCCTTTCTTTCCTGAAGGCTCCAACTTGGTCATTTTCTCTTTTAGAATATGAATGAATACTGGGAAGCCAAATATTTTGAGATGGCTAAATTTTGGTTTGTTTCCTGTAAATATTTATTTTTGTTTCTTGTTCTCAAGAAATCTGTGAGGAGTCCTATTTTGAACATATACAACTATCTTTGCAGCTTCTTCCCATAAGTGCATAGAAAGGTATTGATCATGGATCATGGCCTTCACTACTTCCATAATTGTTCTATTATTTCTTTCCGCGGTCCCATTTTGTTGTGGATTATAGGGAGTGATCATATCCCTCTTAATCCCCGAGTCTTTACATAATTATTTGAATTATCCTAAGGTAAATTCACCTCCATTATTTGTTCTTAAATTTTTTATTTTATTTCCAGTTTGATTTTTTATAAGGGCTTTAAACTCCTTGAACTTGATAAATACTTCATCTTTGGATTTTAAGAAATAGATCCATGTTTTTCTTGAATAATAATCAATAAAGGAAACATAGTAGACATACCTACTTAATGAGTTGAATGACATAGGACCACAAACATCTGAATGTATGAGTTCCAAAATCTCCTTTGCTTTGTTGTCACTACTTGGAAATGGCTTCTTCACATTCTTTCTTTTTTCACATCCTTTGCATATGCCTTCATGCTTGGTCTGGATCTCGGGTAGCCCATTCACCATCTTGCTCACAATTGGTAATGATTTGTAGTTGACGTGGGCAAATATTCTATGCAAAAATTCACTTGGCTCCATAGTTTCATGAACCAAGGCTTGTTCTGTATGTACCCCGAGCTTGTATATTCCTCCCTCTTGCACTCCAATTACTACCACATCATTTATTGTTTTACCGTTGAGCCACATAAGTACTTGACCATCCACAAATGCTACTTTGAATCCTTTCTCATCAAGCTATGAGATGGAAAGTAAGTTCTTCTTCAAACCAGGTAGATATAGAACATCCTTCATTTTGATAGGCTTCCTAGATTTAAGCTTATAGGAAGCTTCTCCTACCCCTTTAATGGGATATTGATAATCATCTCCTAGCTTCACCTTGTGAGGAGATTCCTTTTCGGTAAGGTTTTTGAGATCATCCTTGTAACCTGTCACGTGCTTAGAAGCACTGCTATCAACAATCCAATCAATATTACCAAGTGCAACCGTACCTGTGAGTGTTGATATCAAGACATATTCTTTGTCACTTGAAGAATACTTTCTTGATTTCTCATCATCCTCTATAGCATGAGATTGATTTATTTTCTTTTTCTTCTCTTTGAATCCTTTCTTCTTGGGACAATTTCTATAGCCGTGCCCCAACTCATCACAATTAAAGAACTAATATTTGAGAAGTCTTTAGTAGGCCTCTTACCTTTGTATGATTTCTTGTGATGATGGTCTTATTTCTTTCCTCTCTTGGTATGAGTTGCCAGATCTTGATTTTCCTTGTCTCCTAGCTTTCTTCTATGGTAGAAATCCTAGCTTCTTCTTGAGTGCACTGGAAAAAATAAGTTTCTTTCTTGAGAATATTCCTTGAATATACGACTCCCATGATCTTGGAATACCATTTAGGGTAGTCATCACCAGTTTTTCATTTTCTACTTCATCTCCAATTGCACATAACTGATCTCTAATTCTAGAAACCTTTGTGAAGTAGGATTATATACTTTCATTGTTTTTCATCTTCATAGCCTTGAATTGAGTCCTCAAGGTCATCTTCCTATATATATTGGTCCCTTCAAATATGCCCTTCAATGCATCAAACATCTCTTTCAAAGTCTTCAGATAAGAGATGTGTGGGATCAAGTGATCCTTAATGGAATCAACTATGATCCTATTAGCTTTGATAAGATTCTTCTTGTGCTTTTATTTCTCCTATCTCCCTAAGGCTCCACAACTACCTCTATAACATACTTCTCCAAATCATGCTCTTCTAGGATAAGCATCACCCTATACTTCCATGCCAGGAAGTTCTCTGCTCCTTCAATCTTATCCTCAAGCTTGGTTTTGTTTGTCATCTTGATAAAATTGATAAATGAGAACCTCAAATGGAAATAGATAAAGTATAACTTACCAAATGAGATGCTTCAACCAAATGTTGAATTCTGAAAATTGGCTACAGGGTGTCCTAGGGTTTGTTAGAGAAACCCTCATTTTTCAACATTGAGATATTGAGAAACTAATTGGATGAAAATATGCATCTCCTAAGGTGAGCTGAGCAATTTACTTCTTTTTTTTATTCCGTGGACATATCCTCAAAAGCCCGATGCCCTAGTTCTCCGAGCTGTAGTGGTGGGCCCAAAAATGAAAATTCACAGAATGAGATTCTGCTTTGATAGAAATATGCACCCTAGTGAGGTGAGTTGACTCCACCCTATTTGTCAGCTGATATGTGGAGAGAGATCCCAGAAATAGAAACCCTAGTTTTTGTAGTTGCAGCGGCTGCACAATGTTCTCTTTCAGGATAGCTCTGATACCATGTTAGTTTTTTAAGTGTAATAACAATATGGATAACTAAAATATAAACAAGCACAACATGAACAATAGTACACAACAAATTTATCCTGGGAAAACGCTCTCGGGGCAGAAAAACCCAACAAACTTCTTCTATATAGATTCTGCCGAATGTACAATAGTATCCCTAGTGCAAAGACCCAAAAACAATAAGACTCTGAAAAGAAGCTATCCACTTGACTCTATCTCTCCTAATGATGCGAGCTCAATGTGTGAGTGAGGTGACCAAATGAGGAGGTCGAACTCCTCATTTATACTAGAAAAAACACTTGACATTTTTACTAATTAGGCCGGTTTGACTGTCCTAACTGGGTTGACCTGCACACTTTACAATAAAATATTCTTTTCTATATATTTCCAGGCCGACCTAACAATTGGGGTTTACATTGACTCTTTTAATGACTTTATCTTTTGTATGTAATATTATAATGTTTTCAAGGTAAACCATGAATCAATTGGAACAATGGTATCTTCTAAGATCCCATTTAGACACACAATTGTACTATCTACTTACAATAGAACAATAGTTGTATGCCTCAATAATTTTGTGAGATTTAACTTCAACATTGTATCCTTAGTCATTGCATTAATGGTTTCTCTTAATTCATTTAGGGTATTTTGTATGGATATCCATAGGGTTACCTAGGTATAAATACGTAGGATTGGGGATTCTTCCTAGCATAAAATCAACAGGATTCCCTATGACATTGATTGTGGGAGGATCCTTCTTCTTTCTGCCATGTTTTTTTTATAAAAAATTCCTTGATAAAATTATTCTAAATAGCATCTTATTCAATATATTGATGGATAAGAATTTTAACACAAGTTTTTGAGTTCCTCCAAAAGCATGTTCTTTGCATCTTCATCTTTCTTAGACTCTAGACTTTCAGGAAATGGAGGAATTTGAGCAAGTTGATCTCTTGGATTTTGATTTGCTACATTCTTTTCTTTTATATGATAATAAACAGTCTCTTAATATTTAGGAATCTCCTTGCGATGTTCAATTATGGTTGGAGGTGGTGGGTTTTGTACAATTTTCCCTTAATGTAGATCTAATTCATTGAGACTTAAGGAATCTAAAGAATAAGTTTGAAAATTTGTTATCTATTACTATATAAAGGTCGGACATGTCTATTATTGTTGGTATTTGGTACCATATGAGAAGGTATCTTACATTTATTTGGTTGGAGAGGGATTTAGATATGATTATGTGGTAAGGGAATCAAAGAAGCTTGGTGCTTTTGAGATCTCAAATTAGACATTGACCTTTAAAATGTGTAGGATGATGATAAGGAAAAGGTTAGGAATGAAAATATTGTTTTTGAATATTTTTCAATGGAAATTACATTTTGTTTGGAAATTAATATTGAACACTAGGAAATCCATCATAATACTAGTATGGGATTCCATAAGGAGAAAATAAGGCTGATTATAAAAAGGAGCATTTAGGCCAAAAAATAACCAAGGTTTTTTTTTATCTTTTTCTTTCTTCATCTTGATCTACATAGAATCCATTTGCATGGAAAGAGAGCAATGAATTTCAGTTCTCATGTCATCCAAGATATCTCCTATATCAAATTTAGTAAGTGTTGGGACTACAAGCTTGGATGATTGGAAAGAAATACTTTTTCCACCTTTGTTTTTTTTACTAGAAGACCTAGAGAAATTCTTATAGATTTGTTTTATATCACTATACTCTTCCTAGAATATATCTCCATTGTCTAATAAGTTAAAGGTTTCAATTAATTCTTCTCTTATCCTGCTATGGAATACAATCTTAAGGGATTCATAATCTAAGGTACAATTATGGGAGCTTTTATAGTTGAGTTTAAATCTCTCTTCATAGACTTCTAGGGGATGTTGGCTATCTGATTTGTTCTTTAAATTTCTTGTACTGACCAAGGTTCGATGCAGTTGTGGTCCAACAAAACCCTTCTTCACTAGCTATTTTGGAAGCAACCTGTGAATAGACTGAGGTCTCACCCGAGGCAAAGCTATGGGGGGCTTGCATAAGCACGTTTCTACAGCTAGGTGATGCACAGATAATAAACTGGTGAGCTGCGCGAAGTCACACCTACTTCACATTTACTTCTTATGCTACAACACACACTGGGACTGCGCTTACGGGTAGTTACACAATGCAATGTAACAACACACTCTGGGACTGCGATGAGGGATAGTTCCACACTCTACAGGCTCCATTGAATTAGTGTTACTTGTGTAACTATGCATTCAACATATTCAAAAGTACTCATGCATTCAAATATATGTGGTCAATACTTAACATATTACTCTCATCCACCATACATGTGAAAATACATATAAAAGCACGAACACACATATCTATAAGCATGAATGTAAACATAAACATATACATACACAATCACGCTCATTCATTCTCATAACACACTTATTTACGTGGTTCACCCCCAGTATGGGAGTTACGTCCACGGGAACTGTTGTTTGTATTAACGGGAAGGGTCAATAGTTCTAGTCCGCACACACAGCTGCAGACTCTTCTCTACAATAGGTCTTTGTGCACACAGCTGCAGAGCCTTTTCCTCTCTTCTTCTCTTTGCTCTTTACAATGCTTAGTATTTTCCAAAAGACTTAAGACCAAAAATATGACGATGAGAGACCAACCCTTCCCTTACAAAATTGCCCCTTTTATAGATCATGCTCGAGGGTCACGTCTTTACAATCATTGTGGGCCAAAATCCCTATAGTACCCAAAATTGGCACGGTTATCTCACTAACTAGGCCTGTCGTAGTCGAAAGCTACATCACTTGACTTCGACCGCCTTTCTGCGCCTCTTCTGACAGCCGCAGTCCTGACTGTGTGGCTATTACTGCGTATTGGCATGTCCCTTTCCGCCGCTCTGCTCCTTCTGCCGCTATCAGTCCACCACTCTGCTTCTAACGGTATCCGCCGCCCTGACTGTCTTAGTACTCTGTCTATACTAAGGTTACGGGTCGCTTTCCTCCAACTCCATGCCGCTCCTCAACCTGCTCCCGAGATTTGAGGATTCCTTTACCCAAAATAGGTCATTGCTGGACCTCGCTTCGCCTGTACTTCGCTGCCAAAAACAACTGGTGCATTGGAACCTCATGCTTCAAAACTGCTTCACTTGGGCCATGCCCAACAGGCCCCTAACACTCACATGTGGCTCGTCCCCGATCCACTCTTAGTAGGATCCTTCAGCTGCGCATCCTCTTGGTTATTTAACTTCGCTTCGAACTCCTAGTAGGTAACACTTAGCCGTGCAACCATCTCCTTAGCTTCTTGCTGAAAATATTTGACAGTCTCCAGCATCTCCTACGACATGACTTCTTGGGAATGCTCTTGCACAGTATGCGCAGTGGTGCAGCGTTCTTGTAAATTTTCTTCAATTTCTTCGGAGAGGGCAAGTGATTCTTCCTGCATGGGATGTAACCTCGCAAGGGTATCAGCTTCCTTTTCCCTCAGTACTTTCAGTTCTCGCTGCAAGTCCTTAACTTCACTAAATTTCTAGATTTTCTCTCTGGTTCGCAAGATTTTCATGGTTGCATTCATAGCATCCAGCTCAGCCTGTTGTTGATGTAGGTCATATTGAATCTTATGCATCTTAGGATCCTCCTGCAGCATAGTCCATACTCTAGTGGCCTGCTCCAATAGTTCTTGGCATTTCGCTACTTCTATGGAGATGGTATCGGTTGAAGCCCTTAGCACTACAGCTCTTTCTTCTACTATACTTGGAGGAGTACTAGGTGGGTTTTGAGTTTCCAAGTTAGCAACCTTTTCCTTGTAGGCAATCTCCCTACCTGCCATCTTTGCTTTAAGATCACTTACCACAGTACCGATCTTAAGGATGGTATCTTCGATCTCTGATTTCTCTTCGCATTCTGGAATCTGTGCACATACCGAAGCAACGATTTTTTCCAGCCTTCTTCTCTTCTCTTGCACACCATCAAGCTCTCTTGTTTTCTCCTCACATTCCTCTTGTAGCTGCTTATAATTTTGTTCTAAATGAAGGTGTTGATTGTAAGAGACTATGTCTCTATCTCTGATCTCTTCTACAACCTGCAGATCCAGATTGTGCAACCCCTCAATAGGTAGCATGCTAACATTGATATCCAGGTGCTCTAACCTCTTCGCACCTTCATCTAGCTCATCGTTTGGGAAGATGATACTAACAGGCACCATTCAGACCAAGTGAGTTTTCGTTGTCAAGGAAGTTGGCCTTCTCTTCTTTTGACTTGATTCACCTGACTTGCCTTCTGAATTAGATTCTCACACCAAGTCCCTCTGGACTTGTTCTATCCTTGCAACCATGCTCTTGATCTCTGCAAGATTGTTGTTTATCTGCACCTGAGTTTCTTTGCTTTTGCTGTCTTTTAGCGTGAGCACCTCTTCTAAGTGCTCAGTGACGCACATTGCAATGCAGTCATAATCATCATCATGTAACTTTGCTTCTGGAAGAGTCTTGGTTTCCTTGTGTTTCTTCCAGGGACCTTTCTCTGTTGCCGTGCTTTCAGAGTCATTTGTCTTCTCTCTTGCTGGAATCTGTGCAGTGTCTTTTTGTGCCTCGTATTTTCCTGTATCCTCTTTATCTATTGGATCTTTAGGTTCATTTTCCTCCGAGGTTGTTTGGATTATTATTGGTGAATCAACCTTCCACTCCGCTGGCCAATATTCCATAATCAAATCGATCTTCTGCACATCAAGCTGATAGTTCCCTAGGAAACACTCTAGATTCTGCTTCTCGGCCCTTGGCTGAATATAGATAAAGTGCAAGTCAGCCTTGAATATCACTCTTTGGAGATACTTGGTTGTCAGGTCCTTTGAGATGCATGGAGTTCACTATATCACATCGCAAAACTACCCAGAGTAAGTAAGGACCTATTGATTGTTTACGCGCTCTCTATCAGGCCTCGCATTTGCCCACATGTTGGAAAAATTTTCCGCTCGGCAATTTCCTAACATTACTGGAAGGTTTTTCTGGTACAATGGGTCCTTCCATCCTGTAAAATCAATTAGCACAATCAACCAAGAATAGTGAAATGGGATGCCAGTATCCTGAGTTTCGCGGACATCATCCAAGAACTCATTCGGTAAATAACTTGGCCAATTGTATGGTGTTTCATCTTGGTGTTCGAAGCTAGGAGAACTGCTACAGCCGGCACCTCTTGCGGTCTACACTTCCTCAATATTTTACCTGCTAGCATCTTGACAGTGAACTACGTAGCTGGGTCTTCAATTCCGTTTTTGATAAAACCCCGATTCCCCTTTATTAATTTATATTTTTCCTTCATTCGCTTGGAAAGCTCTTTGTCCTTCATCTTTCCCACAAAATTCGCTAATTGATCATCATCTAGCTTGCTCAGATGGGTGCTTCATTGGATGAGGTCAATATTGATATCAATCCCACGGTTGAGCCACAGATAGCCCCGGTGCATGCACGACAGCAAAGTGCACACCACCGCAGTACACTCGGGACTTCTTTCAAAATGTGGTATTTTGTAGAGATTTCTTCCTACGGGTAAGAAGAATCCCTCTTAGGATAAATCAAGAAATACTAACTCTATGCTAAGACAAAAAATGAAACCAATGTGATCTTGTTTCCTAGATTAAAAAAGTATTTTAGAGTTCTTGTATTGAAGAGAATGAGAGAAAGTAACTCACCTTCACTCTTGATGTTTTGTCCTGCTCGTCGTTCTGATCCTGAAGTCCTCGCGATGAACTTATTGAGATCAAACAATACACAAGCATATATAATTCTCCAATATCTCTGAATCACAAGTTAGAATCCAAATCCATATAGATACAAATCATGAAATTGAAATGCAATCAACACACATGAGTTGGGAAACAAGGCAAGTTAACTTTATTACAACTTGAAGATTCTTACAAAGGTTGCTTCATGTCCAAGCCAACTCCAGCTCCAAGTCCTTCCTCTAGATATCTCTACAAAAGGCTTATTATCATAGGTTGGATGCCCCCAAAAATCCCCCGCTTAGCCCATGGAAGGCCTCTCCTTTATCGTGTTTGGAAGGGTTAACCAAAAGGAGAGTAAAATGGATCTAAAGAGTGTTTAGTGGATCAGGCCTACTAAACAGAGAGAGGGGTTGGGATCGAATCAAAGCTGGTAATCCCAAGAAGATGTCTCGAAAGGTAAGATCCAAAGATCCATGGCAAAAAGGATAAAATAGGATTATCGCGCCCCTGGGTCTAAGCATAACGCGACATTATTGCACCTCAGGGTAGGAGCATAGTGTGGTAACCCTAATTATCGCGCCCCAATAGATGTGCAAAGCACAATAATTCTTGCAGATTGGGTCAATTTGGGTGACATGTGGCAGGTGAGATGTTGTCTTTAGTGTTCAGGCAATACACTTCATTCCCGGGTGTCCAGATGATCATTAAGGGAAAGTGTCATTTAGGTCACTTGGTGTGAGGATGCGACACTAGGGTTTAGTGTGTAATATTGAGGTATAACATGGTATTAGTAGGAGATTCAACAACCCGGACTGCACCATCATCTTGAGCCAGTCCTGTGCGACGATGATAGGTTTCCCTGTTTTCTCGTCATTCCTTCGGCACATATATTGGTCAGGCTATAAATGAGGATATTTTTTTTATCTTTAGGGCCCTTCCCCTCTAAGATATCATGATCCAAGAACTTACATCCCCCTATCTTTTTGAGTAAGTTCTCACGGATACGCAAATCGCTGGAAATCAGTGGTAAAGAAATTGCATATTGTGCATTCTTGAATAGTTGAACCGCTGGCGCATCAAGCCTTCTGGGTGGAATATACTCATGTGTGAGGTATATTGGCCTGTCCCCATGTGTGAGGTAGATCAAATTCTCAGGGTCCTTTATCAGCTGCTTATCCTTTCACTGCATGGCTGGTGCATGGTGTCGCGAGCTTCTAGACCTAGAACCCCTCTCTGGAACAGACTTTTTGACATGCGTTTTCATTAACCCCACAATCCTAGAGTGTTTAAAGTCCCTCACAACATGTTCGACTGTTGACTGCTCAGAAATCAACTTGGGAATTGCTCTGTATGTTCTCAAGATTGCTCGTGCACTCACTGGTAAAAACTTAAACTCTTCTTGTGGTAAAATGAAAAATCACAGTAAAGCCCGCGAGTCTATGTGTAGTACTATTTATTGGCACATATAACCTTGAGGAGAGCCCACAAATGGCTAGATAGAAATTAAATGTTGTGACCATTGGCCAAATCCGCTGAGGATGTTCGTCCTTTCCTTCATTGAATGCGTCAGAAAAGGCTAACTTTGCGTCAAATGCAAAAGCGATCGTTGGAAAAAACACTATACAACGACTATTTTTCTGACCGACATTTTAACGAATAGTTCCTTCGAACTTCGCTCACGACTTAGAAATTTTTTTTGAAGTTCCTCTGTGCACTTGTGCTCTTTCATTTTTAACTTCACAGCTGCGCTTCCTACTTGTACTTCGCATCATAGCTTCCCACGTGCACTTTGCATCTTAGCTTCCGACGTGCACTTCACATCTCATATTTCACAGAACTTCGTGTTTCACCAAAATTGTGTACAGACTCTGCACAAATTTTAGTGTGCAATTTCACCTGTACTTGACACTTAAAATTTTATTTGTTATTGATCAACTGAGGTCTGGTGAAGTAGGACTATCCCTGTAGGGTTTTAGTCTACTTCCATTAAATTACCTAGGAGGTTTTCTCCCATTAATGTGGCTAGCTAAACTGCACCACCATTAGTAGCATTCTTGCCAACATATGTCCCTAGCCAATGCATCTTAAATTTTCCAGGAAACTTCAAGAATCTGCTATCATAGAGGAGGACAATATCTCCTACCTGGAAGAATTTGTGCTTGATATGCCTATCATGCCATGCTTTTTCTCTTCCTTTTTGTACTTGTTGGTGAAATTCTGCAATGAAGCGATCTTCTTCTAGCCCAACTGATTGGAGTAGCTTTGCTTCCACTGTCTCATCATCTGCCATGTCTATGAAAGCTGCAATTCTCAAACTTGGTACTATGTATTCCATTGGCATCACATATTCCTTTCCGTATGCTAACCTGAAGGGTGTATGACTTGTCAACTTCTTGCAAGTTGTCCTATATTCCCATAACACAACTGGTATTCGTAGATACCAATCATCCCCGTTTCTATTACATACCTTAGTCATCGCATTTTCCAACACTTTGTTAAAAGCCTCAACAGTGCCATTGGGCTGTGGATGATATGGTGTGCTCTTCTGATGGTAAATCTGAAATTCCTCAGTTAGGTATTCAATGGTTCTATTCAAGAAGTGAGTTCCTTGATCGCTCATTATGATCTTTGGATATCCAAACCTTGTGAGGATGTTTTAAAAAATGAACTGCGCAAAAGTAACTATGCTACAGTCCTTCACTAGTTTTGCCTCTTCCCATCTGGTTAGATAGTCTGTAGCCATATTAATGTATTTCAAACCAATTCGCTTTCCTGGTGGGTTAATAGGTCCCACAAAATCAATATCCCACTTATCGAATGCTTGCAATTTTAGCTGTGGTATCAATGGCATTTCATCTCTACGATATGGCTTCCCTGTTCTTTGGAAAACATTGCAACTACGTCAATGCTCCTTTGAATCCTTGTGTAGTGTAGGACACCATATTCTTGTTCTTAAAATTTTATGTGCACTATCTCTTCCCGCGTAGTAGTCTCCAGACACCCCTAAATGTGCTTCAGCAAGTATCAATGGTTTCTCGTGTTCTAGCACACACCTACGTGACACTCCATCTGATCCTAGATTGTATAATTGTCCTGCAATTATGGTGAAGTCAACTGCTTTAACTACTGACTGTTTCTTCTGCTGCATAGTAAACTCCGTAGGTTCCAACCCTATGGTTAGGAATTCTACAATATCCTTATAATATTCATCTGCTATTTGGATAACAAACAACTGCGCATTTGGTAGAATCTCCTCCAGGTTGGTAGGTTATTCACCTGATTCGATTCTGGAAATATTGCCAGGTCCTGAGTTCATCCTTCCTGGCTTAACAACGCTTTCAAAATCATACTCCTGAAAGAGTAACAACCATCTACAGATTATTCCCCCTAACAATTGTTTATTGACCAAGTATTTCAAAGCTGAGTGGTCAGTAAACATACAGAAGTGCGCACCTAGTAGATAGTGCCTAAACTTCTGCAATGTGTATACCATGGATGAGCCTTCTCTTTATGTTGTGGTATAATTCTTTTCCGTCGAGGATAGCTTTCTGCTTGAGAATGCAATAGGATGGTTGATGCTTCTCACCTGGTTGAGATAGCACGATGCCAAGTGCCATGGATGAAGCATGTACATGTACGTGGAATGGCTTGATCCAGTTTGGAAAAACTAATATAGGCATAGTTACCATCCTATCTTTCAATGTGTCCAATCCTTTCTAATAGGTCGTCAGTCCATATGAAATTCGCTTCCTTCTTCAACAATTTTTCCATAGGCACAGTGATTTGCGCATATCCTTTGATGAAATTCCTGTAGTATCCTGTGTGCCCCAATGTAGTGGATAGATGGTTTACTGAATTAGGTGCTGGAAAATTCACAATAACTGCGATTTTAGATGGATCAACCATTAACCCCTGTTTACAAATAATGTGTCCCAATAGAATTCCATAGGGAACACAGAAGATGCTTTTCTTCAACTTGAGGGAGATCTGATGTTGTCTACACTTCTCTAACCTCATTCTTAAGCTGAAATAATGGTTCTTCGATAACCCAAAACTGTCCAATCATCAAAATACACTTTTAAAAATTTATGGATAAAATCCTTGAATTCAACAACAACTACTCTTGAAAAAATAGCAGGTGCGTTCTTCAGACCAAAGGGCATAACTGTGTACTGAAATGATCCCCATTAAGTGGAAAATGTGGTCTTGTGCCTGTCTTCTATATCAATTATGATATGAGGATATCCAGAAAATACATCAGTGAAAGAGTATGCTTCTTTCCCTCCAACATTTTCTAAAACTTCATATGTGAATGGAGTAGGAAATGGGTCATGTAGCGATGCATCGTTTAATTTTCTGAGATCTATGCAGATCCTAATTTCGCCTTTAGTTTTCTTTTTTCTTGGATAACCATGGGGCCTATCCATTCTGAATCTTCTACATGTTCAATGATTCCTACCTCAAGCATCTTATACAGCTCTGCTTTTACCCTTTCTTTGTATCTTGGATTTAGTCGATAAGGTCTTTGGTTAATGGGCTTCGCATCCAGCTCAAGAGCTATTTTCAAAACTCCCAAGTCGCCCAAAATGCCTTTCATTTCGGAAAAATTCGTAGGTAATAAGTCTTCATATTCGCGGAGTAAATCTGCTATCTGCGTGACTGTCTCCTCATCCTAGTAATCCCCTATAGAAGTGAGCTTCAGAGTTCCAATGTTCACTTTTCGAGTTTTTACATGAATTTCCAATGGAGGTTCTTCGACTTCACGCTCTCCTTCCAAATTGGTTATGTTAACATTGAGTGGGTCATCGTCCTCGCTTTCCTCTTCATCTTTGTCTAAAGCGAAGTTATAACATTCCAGGGCATGCTATAGCTGTCTTTCCCACTCTGGTTGTTCATACACAGGTTTGGGTGTGTCATTGAATACCTTCTTTTTGATGACCTGCAAAGCCTCATTTATACTTGGACAATCATCCTCAAAACTGAAAGTTGCTTGGAAGTTCTGAACCATGATAGACCATTCTACTGTTCCTCTGCGAAGCTCTGTTTCTGTGTACCAATTCTTCGGAATTTGTTCCAATGTGTGCACAAACCGATGGACCCATTCTGCTTGCGGTACATGTGTCCATGATTTAGTGCAAAGGTTTATGTGATCTCTAGGATTAGTTTGTCCATTATATTTCACTTGTAAAAGCTCAGTCTATTCTAGAAATATGATCTTCATCATGTGCTTACATTCTTCCCATGTGGTTAGATTTTTCTTATGCGCAGGCACCATCTAGTAGGTGTAGCATGCAATGCTGTATCCAATGCTGCTAACTTATGTTCATCTGAAACTGATATAAGATATTCTTGAAAAAATGCATGAATATTACTCAAGCCATCATAATTAGGGATTGGCATTACCTCTGTTCCAATCCAGTGCAATGATCTCGTGAGCTTCGAGCATCTTCTTGCATATACTTCATGCATCCTGCTCTACCAATTCTCTAGTCCTGCATTTGATTCTGATATGCAAGAGTTGTCACATCACCAACTCAATGTTCCATCATCAGTAGGATTGACGTAATTTTTTTGATTCACCGTCATCTTGCAGATATGATCCAGATATTGAGCTCTACATTCTTCTCTTATTGGTTCAGTGTATCTATGTCCTTGTGAAGGATCCAAGGGTGTGATGAACCTGATATCTGTTCCTTAGAATATCATCTGCTTCTTTTTTAGGTTGATAATTGCAAGGTTATCAATTGCCCAATCTATCCCCAATAGTGCAGGATAGGGTTGTCTATCATCTACGATCTCGATCACTTCGAAGTCTGCTCTACTTCGCACTCCATCAATGTCAACAACAAGATTTGCTAACCTCCCAAATGGTAGAACCTTTTGCTGATTGGATACCCCTCAACTGTATTGGTGACCATGTTAACTTTGGCTTTCCCATTTGTTCCCATGTCTTCTTTGTCAAGACATTTACTTCTGAGCCTAATTCAAGGATAATCTCATCCATTTCAAACTCCCCGATCTGCGCACTTAGTCTCATTTCTCTATCGGTTATTTTGTGATTATTAATGTGGTGAACCACTCTATGTGCTTCACTCACTACATTACACTGCTCGTAATGACTTAGTAGACTTTGTAACTCTGCTAAAGAATTTTCATGTTTTAACAACTTCATGTAGCTCTGTAAAATCTGCGCAACATGACACATCATGTCTGTTGCAGTACGTGATCGAGCATATGAAGCTGGCATATCCATCACAGGCGTGGTCTCACGTCATAACTTGATTCTTGGAGTTAAAGGTTCTATCTCTTTGAAGGTTTCTCTTCATTCCATGAAGACTTCTTTTTCTTTGTTTAGGTTGAAAGCATGCCCGTTTTCTAGTTGCTTTTCTTATCTAAGCCCCTTCAGTAGGCTTCTATTTAGCTTGATGATTCTCAGAAGTCGAACCTTCAATTGTTTGATATCCACCTGTCGTGGCTCCACTTCGCATTACAACATGAATGTTGCAATTTGTATTCTGTTTTTCAGCTGCGATCATCTGTATGTTTTGATTCTGTGCTTCTGGTCTTCTTTCTTTCATTTTTCTTGCAAAACAGAGCATACCTCAATGACATTTTCAAATGATTTACAATATTTACAAGTATTACAAGGGTTCGTATAGTCTCTAGCTAGATGTCTTGGTTGAGCGAAGTTATAACACACAATCTGACCTCTGCCTCTTCCCTTTCTAGTGTTTCTTTCGCTGCCTTTGAATCCACCATGCCCTCTGTATGTGCCTTGGTCATACTGCACATTTTCAGTGTTGTTCTGCGTTTCCCCTTGAACTCTGTATACATCATGTTTTATTTCTTTCATGAGGTCATATGCTCTGCAATTGTTATCATCGTGGCCATTTGACTTACATAATGTGCTATGCAGGTTCTTCAGTGTTTGCACACACTTTTGAAGTAAGTAGCAGTATTCTGGGCGATGTACTCTACATCGAAAAATCTCACACCATGGTCCTTGCTATTGATTTAATGGGTTTGGTGCTCCACTAGTGATGTAATATCTAAATACCAGACAATGTTCTTTAGAGTGTCCTTCTCCCTTACACTTTGTACACCAAACCTCTTCTCGGGTTTCTTTCCCTTTCTTCATATTTTGCTATTGTAACGTCAAATTTGCTAGTTGGGTCTGTATCTGAACCATACCTATGCTAGTCTCTCCTATAGGCGAAGCCTCTAGTTTCATTGCAATTTCTAGGGCCTCTGTCTGTGAAGTAGCTTTCTGTTGCATCAATAGTAATCTGATATGGGGTAATAGTGCAACTATAAACCATTCTTGGTGTTGTTGTGGTTCTATGTCAAAGATGACTTGATCTAACAACGCTTTGAACTTTTGATCAAATTCCCATATTGAATCACTCGGTTTTTGCTTAATTTCTTTCATCTCTGTGATACACTGTGATTCTGACTTGGGTCTTTTAAACTCTCTAATGGGTGCAGTTCTAATCTTCGCTAATGTCTTATTCTGTCCAACAGAGTACTTCATAAACCATGTTAAGGCTCTGTCCTTGAATGTGGTAACTAGTTGTGCTTGTCTAATAGCATCACTGTGTACTTGTTTAACATTCCACACGGCTTCACAAAGAAACCAATGTTGCTCTGGGTCTTCAAGACCAGTTCGTTTGAATATAGGAAACTTAATTTCATCTGTCATTCTTCATCTAGGAGGCGTAGTGTGCTGTGAGGACTTAGGTATACTACTACTTGGAACGTTCTAATGACTGGTTCCTGCGATGTTACTACTACCGTTGTTCTATGGGTTAGTAGTATTTTTGTTGTAACTGGAGGTTTATGCGAAGTGATGGGATGATAGGTAGTTACTCTAGGCTCTGTTTCACTATCAACCTCAACCTGATATGAGTCCCTATTACTTCCTAACTCAGTTTCTAGAGAGATGCGAGGTTTGGGTTCATCATACCTCTTTGTAGTGCTAAACTTGTATCTTTTACCACTTCGTAATGTATAGATATTTTCCTCAGTGTCACTGTCTGTGTTACTGAACATTACTGACTTAAGTTCCTAAGGTGCTTATTGCATTCTTAAGACACCTTTTTCTGCTAACAACATTTTAATATATAAAGTGAGATTTTTCAGGTACTTACCTCTAATCCCTTGAAGAAATCTTCCTATGCTACACTGTAAGACTTCAGAGTGTCCACAAAAAATTATGTAACATATCCTTCTAGTACGCTATCGAGCCCGAATTCTACTGCTCTTGAGATTGGGCTATCCACTGCTTTAAGTATCTGAATCAGTTCTGGATTCCACACCGTAGGTTATCCAACTTAAAAGCAATTTTTTCGCTCTGTGAGCCAAGATATCCACTCGTGTAGCTCATTGCTGAAGGATGCGAAGAAAATTTTGTGTATATCAAAGAAAAGATATCTCTATAACCACTCTTCCGCAGATAAGCGCGGATGTTTGTTTTATTTATTCACAAACTCTTCCTTTGTCTTAGTTACCCAGTTTTGTATCTCCGTGTGCTCTAGATTCCAATTATCGGAGCACATCACCAGTTCAAGCGAGGAAACATAACCATTTGTTGGCTATCTGCTTTGTTCTTTAACTTTCTTGTACTGACCCAGGTTTGGCGCAGTTGTGGTCCAAAAAAACCCTTCTTCATCGGCCCTTTCAGAATCAACCTACGAACAGATAGAGGTCTCGCCTGAGGCAAATCTATGGGGGGGGATGCAGAAGCACATTTCTACAGCCAGTTGATGCACATATAATAAACTGGTGAGGTGCGTGAAGTCACACATCTACTTTGCATTTACTTCTTATGATACAACGTACACTGGGATTGCGCTTACAGGTATCTACACAATGCAATGTAACAACGCACTCTTGGACTACGCTGAGGGACAGTTCCACATTCTACAGGCTCTGCTGACTTAGTGTTACTTGTGTAACTACGCATTCAATATATTCAAAATTACTCGCGCATTCAAATATATGTTTTCAATACTTAACATATTACTCTCATCCACCATACATGTGAAAATACATATAAAAGCACGAGCACACATAGCTATAAGCATGAATGTAAACATAAACATAGACATACACAATCACACTCATTCATTCTCATAACACACTTATTTATGTGGTTCACTCCCAGGATGGGAGCTACGTCCGTGGGAACTTTTGTTTGTATTAATGGGAAGGGTCAACAGTTCTAGTCTGCGCACACAGCTTCAGACTCTTCTCTACAATAGGTCTTTGCACACAAAGCAGAAGATCCTTTTCCTCTCTTCTTCTCTTTACAATGCTTAGTCTTTTTCAAAAGACTTAAGACCAAAAATATGACCATGAGAGACCAACCCTTCCCTTACAAAATTTTTCCTTTTATAGATTGTGCCTGAGGGTCACGTCTTTACAATCATTGTGGGCCAAAATCCCTATAGTACCCAAAATTCCCCCAAAAATGGCATGGTTACCCCACTAACCAGGCTTGTCATAGTCGACAGCTACATCATTTGACTTTGGCCGCCTTTCTGCACCGCTTTTGGATTTGACACCTCTTCTGGAAGCTGCAGTCTTGATTGCGCGATTCTGACTGCGTACTGGCACGTCCCTTTCCATTGCTCTGCTCCTTCTGTCACTATCGGTCCTCTGCTCTGCTTCTAACAGTATCCGCCGCCCTGGCTGTCTTAGTACTCTGTCTGTAATAATGCGTCAGGTCGCTTTCCTCCAGCTCCATGCCACTCCCACCCTGCTCTTGGGATTCACAGAGTCCTTTACCCAAAATAGGTTGCTGCTGGACCTCGCTTCGCCTATACTTCGCTGCCAAAAATAATTGATGCGATGGAACCTCGAGCTACAAAACTGCTCCACTTGGGCAATGCCCAACAGGGGATCATTTTCTCCTTGTACCATCCTAAAAATATCATACCTTGTGTATTTGAATTTACATTAGTACCTATACTTCTCTATGAAATTTTGTTTCATTTGTTCCCATGAAGCAATACTAGTCCCTTCTAAGCTCATAAACCATCTTAAATCTAAACCTTTTAAAGTAGAAGGAAACAATTTAATTTTTTGGCCATTTGAGGCATACTCATAAGTCCTACATACTACTTTAAACTTGAATAAGAATGTATTTGGACCTTATGTAGTAAGTCAATGGAAATTAGGAATAACAACCAGATTGATATTCTTCATATTTGCTTGTTCATTGGTTCCCTTGTTGGGAAAATACAAAATTTATAGCTTCTCTTCATCTACCATTGGACTATTTACTGGAGATTGTTCTTCATCATCCTCTCTATCCTTAGATTGGTTTCCAAAACCTTTAAAATATTTCTTAAAGATACCATCTCCAACCTCAGTTTGGTAGGAAAACTATTCAATGATTATGAAGTCTATTTGACCTCCCTCTATCCGTATTTATTGATTACTCACACATGTTTCATAGAAATAGGGTTCTTTTTATAAAAAAACTACCAAATTTGTCTATGATTCAAGTCATTCATAATCCGTGGAAAAGGTTCCAAAAAGTGACAGGACAAAGAAAACTAGAAAGAGATGATAATATCCCTAATTGTAACTTTAAATTGTCAACATGAGGACATACAAACTTAAGAGGTACCATGCACTATGTATGCATCTATAGGAGGATTAAAGGATAATTGTAAAGTGCCATATTAGGATGTTAAACCCATCTTTATTCAATTGATCACCCTTCCCTTCTAGCTAGTCATATTTGTATCATTTTCCATGCTAACAAGCAAGGAGCCCAATTGACCTTCACTATTTATCATAGTTGTGCAATCATCCCAAAGAAGAATAAATTTGGATGAAACACAACAAGTAGTAGAATCCTAATAAAACAGCTAAAAAATAACAAAATGCAAATAAAATAACTTAATTATTGGAAATGAATTAGAATAAACAAAATTGCATACATTCATACAAACTACTCACTATAGGAAAAATATAGTTTACTGGAAATGATTAAAGTTGAAACAAATTACAAAATTGAAGATAGCTAAACATATACTTGATTCCAAATGAAATGGAATAAAAAAGTCATGTAATTCCTTCAGGGGGACCTCCCCAAGGCTTTCATAAGGATCTAAGAAGGAGGTCAAATACTTAGGATGTCATGTCCCCTCATTGATGATTAGTGGAACGAGTTCCTATCCCAACCAATCCCTTGGGTTGAGGAGGAAATTTCATGCACTTGGGGTTAATTTTGAAGTAAAGGCATTAGGAAGTTTAATTTTATTTTTATCCTAAGTTTGAAATGCACTTGGTAGAAGTAATTTTCAATATTATATATTTTTATTTTGGAATAAAGTGTGTAATATCCACAACTGTGCCTTAGAGGATAATGTTAACTAAGAGGTAACTTGCAAGACAATAAAAGATAAGCAACCAAAGCAAGGAAAGAAGGAAAATGAGAAGAAAGCAGAATAAAGCAAAAATGCAGGACAAAATCAGGACTAAGAAGAAAAGTAGGACAAAGCAGAAAAGTAGGACAAAAGTAGAAAAACATGATAAAAACGAAAAGAAAGAAAAAGCAGGACAAAGCAAAAAATAAGGATAAGGCAAAAAAGCAGAATAAGGAAAAAAACTAGAAAAAAACAGAAAAAGCAGGATAAGGTAGAAAATTAGGAAAAAGCAGGATGGAAAATAAAAATTAGGAAAATAAAAAGAAACAACAAAAGCAAAAGAAAAAGCAGAAAGCAAAGCAAAGCAGAAAGCAAGGCAAAAGTTAAAGCAGGAAGCAAATAAAAGCAGAAATTGTTAGGAACCTATGTCAACCCTTCTCTTTACTATGTTAGTATATTGTTGTTGGACGCATATACTTTGTAAGTCGTCCTGTAGTATTTGTTGATCCGTAGTTTATATTAGCCCATAGTATTGACCCATAGTATTGGACGCATATGCTTTGTAAGTCATCCCGTAGTATTATATGTCTCATGGTTTTGACTCATAGTATTGGGCATAGACTTAGTATATAAGTGTGTGTTGAGGTCATTGAAGGCACCGTGAAGTTAATTGTATTGAGCTTGCTCAAAGGAGGTTGCCCCCTCGAAGTGGCCCGCGATCAATATAAAAGCGATCCTGTTCTATTATTTCTGATATCTCGTGTATTTGCATTAATTAATTATTGTAGGTACATCACATCTGGTATCAGAGCACTTTCCTTGGCACAAGTGGGAAATTTTTTTTCTTTTTTTGGGTGGCGACTTTCAGATCAATTTCTGAAACTTTCTGCACAAAATTAGAAGAAACTGATTGCATATCTAAATTTCTCTTTCAAAAATACGCAGTTTCAAAAAAAAATCATCTCATTTGGAGTTCTAAAAGTGAAGATATCGCGGATTTAAAATCAGCAATTTTTCAGAATTTCGGTGACGGTCGCGAAAATTGCGGCAAGAAAATCTTTTGACCGAGTGCCTAGATTTCTATTCCGCTTTCATGGGTAGAAGCAGAGTGGTTGTTCCAGTTCCGGAAACATGCTATAATAGCGATTCTGAGCAATATAGATCCGATTTTTGAACATTGGGTGGAATTTCTGCCCAAATTTTTTTCTGTTGCAGGTTCGGATCTGGGAATAATCCCTATCCGCTTAACTGTGGGAAGTACTTGGGCATAAGCCCTAAAACTCATTGTGAGGAGTACCACAGGAACCCTGAAGTAGCTGGCCATTGAGAGGACCTGCCAAGCGAAAAGGGCAACGACCCCTACCTGATTGACTAGTTCCCACCCGTGAGGTAAACCAAGAGCTGTCGTTTGTGGCCAAGCGGTTATCAGTTTTACCTGAGCCGTGGAGTGAGGGGTACTGCCCCAATATGTAAGCCGTCAGACAGCATTGGTGGCCGAGTGAATCCCTTGAACCGATAGGAAGCCGCACATACCTGGGGTCCATATCTATTTTCAGTTGCCCAATTGTAGATTTCCTCTGTCCAGAACTGTTGCCGGTCAGTTCCGCGCCATTGCAGATCCATCTGTTGCCGATCACTTCCGCGTCGTTGCAGATCCCTTCCTGAAAAATCTTCTGCTTATGGTTGTCACCCGCACAAGAGCAAAAACCATGGAGGAAGCACTTGCAGCCATCCAAACCAAACTCCAATATTTGGATGAAAAATTTCTCAGCCTCCATCTTCAACATTCAGCCATGAACAATACCAGACAACCAGAATCTTTTGCAGCCACTGGGTTCTCTTCTTCTAGCAATTTTCGTGGGCCGAAGCTTGATTTTCCTCGCTTCAACGGTACTGATCCAACTGGATGGATATACCGGGTAGAACAATATTTTAGTCTGCATAATACTTTTGATGTTCAGAAAGTTCCACTTGCATCCTTTCATTTGGAGCAGGAAGCCCTTCAATGGTACCGTTGGTACATCAAAGCTCATCCCGAGCCAAACTGGACAGATTTTTGCCACCTCATTTTGCCGCAATTTGGTCCCAGTGCTTTTGACGACTTCACAGGAGCACTCACTAAACTTCACCAAACTGGCACAGTGAGAGAGTATCAGACGGAATTTGAGAAACTAGCCAATCACATAGAAGGATTGTCTGATGAATTCTACAGGAGTTGTTTTATCAGTGGTCTCAAGGATGAAATCCGCTCAGAGGTCAAAATGTTTTGTCCCAACACAATGATGGAAGTCCTAGGGTTGGCTAAGCTGGCCGAGGACAAGATCGCAGCTCAACAACGCTCCAAACCCACCTTTGTTCCCTTCAGAAATATGGGTTCCCAACGACCTTCCATCACGCCTGCTCCTCAACCAACTCCTATCAAGCATTTGTCTGAAATAGAAATGCAGGCACGCCGAGAAAAAGGGCTTTGCTATAATTGTGATGAGAAATTCACTCGGGGACATAGATGTGTTTAACAAAAGCTCTATCTCTTGGATGTGGATTCTCTGCCTGCCTTAGAACTTGGTGAAGAAGCTACAAATACAATAGATGATCAGGTCGACATTCAACACCTGCCTGTTGACACCCCATCTCAGGACGACCCACCCGAGATCTCTCTCCATGCTGTAACTGGAGTCACCACCCCACAAACAATGCGAGTCAGGGGATACTTCAAGAAGTTCCCTCTTACCATCCTCATTGATTCTGGTAGCACTCATAACTTCATTGACCCTCAGATTGCCAAACAAGTTGATTGTTTTGTCCATCCTTTCTCCAACTTTGAAGTCATGGTTGCCAATGGGGGTACCTTACCTTGCAAGGGGAAGTGTCACAATGTGTGAATCTCCATGGAAGATTATAACCTACGCTCTGACATGTTTGCCTTGTCCTTAGGCGGATGTGATGTGGTTTTGGGCGTTCAATGGTTATGCACACTTGGCCCCATCTTATGGGATTTTGCGGAACTTTGGATGCAGTTCAAAGTCAATGGGGCACAACAAAAATTTATGGGCTTACAACCAGGGTCTCTCTGCATCATCAGTTCACATCGCCTGCAAAAAATCCTTAAGAAGAATTCACATGGTGTCATCGCTCAGCTCAATTCCATTCAGATGCACCCATCAACACTCTCCACTACTTCCTTGGATAGATATGCAGGTATCTTTGCTGAACCAATGCGCTTGCTGCCTTCAAGAGACCTTTCTGGTAAGAATGTAGCCACATCTACCTCTCAGCAGGAAATGATGGCTATTTTGCATACAGTACAGAAGTGGCAGCCATACCTATTACGGAATTATTTCTGCATCAAGACTGATCTCCCGAGTCTGGAATTTTTTTTGGAACAATGGGTCTCCTCCCCAACACACCTGCAATGGGTTATCCAACTCATGGGTTGTCCCTATGTGATCACTTACAAGAAGGGTAAGGACAATATGGTGGAAGATGCTCCTTCTCGCACAATTGATGACCCAGTTTCTCTTATAGCTCTTTCTCTGCTTGTTCCAAATTGGTTGCAATATGTTCGACAGGGCTATATCTTCTATGAACTCCATGCTTCTTCATCAACAGGGCACTCTGGGTTCCGCAAAATGTATGACCAGGAACAATGTAACTTCTTTCGGTCGGGACTAAAAGTGACAATTCAACAGATGGTGGCTGATGATGATACTTTCCAAGTCAACGAGGGGGAAACGACACTCCTTTCGGGATTGCTCAAACCCGTTCCCATCCCTACACAGCTTTGGCCAACTATTTCTATGGATTTCCTCGCAGCGCTCTGGTGGTACAATATCACATCTCAAAGGACACCATATGAAGCAGTCTATGGAAGAACACCGCCTGTTCTTCTTCCATACACCCTTAGCAGTTCTCCAGTTCAGGAAATTGACTCGATTCTTCGAAACCGCGATCAGATTCTTCTCATTCTGCAGGACAATCTTCACATGGCCAGAATTCGCTTGAAACAACAAGCCGATCAGCACCGTTCTGAGCGCATTTTCCACGCAGCTGACAGGGTTCTTCTTCATCTACAACCTTCCAAGCAATCCTCCTTGACACTCTAAAGGCATCAGTGGCCCGAAATGCAAACCGAGGATGCTACCAGGGAACCACTCCTTCAGATTCTGCAGCAATTTCTCCAACCAAAGCTTTGAGGACAAAGCTTTTTCTAAGGGAGAGGGGATGTTAGGAACCTATGTCAACCCTTCTCTTTACTATGTTAGTATATTGTTGTTGGACGCATATGCTTTGTAAGTCGTCCTGTAGTATTTGTTGATCCGTAGTTTATATTAGCCCATAGTATTGACCCATAGTATTGGACGCATATGCTTTGTAAGTCATCCCGTAGTATTATATGTCCCATGGTTTTGACTCATAGTATTGGGCATAGAATTAGTATATAAGTGTGTGTTGAGGTCATTGAAGGCACCGTGAAGTTAATTGTATTGAGCTTGCTCAAAGGAGGTTGCCCCCTCGAAGTGGCCCGCGATCAATATAAAAGCGATTATGTTCTATTATTTCTGATATCTCGTGTATTTGCATTAATTAATTATTGCAGGTACATCACAGAAATCCAGGAAAAAGCTAAAGCATAAAGAAAAGCAACCTTATCCACTCCATGAGGGTTCCTTATCCTATCTTACTTTATCAACATGTCACCTAAATCTATAAAAGAAGGATTACAACTCCATTTCACATCTTTTGATCATTTGTGATTTGAATTGAGTGCAATTTTGCCTCATTGACCTGGGAGATGTGGCCCTATCCTAGCTAGGATATGTGACCCATGCTTTTAATTAAAGGATGATGACATCCAGTCTTCATCATTGAGTCTACTGCAGGTCTTGAAGTCTAATCCATTGGTTGGTTTTCTCGTTGTGCGGTTCAACTCCTTCATTCAGTATTAACAGTGTTGGAGGGCCGAAATGGAGGTTATGGTTTATACCTTTTTGATAATTTATGGATGCTGAGACCTATTACATTGCCTCCATATCATCATTTCAAATAAGAAACACTTTTTGTTTCATAAAAAAAGGTGTCAGGATAAGCAAGTTATGGCCATTTTACTAGATATAGGGATTCCAGCTGTGAAGAACGTGCCCTTATTTTTCTATCTAGTTTGGTGAATGCACCCTATGAGATTCCATGAATATTGGTACTCCTTCCATGAGAATCCATCTTCTCCATATTCATCATCATATCATATCCAGTGGAGGATCCTTCTCTCCTTTTTGTTTCGAAGACATCCACATTCATGGACTGTGAGATTTACTGTATTTGAGGTTCATTGAGAAAACTGAGGTTGTAATGCTAATATGTTAATGTATAAAACTATTGAACCTGGTTATTATTTCTCCTATATTCAATATTAATTCATATTGTGCTTCAAATGATAAATTCAAAATCATTGGAGTTTGTTTGCATCTATATCTCTTAAGACTAGCTCATTGAGCCATTTTAATTGACTAGTTCTCTAGGATTTGTGATATTTAGAGCTCTGTGAACCAATTTTACTTTATGAAGGTTTATGTAGGTTTTTAATGGTCTGTAGAATGCATCCCAAGTCCAAAATCATATATTTGATATCCTTATAGGCTTATTGTGTTTGTATATTTCAAGACTAGCTCGCTAGGCATGAATTCATGACTAGTTTTGCAGTAAATTTAATGAAACAACCTATGGTTATCTATTTTCTGTTATGAAAATTATTACAAGTCCATAATACATTAATTAATCCAAACCAAGCATCATACTAATTTTTCATGACCCTCTCAACCTGTTTGGAAGAGCCTGGAAACAAACTATTTGAGCAGTCCATCCTAGCACTCTTTCTCCCCTTGACTCCAAACACTACTAGAACCTCCCAAAACCTATGTGAGAATTGTACAACAGTACATTAGGGGGTTATGACCTGTTATAAACCTATGGTTTATTTTAAGTGTAAGTGAAATACTTTAGTAGGAATATGCTGGTGTGCCCAAGAAACCTTGGAGTAGACTTCATCATGGATGATGTTTGAAACATAAATGGCCTGATCAGTACATTGTGATTAGAAATCAGATCTGACATTGATGTTGTTTTCCTTGCTATTGCACAATTACCAGTACATTTGGCATATCCAAAAGTGTCCACCAGTCAAGCTTTGGATGGGTTAATCACTAACCAAGACTAGTTTCATCTTAACTAGTTTTGAAGACTAGTTATTGTTATACAATTTCCTGATTTTTAAAGATGAATTTGAGTTGATATCCTATGAGATCAGATCAGGGATATTACATAGGAAAATAAAAACTACTTGTTTATTCATGACTTGAAAATTACATAATGGAAAATAATTAAAAGTATCTAATATAACAACTGTACCAATATGGACCAAAGTTTCAGTAAAGATCCATCTCTTTGGATTTCCCACACTAGTCGATTTATAAATGTATATAAAAAGTAGTCTTGATTCATGCTCCTAAATTTTAGATAGTTAAATAAACTACCATCTCGAACTGGATTAGTTTATCTGCCTCTTGGAGTTAAGAATGGAGTTGGCTAATATGTTGTGCTCCTCTATCTCATTCAAGATGAATAATTACTACACAATGCCCCCAAATCCACTTGATTTTCTACATCACCATAGATCACAATATTATCCTAATGAAACAAACAATCAAAGGAATCAAGTGAACTATGTAGACATAAGCAAATTGATACTGTAAACATTCAAGAAGGCTATTGGGTGGAATTTACATGATTTTAACCTTCATCATGTGTATTAAGGTTATGTTTCCCCTTTCCAAGTTCCTAGAAAATATAATGATGGGTTAAATAAAGTACCAAAATTGAGGCTCATTAGAAGGCTAGTTTGAATACAATAGTGAT
This sequence comes from Larix kaempferi, assembly GCA_027924585.1. Classification (NCBI taxonomy): domain Eukaryota; kingdom Viridiplantae; phylum Streptophyta; class Pinopsida; order Pinales; family Pinaceae; genus Larix; species Larix kaempferi. The sequence goes on along the minus strand of BSBM01000617.1, from coordinate 1,369,453 downwards.
GACCAACAAATTTATTCAATAAGGAAACATGAAATACATGATGAATCTTGGAGTGTCTAGTTAGCTATAGATTGTAAGCCATGGGTCCCACACATTTGAGGATCTTATAGGGCCCATAAAACACAGGGGAAAGATTATAATGGTTGCTAGCCTTGAGATGTATGCTTATAGGGTTGTAGTGAAATATTATAGTCTCTCCTTCTACAAAATGGAATTTGGAACTATACTTATTATCCCGTTGATTCATCCTATTACAAGCTATAACAATATTACCCTTGAGAGTGTAGAGAATGTTGGATGGAGATGTAAGTGTGTTTTCAACCTTATGTACCTTATATATGCATGGTAACTAGGATAGTACTGAAGTGGGATTTTGTCTATCGATAGCTTCAAAATGATTCATTTGAGTGGTAGTATGATAAGTAGTATTACACCTCCATTATTCTTGAGGTGACCATTGATCCCATTGGGATTTCTACTGTGAATTAAAGCACCTCATATGTGTTTCCAAACAGTTATTGATAGCTTTAGTTTGACCATATTTTTGGGTTTGGTAGGAAGTGCTAATATTTATTTGAGTTACTTATAACCAAAATAATTCTTACCATAAATTTCTAGTGAAGGTGGGGTCATGGTCTCTGACAATTGTCTCTCTCATACCATGGATTTTGAAGATATTATCCATGAAGAATTGATATACATAGAGGCATTGAAAGAGTATTTTAGGGGAAAAAATAACATATTTGGATATGTGCTGTACCCATTCCCTAAACCAAGGCCAAGGACACATGGGAACCCAAGAGGAAGGCCAAATCAAGGTAATGAACAGTGGAATAAGGGTAATTTTTCTGGAAAAAATGCATGTGTGCATTCCTCCACTTGGTAAGGCTCTATCCCTTGTAGGATGTAGGAAGGACTTAGTCCTTGGATCCCATATGAGTGTGATTGGCTTTCCTCCAAATGATCCTGTAAGAGATTGTTAGTGGAATTCACATAAAAGAAAGAAAAATTAAACAAAATATAACAAAAGGAAACAGAGGGAGAATGCAAATTCCAACAACAACCAAATGTATGCAAAACCACTTTGTCTTTCCCATGGTCAAGCTGTACAACACCTAGAAGGTGTGGGATTCAAGGGAAGACAAAAATATCCCTTAGGTAGGTCTTCTTTTCCAAACTATATGCTAAGTGGGTGGTAGAACAATGGAGAGAAACTGTTGATCCTTGGAAGAAGATGGCAAGGGAGCTTGGGAATGATTACAAAGGTACAAAGAGTGGGCTATGAGGAAGATCCAACACAAATCCAGTAGGATAAATTTTCTCTTCCTTCTCTCTACAAAATGCATGTCAATGGATTCCTTTTATAGGACAAGAGGTGGCTAACAAACAACTATACCCAAATGTGAACTCATACACTCCATGAACTAGTTCCAAGGTACACCAAGGGGGATATTTAATGCCACCAAATGTGTGCGGATCCAAATTCGGATTGTTTGAGGTGATGGAGCCTTCAATGCACCATGAGAATTCAGTGGTCTCGTAATTTTGACAGTAGCATGTCTATCAAAAGAAAAATTTGGGTGAGTATAGCATGAGCACTGAATTGATAACATGCACTATAACACAAGTAATCAATGGTTCAACTGCGTGAACTCTTCTTTTGAATGGTATTGGGCACATTTGGACTCATGTTTCCTTTTGGATTTGCTGAGGATTCCTTTGGTGAATTTCATTCTTTATTTTTATGATTCCTTATTGCAAGAATCACTGAAATGTCGCATGTGTGCGAGACTTAGGGGTTATTAAATTCCCCTTGATGTATGAGGTTTGGAAGGTACTGTAGAGTCGATAATGCATCATCATTTCTTATGTTTATCTCTTGTTATGTAGGACACAACATATGTGGAAAATAGGGTTCTCCCATGGTGGAATATTGTTGGTGAAGACCATTGGATCTATAGTAAAGAATGGTATTTTTATACAAATGAGGCATGTATATCCATGCTTATGAAATGCTATCAAGGTAATTACAATGAGAGAGGACCAAGGGGTCAACTCAAATATAATACAGGGCCATGGATAAAGGATGATTTGATCTATGTGAGCATTAATAAAGTTGTAATTGCTGCAGAATTTTGAATAAGTAGTATTGCTGATGATCATGATAAGCCCATGGTGGTGGGGGACCAGTGTGGTTGTGAAGCTTCCTAAGAAAGAAATTCACTGTTCCACATAGACTGCTACCATGGTTTGAAAATGTGAACACGACTACCTTCAAAAGTATCCCCCCCCTAATGTGATAGATGTTTTTTTTAAATATACGACATCAGGAGAAATTCTCCAAACCAATCTTGTGTAGTCAAGATTTATCCTCCCATATAGAGGTGAGCACTTTGATTTCCTTTCGTGTAAAGGTTATTCCTCTTGTATAGAGGTAATTGATCAAAGTAATGATGTTGTAAAGTCTTGTTGGACAAGGATTCAAACTTGTGTGTATCAAGTCATGATTATCATGTGAACCTTCTGTATAAAGGTATCCATGAGATGGACCTTGCTGGATCATTTAAAAACCCATTCCATACTTAGGATATATTTTATTAGTCATATAGATTAATTTTCCTAGGTGTAGACTATGTAGTTGGCCTAGTTTTCTCTTTTATGCCTCCATATGCCATCCTAAGTCACAAAAAAATAATTTGGATAGATTTTGGATAAGATTCCTTGGATTCTATTTGATTTTATTCCATTCATGAATTAGAAAGACACTTTCCTAATTTAGACAACTTTATCCTATTTTTTTTCTACTTTCTAGTGGATAAGGTAAAGCTAGTTGACTTGGAAACTATCTCCACTTGACCAATTCTACCTACACCATTTTCTTCTCTCCTAAATTCATCATTACATTCCATTTACATCACTCATGAGCTTCCATACCATATTCATCCAATTCGTGAGCCTTTAGAGTGTTTTGGAAAGTGCTTTTGACACCTAGGAATTTTTATGCTTTTAGTAAGCCTTATTTTTTTGTGCTTTACAACTTTCCTTTAAGGAATTCTATTTTCTCTCTTGAGATGTATTATATATTGTATTCATATTGAGGAATAATTTATGAGATGATATTTCCATCAATTGAGTTCCTTCTCTTATGTTTCTGTCTCAATATTTCATCTTCTTATTCTTGCATATCTTTGAATAATTCTTGTGAGGACTTGTTTGCTTCAAGATTCTTGGCTATTAGAATTATTTCATGGTATTCAACCTATAAAGAATTATCATAGACCTCCCGTATAGAGGTGGACCTTTCGTATAAAGGTAATGATTTACTTTTTAAAAGCATTTAATGTTGTGTGATATATTATGAACCACGATCACCAGATTGCTATTTAGTCTCCTTTATAGATTGATCACCTCTAAAGTGAATTACTTTAGCATATGATCATTTGGTATGGAATAATATAATATGATCACAGCATCCAATAATCCTTCTTAGAATAATGTAATGTGATGGATAATTAAAGTCAGCACATATTGACCATGCAGTAAGAGATAAAGAAATAAAAGATAAAGCATAGAGATCAAGAGAATTCAAAATTTCCCATGCAGACACTTCAACAAATTAAAGAGAACTCGAATTATTAAAGCTTTAGTTATAAAGTTTCAGTTAAGTATCAATGCTTCATTTAAATAATCAGTTAAAGATATGTCTCAGTTAACTAAAGAACTCACAATGGTCACTTCAAGTAAATCAATCATCATGATTTCAGTTAACTAAGTGTTATTGCACGACGACACTTATATTAAGCTAAAAGATGACACATGAGTTGTGACACTTGCATGTTGACACTTAAGTTATCCACCTAACTAAATGGGAAATATTTCAGTTAAGAGGCGAGTTCATCTTAAGCGATAGCTCAGTGAGATGAAGCATTGCATGAAAAGTGGGGTGGACCACTCCATGTAATATCAATACTTCCAATTTGAGGGCGAGTTTATGCTGAATTTAGAAGTTAAAAATATAAGAGAAGAATGTATAAATATTCTGTATAGGATTGTTGAATCCAGTGTGAAGCAAATTCTCTTCTCCATTGAAGGAAAGGCACTTCTCTTTGTGTAGGTTATTGTCCGTTCTTGTTATTGTTGTGCTGAGCACACATCTGATTGATGTCTCTTCTCTATTGCTTCTGTATCTTCACCAAGAAGTTTGGTGGTCTCTTATCTTCCGAAAGCAATATTCTGTGTTGTAAAAGAAAGAATTCTCTCCTATCCATTATATTATACTGAGAAGAATTGTTGGGGGTTTTGTTCTCATGATTTTGAGGATTTTCCCCAGGGTATGTTAACTTTTCAGAATTTACTTCAATCTGATCTAGGATCTTAACTGAGAGAACAACATGTACAGAAAATCTACAACATATAAATCATGGACACAATAATGCAAGCACACAAGAGACACAGAGTTTACTTAGGGAAAACCATAAAGGTTAAAAACCCTAATAACTTCCTCAGAGATAAATAGAGTAATGATACAACCAGAATACAAGAGATAGTCTTCTCCTAGCAGCAGAGCCTCCTCCTCCACAAGTGCACCACTCTCCCAAGTGTGAGTGAGATAATAGAATGTGTAAAATGAGAGAGACACACTCTCTATTTATACACTAACTTGACTTGACCTTTACTCAACTAGGTCGGCCTCAACTTAACCACTTAACATAATGCTGACTGGGCTGACCCCCACTAGGGTGGTATAATAACCCTTTGACCCACATGGCTGACCCCCAATAGGGTGGTCTAATAACCCTTTGACCCACATGACTTATACAGGGCCGACCCCACCAAGGTGGTCTAATAACCCATCAAGTATAAGTTACGGCACTTACAATATAAATGACGACACTTCCGTATAGAGGAATAATAACATCTCTATAGGAATACAACCACTTCCGTATAGAGGAATAACAACATCTCTATAGGAATAAAATATACATATATGTGAAATACATTCCGAAGTTACATATACATCAACACTCCCTCTTAACTAGGAAGGTATTTCTCGACACAGGTCTTCTAGCACAAGTCATCTTCTCTGGATCATTGTCACTAGATAATCGTCATCGAGTCATCATCATCGTCATTGCTGCTGATATATCAATAAATCTCTGAATCTACTGGTCATAGGAAGTTCTGTAAAGCCAGTCCTTTTTCATACTGGATGTAGGCCCACCACTTGTAGGTCTTCGTCATCACTGGCCATACTGTGGAAATCTCAGGACTTATTACATGCGTCACAAAACCTTAAAAGAGTCTGTTGACTAGCAAGAACCCTAAAGAGCATCTGAGGCCTTTTTCATCCTATCCAGATCTCCAGGACTTATTACATGTGACCCCACCACAAAACCTTGAAAGAGAATCCTAGGACTGATTATGAGCACAAGGCTCAACTTATCGGATCTCCCAGGGTACAAATTACATGTGGTCACCACAAAACCTCGAAAGAGCATCCCAGGACTGATTACAAGCACAAGGATCAACCTATCGGATCTCCCAGGGCACAAATTACATGTGGTCATGGAAAAACCTTGAAAGAGAATCCCAGGACTGATTACGAGCACATGGCTCAACCTATCGGATCTCCCAGGGCACAGATTACATGCCATAGGAAAAAACCTCAAAAGAGCATTTGCCAGATATCCCAGGGTACAAATTACATGCCATAGGCAAAACCTCGAAGACTATTTGCAAATCTCCCAGGGCACAAATTATATGTCCTCCCAAGCAAAAACTTGAAAGAGCATTTGCCAGATATCCCAGGGTACACATTACATGCCATAGGCAAAACCTCGAAAGACTATCTGCAAATCTCCCAGGGCACACATTACATGCTTATCTGCACAACCTGTTCCATGGCCACAGAGTATCAACTTGATACTCACCATACATCATCCTGATGTACACATGATCATCCTGATCATCATCACTGCAACATCCTGCTGCATGTCATCTGGAGCAACATCCTGAAGCTCGTCATCTATGATCATCCCGATCATACAATGAATCCACCTGATGCATACCAAGTATCTACTTGATACATATCATCATTCATGATCCACCTAATCATACAGTGTATCCACCTGATACAAATACAAATACATGATCCACCTGATCATACCTGATACATATCACATACATGATCTACCTGATCATACAATGTATCCACCTGATACAAATACAAATACATGATCCACCTGATCATACCTGATACATATCATATACATGATCTACCTGATCATATAATGTATCCACCTGATACATATGCAGATACATGGTCCAAGCATCCAACGTGATGCATATACAAAATACATACAAATGATCCAACTGATCATATCCAACATCCAAAATGATGCATTCATACATATACATATAAATGATCCAACTGATCATATCCAACATCCAACATGATGCGTACATACATATACATATAAATGATCCAACTGATCATATCCAGCATCATCTTGATGCATATACAGAGCAGTAACTGGAGCATCATCTTGATGCTCATCATCCATGATCCTCTTGATCATCACAACATAGTCTTCTTCAGATCATCTCATCGTCCACAAAGCACAACCCATATGCACATCATCCAGCACTTACACCACCGACATGGGATAACACATCTACCACCATTCAAGAAAGGCTCTAGCCCTTACTTTTTCACTATGGGAGTACACATCTACCACCATGTGAAAAATGGCTCAGCAATTACATCACGACCAAGGGAGAACACATGAACCATGTAAAAAAAGATCATGTGCATCTGCATCTTTCGGACTCATCACTTCCCTTTGGAAGGAACCTCGATTTGAAGTGCACCAAGCCTCTCTCTCAAGTACTCAAACTGCACTCTGGCCAACGACTTGGTCAATACATCTACAACTTGCTCATTTGTCGCAACATACTCTGCTTCGATTGTACTCAGTGCTACGCAGGATTGCTTCCTACTAAACCAAGAGATCACACCTGATCCCATACTGAAGCAACACCCAGATGTGCTCTTCCTATCTACAGCACTGCCCGCCCAATATGAATCAACATAACCCTGCAGGTTAAAATTTTGATTCGCATCATATTTTAGCCCATAATCAATTGTACCCTTTAGGTACCTCAGAATATGATTTACAACTACCAGGTGAACACTCCTCGAATCTGTCAGGAACTGGTTCAATGTGTTCACCGCAAAGCAAATATCTGGTCTCATGTTTGTCAGGTGCATCAAGGACCCAATCATTTGACGATACATAGTGATATCAACCGGCTCAGATGAAGCATCACACAGAAGCTTCAGGTTCGATGCCATAGGTGTGGCCATAGCCTTACGGTCCATCATCCCGAACCTCTTCAGGATCTCTACTGCATACTTCCCTTGTCCAAGGAAGATTCCATCTGCACTCTGCCACACCTCCATGCCAAAAACAAATAGTGCATCATCCGTAAGTTCTTCATCTCATACTCGGCAGCAAGCTTCCGCTGCATGTCGGCAATCAATCTATCCTCACCTGTTATAAACAAGTCATCCACATACACTTCTTCTTCAACTATACCATTCAAGAAGGCTGTCTTGAAATCCATATGGTGTATCTTTCACTTCATCACTGCAGCCAGAGCAAGTATTGATCTAATGGAAGTGTATCTGGCTACAGGAGCAAAAGTCTCTATGCTACCACCTGCAACATGCTTGATCTATAGATCCTCTTGGAAGTCACTACAGACTCCTCTTCAGGTCTTGGTACTTCATCCCAAACATCTTCTTGATCAACTGGTACTCCTCGATCATGGCATTCTTCCCAGATCCCGGGAACTTCAATGTCTTCAATATTTTCAATAGATAACTTTGTTGCTAAACAAATGTTGTAGTCCTTCTTTTGTAGGTGATGGTATATGATCTTTCCTACACAACAAGTTAAATTGCATGATTAGAAAACATCTCATAGTTTTCAGAACAAATTCTTACACATAAAGAAATATGTCATATAGTCATGTAATTATCTTAGCCAATGCTTCAATACAACATTTATCCATATTCCGTAACTTTCTAGATGCCTTCCAATCTCTACCAGAACATCGTTAAGAGTGTGCACAACTCCTAACATGTCAGCAAAGAGGTTTCATTCTAGATAAGTAGCAATGGAATGTTGTACAGTGCCATAGGCCACTTACCCATGTATATTAGTAGTATATTGTTCATCAATGCAACTATTCTAATATGCATAATACAAAACCTAATTCTAGGAACATAAGCATATACATCATTGAATAACATTATGTAAGAAATGACAATTCAAATACTTATCCTTGTTTGATTGCTGGGTGAACTCCCTCTGAATCTTTGCAACTCCATTCTGATGTGGATTGTGAGAAGTGGTCAACTCCCTCTGAATATCAGCATCCTTGCAGAAACTACTGAAGTGTGCTCCTTTGCTTTCTTGCAGGAACAAATGGAGTGTGCTCCCTCTTGATCTTTGCTTCCTGGATTACCTGTCCTTGAACTTACATCCATCCTTAATCACTATGCATGCTTATTAGTATCATCATTGTGTTATCCTTGAGGTCTCATACATAATCACACATTTATTAGTATAATCTTAATACTATCAAAACACAATAATATTAAACATGTATATTCATGATCATTCACAGATAATAAACATTAGTATTCAAGGTTTCAGGGAAGTCTTCTTTTACTCATGCATATTCTTATTTGATCCTAGGACTCTTCAGATTAGTTAAATCATCAATGCATAAACCCGTGATTACTCAAACCTATACCTTCATGATTCTTCTGGTTAGTCATATCATCAATTATGGTAAGAAACATAATATGCATACAACCATGATTATTCAAACCTGTGACTTCATGAATAATCATTATCAACAACACAACAATATAAGATCCTAACACAAGGGGGGATTCTAGCTTGATATAGGAAAAACATACCTGGATTAGAATGCTAGATAGTTTGTCTAACATACCCGCATAATGTCTTCTGGTTATCTTCAGTGACTTGTGCTAGTAACCTGCATGTCTCATAGGTTAACCATTGTAGGACCAAGTTATACATACCTTGAAAGTAGATCTTCTATGAGATCCATGACAATGGATGAATCTTTGTCTTCATGTCACCATGATCATATGTTCTTGAAGTAGAACATGATTTGTCTTTCTTGGTGTACCTTTTATGTTAGCGAACAACATAAACCTCATACAACATCACAATGCATTAGTACATTCATAAGTGTCAAAACCTTAATCAATGAATATCTTCTATTAAGGTGATACGACAAGTCTAGTAATTATTCAAGATTATATTGTAATGATATGAAGACAAATATATGATAAACTTAACCATGAAACATACCTATAAGCCATACCTGTCAAGATTGCTTGTAATCTTCTTATGGAAGTCCTTAGCCTCATCTCCCTCTGAGACAGAAACTTCTTCACTTATGCAAGTGACCAATCCATCTTCTTCAAGGATTAACCCAATCCACTTGATTTGCAAGAACTGGACCTGGAGCTGGATTAGGGTTTGTCAAAGAAACCCCAAAAATTCAAACTTTGAATTTCAAACTTCCAAAAGGATAGAAATATGTGCCTTGATGAGCTGATCAAGTTGGTATATTCAGAATTTGAAAACTGCAAAGTTTCACCCCTCAAAATTGCCTTTTAGATTTTCGGATTCACTAGGGAGGACCCTGAATTAGGGTTTGAGTTTCCCGGAGCTTCACCCAACCAAAATATTTGATTCAAATCTCTAAGCTTCAATTTTTCTAAGGAGATTCCAGCCGTGGTCACAGAATTCCAAAATTCCAATTTTTGCAGAAGCCCTAATTTTCCATCTTTTTTATCAAAGTCTCGAACTGGGGTTTGATCAAGCTCGACCTTCTGCCCAACCAAAAAATCTGATCTTGGTCTCTAAATTTTGATTTTGATGAGTAGCATCCAGCCGTGGTCTCCGATTACAAAAATTCCAACTTTCTCCGAAGCCCTAAATTCTGGAAGCCATGAATGAAGGTGCTAAAAAATAATTCTATTTTGACAGAAATATGTACCTGATTGTTTCTGGTGTAAATCCAAACTTTTCTATCCATAGGGTCTGAAAATTTTTCCTGAGATATCTTGACATGTTATCTTTCCATCCCAATAGGTCTGACCTCAATTAGATTCTCTGAGAGAGAGTTATGCCAAGTGTCACAACATGACCTGTTTATGGGATAATACAAGAGAGCGAACTTGTACGGCATGCCACGTGTCACTGGTTCAACTTCAGCCTCTGAAAATTTTCCTGAGATAGGAAAGTCTATGTACTACCTGTCACTTTTTATGAAATTTCATTTGGAGCTTCCTATCCCAAGTGATGACCTTTTTCCCAAGGTCACCTGATTTTGACTCAGATCTGGAAGAGGCATAAACCCAATATTGTACAGATCATAAATCACAAAGTACAATGAATTAGAGGTTTTGATTTGGACACAAGGTACATGGGGATCTGATATTCGACCTATAAAAGTTTCAGATACGAAAACGTCACCAAAATAGATTTATAGCGAAAGTTCTACGATGACTGGTTTTTGCTATATCAAGCCCTAGCATCGAAAGTGCAACAAGTGTCATACATGCCATATCATGCCTTCTTTCAGGCTAGCTCTGATACCATGTTAACTTTTCAGAATTTACTTCAATTTGATTTAGGATCTTAACTGAGAGAACAACATGTACAGCAAATCTACACCATATCAATCATGGACACAATAATGCAAGCACACAAGAGACACAAAGTTTACTTGGGGAAAACCATAAAGGTGAAAAACCCCAATAACTTCCTCAGAGATAGATAGAGCAATGATACAACCAGAATACAAGAGATAGTCTTCTCCTAGTAGCAGAGCCTCCTCCTCCACAAGTGTGCCACTCTCCCAAGTGTGAGTGAGATAATAAAATGTGTAAAATGAGAGAGACACACTCTCTATTTATACACTAACTTGACTTGACCTTTACTCAACTAGGTCGGCCTCAACTTAACCACTTAACATAATGCTGACTAGGCCGACCCCCACTAGGGTGGTCTAATAACCCTTTGAAACACATGGCCGACACCCAATAGGGTGGTCTAATAACCCTTTGACCCACATGACTTATACAGGGCCGACCCCAACAAGGTGGTCTAATAACCCATAAAGTATAAGTTACGACACTTACAATATAAATGACGACATTTCCGTATAGAGGAATAATAACATCTCTATAGGAATACAACCACTTATGTATAGAGGAATAATAACATCTCTATAGGAATACAATATACATATATGTGAAATACATTCCGAAGTTACATATACATCAACATTGTATATATTGTGTTATGGTTGTATGAATTTCATGGATTGAATTGTCTCATTGATTCAAGTCTCTGCATTTAAAAGAATTAAAGATTAAAGATCAACCAAATTTCAACATGGTATCAGAGCTTAGGGCATGAAGGAGCTCATTTTTTCATGCCATCTAGATCCTATGTTGATCTTGATAAGTTGAGCACAAGATTTGAATACTATGGCATTAGTCTCTATATGACCGAAAGACCGTTTTGAGGGAACCTCAAAATTTAACACTTGGAAGGATAGGATTCTCAACATCCTAGAGGAACATGACTTAGATGGCTATGTATCCACTTTGGTGGAGGATCCTACATCTAATGTAGGGCGCATAAAATTCAAGAAGAATCAAGCTAAGGCTAAACAAATCATCTATGATTTGGTAAAAGATAACTTTATGCCCATTATCACACTGTTGAAGACTGCGAAAGAATGTTATGATACATTGATTAATCTATATGAGAAGAAGGCCTCGATTCAAAAGAGGGAATTGAAGAATAAACTTTAGAAATTAAAGATGGAGATGGATGAGACAGTGGCCTCCTTCTTCTCCAAGATCTCTCAGGTAAGAGATCAACTTGCTAGTATTGGAGTAGTGGTGGATGAAGATGATCTTCTCCAAACCTCTATTGATGGTCTCCCATCCTCATGGGAGACATTCTTGGCTGTGGTGAAGAAGCTGCAAGAATCAAGTTTGGAAATATGAAATGACAGAAGAGTACAACTCTATAATGAAAAATGATGTTTGAGAGGTTGTTCCCAAACCTGATGGGAAGTACATTGTGACTTCTAGATGGCTTTACAAGATCAAGCATGCTACAGATGGTAGAATTGAGAAGTATAAATCCATATTCATTTCTAGAGGTTTCTCTCATAAAGAAGGCATCGATTATGATGAGACCTTTTCCCCTATGGCAAGGTACACCACAATCCTGGCAATGATTACACTTGTATCTGTTCTAGGATGGAAACTTCACCAGATGGATGTGAAGAAAACCTTTCTCAATGGTGAGGTTGAGGAAGAGGTTTATATTCAACATACTGAAGGATTTTTGGTGCATCGGAAGGAGTTCCATGTTTGCAAGCTAAAGAAATATCTATATGGGATTAAGAAAGCCCCCAGGGCTTGGTACTCCAGAATTGATAGCTACCTTTAGAAACTGGGTTTCTTTAAGAGCGAAGTTGATCGAAATTTGTACTTCAAAGTAGTGAAGAACCAACCATTGATATTGGTTCTATATGTTGATGATTTGTTTCTCACTGGAGAGGAACATCTGATTGCTTGGTGTAAGAGGGAGCTCACCTCAGATTTTGAGATGAAAGACTTATTTCTAATGCACTATTTTCTCGGCCTTGAGATCTGGAAAAGAAAAGATGAAATTTTTCTATCTAAAGGGAAGTACAATGTGGATATATTGCGCATGTTTGGCAGGATAGATTGAAAATCTATAAATACACCGATGGTTTCCAATTTCAGGAAAATTCATGAGTCAGGCTTTGTATTAGATCCAGTAGATCCCACTTTGAATAGACAAATTATAGGTTCGCTAATGTACCTGATACATTCGAGGCCTGCTATATGTTATGCTGTGAGCATTCTTAGTCAATTTACGTCTGATCCGAGACATAGACACTGTACAACTGCTAAGCATGTGCTTAGGTACCTTCGAGGTATAATTTCATATGGAATCAGATATGCCTCCAATGGAGGAGTCATGTTACTTGGTTATATAGACTCAGACTTGGGAGGAAACATTGTGGACCGTAAGAGAACATCCGGCTACTATTATATCCTAGGATCAACTATGATATCTTGGTCGAGCAGGAAGCAGGGATCCGTAGCTTAGAGCACTACCGAAGCAGAATACATAGCTGCTAGTGTTTCTTGCCGAGAAGCAATGTGGCTAAAAAATCTACTTGCAGGGTTGTTCGGTGAAAATCTTGAGCCTACCGTGATTAGGTGTGACAATTAGAGTTGCATCAAGCTTTCCAAAAACCTAGTGTTTCATGACAAGTCAAATCACATTGAAATGAAGTATCACTTCATCCAAGACATGGTCCAGAAAGGTACAGTGAAACTTCAGTAAATTTCTACTAATGAGCAAATTGCATATGTGTTAACAAAGCCTCCGTCAGTGACGAAGTTCAGGTACTTCAGAGACAAGCTTGGTATGGCAGAGAATGCCTCCCTCACTTAGATGGAGTGTTAAATATACAACATCATGATACATTCTCCAAACCAATATTGTGTAGTCAAGATTGATCCTCCCGTATAGAGGTGAGCACTTTGATTTCCTTCCATGTAAAGTGTAATGTCTCTTCTTCACCAATTTTTTTTTTATAAATAAAAATGAGATTAACTTCTCAATAGCATGCAACAATATATAGAAATAATGTTCTTGGCTAATAATCAATTGAGGATTATCTATATATTAATTGACTAATTTAAAATCTCAATATAAACTTTGGATTACATAAACATTTTCTATGTTTATCTTTGAATAATAAATGCATACCAATGCATTGTAAACATTGGTTTACCAATTATATAATACAAAGATAATACAAAATTATCATTTGTATATGATATTTCTCAAGAGTTATTATTAATAAAGGTTATAGATGCAAAACATATATACTACAATACACATTATAGCTTTGAGAACTTTAATATGATTTATATGTCTATGTGTTATAAACCATACATTAAAATAGGTTGTGATTGCAACATAATCCAATGCTTACCAACGTAAGTGCATTAGATGTAAGTGTTATGCCATGAAGGACATATGTTAACAAATCCACGTTTTAAACCCTTGGTGTGGGTTCCCACTTGGAAGGTGTACTTCACACTTGGAAACATGAGCGGATCAATCCACAGAAATGAATATAGTGTCCAAGCTGGTCGAACTCTAGCGACCATCCCAGCTAAAAGCCATGATAATCAAGGCATTAAATTTTCACCTACATGATAATAACGTCGCTTGTATTCTCCTTTGTCGATCACTATCTAATGGAGTACTGTTTGGGAAATGTGATCATTCTAAACCGTTTAACTCAGCGTTGAGTGATAGTGATCTTCGGGCCCAACATCAAACTCTCGATTTGATAATAAAATAATTCCTCACTGGTTTCAAAGGTAAACCAACTTTTCAATCGGTGACACCAGCGTTGGTAAAGTCGTTCTGCCATTCGTGTCGGTTCACATTTCTTTTGAGAGGCACTACATAGAGCACCTCTGCTTTGTGCATAAGATTCATGCCCATAGCACATTGGGTAAATTCGTATCTATTCTAAACAAGCTAAAGTAAAGGAGGGACTCAGTGAGATGGTTTACGCATGTTCAGGTAAGGAGAAAAATTACAAACACTAAGTTCAAATTTGTCAAGTATTCGTTTACTACGTTTTATGCAATGTTTAATATTCACACTTGTTTTCATGTGCAGACATGGTGATGCTATGAAAGCAAATCCCGCGTCCCTATGTCCTTAGGAAAAGTATTGTATTATACAAAATATATTTTAGGATAATGTGGTTTTGTTTGTTTTGTTAATCACCGAAGAGAAAACTTCCAAATGGTTTACCTATACAGGTGATAAATGAAGGCGTCCGGGGTAAAACTCACAACCAATTCCATGGAAAAATAGAGATGAATCCATTCTCCTTGTGGCCAGGTAACTTGTTCAACCGTGAGTCTCATGCATTCTTGCCCTGACGATTAGCAATGGGTTACTTAAAATGTTAGGTTTGTTCTTGTATTAGCTTCACATCGGAAAGAAAATGGCCTCCTGCCTTTGTTTACTATTTCACTATTAAAAACACTTCGTAGAAGTTCTTCCCGACCTGTAGCTGTAAATATTGTTTAGTTTGTAAAATGGGGAAACTCTTATGAGTCCGCAACTGGTTAATATGTAAACTTATTTTTAATGGTTGTAATGTAAACAAAGATTCTGGTTCATGATCTATGCATAAATGTTTTTATCTCTGTTAGACTTTGCTTTGATCGAACTGGTCGTGTGATTTTGAATGTAATCTTAAATCTGTTTTGGGTTAATATGAAACTTGTTCTATTATACTAGTATTCGGTTTCTATTGAAATTTTGTTGAACATCTCGTTATTTGCTGGAAATGCATTAACTTACATTTACATAGATATGATTTCAGTCTCAAGCCATTTCTTGCCATGAGTACCATATATAAGGTTTAATGTTTTCTATGTACTCTATTAATTTTTTTTTTATCTGCAAATAAGTGTTTGTAAACAAACTATCATCTATATATACATATGTCTGGTTCGTAATATTTTATTAATTACTATACAGTGTATTTCTCCCTGGTTGTCACTCATTTGCGTTAGGGTTTGGGTATTAAACCCTAACTGTATTTCGTGACAAAGTATATTAAAAGGAAATGTACTAATAATTGCTTTTAAGTTAAAGGTTATTCAAAACCTAACTTCTAATCATGGACATGATTCGTTGCTCATACTTGCTTGAATGCATAAACACTGTTCTTGTGTCCGTTATGCTGGTCAATTTTTGACCAAGGAGTTTACACTCCCATGCCGACAATAACAGGAATTTGCATACTGTTTAAAAGAAATGGATTAATATTTCTTATGTTGTAAATTAATGGCATCTTAAACAGAATATTTAGAGTGTTTATGTAAACAATTCTGTGAGCATGAAATATCAGTTGATTATAATTTATTCTGTTTAATGTATTTAAATGTATTAATTTTATCTTATAAGAAAGATAATATAAACCATAATTATTCTATATTTCCTATCACAGGAATATATATAAACATTTACTATGTATTTGTCTACATTCTGTAAAAACAATACTTAATGATTACATGCAGAACCCTACTCTGCATAACATTACTGAGAGTGCTAGTTCACACCAAATATATCTATAGGATGCTGGTATAAAAAATTATTTATGTCCAGATGTAGTAAAACAATTCTTTCATAAATAAATTAGAAATATATAAACAAACCCTTCCGTAAAAATCCATAGTAAAATTATTTTGAAAATACAAACAACATATCACTTATCTTTATTTATGATGACCAGTGGAACGCAGTCACAAACCTCCCAACCTTAGAACAACAAGTTCTTCTTTCCCTTTTGGTCACCCTCGAGTTGAATTCACAACTCATTTAGGTCAGAGTCTTTTATTATGCTTAACTTTTCTCCCCAAGTTATTATAAAGTTTCTTTTGCAGTAGACAACCCAACATCCAACTCAATACTCTTGAGCTCCAAGATGTTCCAGGGAATTTTAAGTCTTTGTATACTTATGAAAACAATCAAACACGACCTCTACAAGGTATTTGCAGTACTCCCGCAACTTGTGGTAGTGCTCCTACTAGAGCATTTTTCATGCTCCAAGTTCATACCTAGTTGCCATTGTTTTCTTCTTTTCTGGGTCAGTTTGTGCTCCAAACTGCCCCCTTGTAATTTCTTGATTAGTTCTGGTTATTCAATCCTCTTGAATCGCTTCCATTTTTCAATATTCCCCTCTCTTGTGTGAGAATGATAGTAATCAATGAATAATTATCCTCTTTCTTTCTTGTTCTCCTTTTTGTGTTTCTCTTAATTTAATTATTCCTCAAAAATCTTCTTTAGGGTTTTTACAAGTGTCTCAATAATAATTTCTCATCATTATTCTATTTTGTATTTATCCTCCAAACCCATAGGAACTGTGACTCCCATCTCTTAATGTGCTGGTCCACATAGTAATCAGAAATTAACTTCTCATTTTCTAATGTCATATAAGTATAGTAAAATAATACTTAACAAAATATAAAAGGGGTTATCAATCCAAAATTTGGGGTGTTACATTTCCCCTCCCCTTAATTTTTCACCGTCCTCGATGTTAAAAAGTTTCAAAACAGTAAAATAAACAACAAAATAATTCAATTTGCGTGATGTACTTCTTCGAACAGGAAAGGGTATGCTGCTCGCATCTCATTTTCCATTTCCCAGGTAGCCTCCTCAGGCTTATAGTGCTCCCATTGCACTTTTACCTAGGTGATGGTTTGATTTCGAAGTACAACCTCTTTCCGATCTAGTATACAGACAAGATCTGTCTGGAAGTCTCCTTCTAATTCCACCTGAATCACATGCCAATTTACAATATGCTTAGGATCATATACATATTTGTTTAATAATGAAACATGAAACACATCATGTACTTTAAAATTTGCTGGCAGAGCTAACTAATAAGCAACAAGTCCTACTCTAGCAGGTATTTGAAAAGGACCACAGTATCTTGGTGCCATTTTGGCAACCTTTCCTAAACTCATAGAGATTTTCTTTGCCCTTACTCTTAGGAATACATGATCCCCAACTTCAAATTCTTTATGTTCTCTATGTGGGTCTGCATTGCTTTTCTGTCTATCCTGAGCGGTTTTTAAGTTTGTTTTAACTTTCTGTACAATGTTTTCTAGTTCTGCTAACAACTTAGGACCCAACATAATCCTGTTCACAGGATCATGCCAAGTCATAGGGGTTTTACACTTTTTGCCACACAAAATTTTGAATGGGCTCATTCCTGCAGAGGTTTGATACCCATAGTTGTATGCAAATTCAGCTAAATGTAGGTAATTTTCCGACTACTTTGGGTTATCCATGACATACAAGCGAAACATGTCCTCCAAAATATGATTCACCCTCTCCTTCTGCCCATATGTTTGAGGATGGTAGGTTGTACTAGAATTCAATTTTGTTCCTAAACTTGTAAATAACTCCTTCCAAAAATGAGAAGTGAACTTTGCATCCATGTTAGATACAATTAACTTCAAAATTTCATGAAGTCAAAAGAATTCTTTCATGAATATATCTGCAATATGTATTGATTTGAATGTGGATTTAACTGGTATGAAATGAGCTGACTTAGTTAACTTGTCCACCACAACCATAATAACATCATGTTGTTTGTTGTTTTTGGTAAAACCAGTGATGAAATCCATGGAATAGTCTCCCATTTCCATTCTGGTATAGGTATAGGTTGTAATAAACCAGCTAGATGTTGGTTTTCCACTTTCACTCTTTGACACTCCATACACTTTGTTATATACTCAGCAATTTCAAACTTCAATCTGGGCCAATAGTACTGTTTTTTTACTGTTGTTATCATCTTTTGCTAACCATGATGACCATAATATGGCCTCTTGTGAAATTCATCTAGAATCAACTGCTTTAATTTTGTCAGATCTGGTATATATAATATGTTTTTAAATAACAACAACCCATATTTTGATACACTGTATTCTATTGCTTGTTGTTCTGAATTTTCTGCATAACATTTTTGCATTAAATTCATATATTTTTGGTCTTTTTCAGCTGCTATCCAATTTTTTAATACCAAATCAGATTGAAAACTGTTAACTGAAGTCATTGTTAACATGTGCATTCTCTTACTAAGAGCATCAACTATTTTGTTTTATTTTCCTTTAAAGTGTTAAATTTGAAAATCAAATTCACTTAAGAAAGCTAACCACCTCGCTTGCCTACCATTCAAATTTGGATATTCAAAAATGTATTTCATCCCAATGTTATCAGTTTTAAGAAAAAATATCTTTCCAAGAAGATAACGTCGCCACATCTTCAAAGCATGAATTATGGAAACCAATTCTAAATCATGCATTGCATAGTTTACTTCATGTGTTTTTCAGTTTTCTAGATTCATAACCAATTATAAAACCTTCTTGCATCAACACACCTCCCAATCCTTCCTTGCACGCATCTGTGCATACTACAAAATCACCATAAGGATCAACCACCTTTAAAACAAGAGCTGAAGTAAGCAACTATTTCAAATTCGTAAAACTTTATTCACATTTGGTTGTCCAAAGAAACTTGACTTCTTTTCTTTGAAGAGATGTGATAGGATGAGCCACTTTGGAGAATCCTTCAATGAATCTCCAATAGTATCCAGATAATCCCATAAAAGAGAGGGCATCACTTACATTTTGGGGAGTGGGCCAGCTCATTATGGCCTTGATCTTATCAGGATCCACAGTAATAACCCGAGCTGAAATTGTGTGACCCAAATATTGTATTTGGTCTTTGTAAAAGTCACATTTACTTCGTTTTGCATATAACTGATTTTCTCTTAAGGTTTTTAAAACCAACCTTAGATGTTCCTCATGCTCCTTTTCATTCTTTGAGTATATGAGTATATCATCTATAAACACCACAAAAAAATTATCTATATACTTACTAAAAACATTATTCATAAGACACATAAATGTGGCAGGTGCATTCATCAAACCGAATGGCATCACCACAAATTCGTAATGTCCATACCTAGTACGAAAAGTTGTCTTAGGAATATCGTCTTCTTTGACTCTGATTTGATGATATCCCGACCTTAAATCAATTTTTAAAAGATAGTATCACCTCCTGTGAAATTTAGTTCACACCAAGATCTGATCAAGAAATTACACACTCTCACAAAATATCTCACACAACTAGTCAAGAACACATAAAATTTCTCACATAAGATACAAATTGTGTTACTCAAATGAATAATGATTCATCAACCAACCTTGGGAAATTAAATGGATGTAACTATATAACTTTACATCATAGATTCGAATGGATAAATATTCCATTTGAATCTTCACAAAAGAAGACTTACTAAAATAATGCAAATCCCCCCTAGGTGGAAAATGTGTTCTCCAAGTCACACCAAAGGCTCACGAATTTCTGATTTAGTGATCAAATAGTGATGTATGATGAAAAAAATGCCACATCCCCAAAATGGAAAGAAGAACCATCATGGAGGATGAGTGGGCCAAAAAACAGTTTCCCTAGATAACTAGCTTTTACCTTTCACCCAAAAAGTAGAAAAATAGTAAAAGCAACATGTGCGCCTATCTAACTCAAAATAGTATATAGAAAGCTAGAATCTATTTTTGGATGTCCAGAAATAGCTTCTAGTGAGTTTAGGAAACTTGTGGTCCACACAAAGATGCTTGTGGGCCACACAATGACTCATATGCCAACTATCTAGTCTAATACATAGTAATTAATCATAGAACGATTAATTAATGCTACTAATGTATTAATATGACATATATGAAGGATTTAATTATTCCAACACCCCCCCATAAGTCTGAATTTATTTGCTAAAAATCATAAATAAAAATACTAAGGTCCCAGTAACAAGACATGGTCACTCTGTACAATACTGCCTGGTCCACAAAACAAGGAAAGAAGGAAAACCTCATGGGAAAAACCTTCCCTAAAAAATGGACATCATCAAAATTGAAATATTGCTGATCAATCCTTCACTCCACCACATTTTCAACCATCCCAGGCAGTGATCTCAGATAGCTGAAAGTCTTCTCAGTAAAAGCTTTGGTGAAGATTTATGCAGTTTTCTCACCTGTTGGGAAATACTGCAAATCAATGATTTGGTCATGCACTAAACCTCTGATGTAGTGCATATGGATCTCAATATGATTGGTCCTCTATCTCTGTACTGGATCACTTGAGGCCCTTATAGCACTCTGATTGTCACAAAAGATGACAGTGGGAGTACTAAAGGCAATCTCAAATTCTAAAATAATACCCCCTAACCACACACACTGAGTAGCAGCATTCATTGCTCCTCCGTAATTAGCCTATGCTGAAGATAGTGAAATTGAACTATGTTTCTTTCTTGACCAGAAAACAATACCACCTCCAAGCATGAATACAAATCCAGATGTGGATTTTCTGTCAAGGCTATCACCATCCCAATCTGAATCAGTAAAGCCAAGAAGATATAGGCTAGAATTTGCAGCATAGTGGATCCCATCAGTCTTGGTGCTTTGCACATAATGCAAGATTCTTTTTGCATCCCTCCAATGGAGCTCATGTGGATGCTCCATGTATATTGATTCCACACTCACAACATAAGAAGGATCAGGTCGAGTGTGAGTCAAGTATAGCAAGCTTCCAACAAGCTGCCTTATACAAGGTGCTATCAACCAAGGGTGTAGATTCTGCTTCTTCAAGTATAACTCCTGAATGGAAAGGAGTCTTTGAAGGCTTGCAATCAGCCATATTGAAATTCTTTAGCAGGTTAGATCCATATTTGAATTGAGATACCTTAGTTCCATTCTCATTTTGAGAAATATCAAGCCCCAAGAATTCCCAAGACACTCATGGAAAAAGCTTGATGCAAAACAGTATTTAATGGAGCTATTTGATCAGTAGAGCTACCCATGATTAGTATATCATCAACATACATAAAAATAATCATAATTGAACCATCAATCAGCTTCATGTAAACATTAGGATCATATTTTTATCTCAATAAGATTGTGACAAGAGAAAGTTGTCCATTTTGGCATACCAAGGCTTGGGGGATTTCTTAAGCCCATATAAGGAATTCCTCAACCTGCACACATAGTTAGGATCAGATGTATAACCTTCTGGATGATGCATATAAATATCCTCCTCAATATCCCCATGGAGGAATTCACTCTTGACATCCATGTGGTGCACTTCCTAGGGCTTGGATACAGAAATTGCCAGAACTAGTCTTATCAAATCCTTCTATGCAACTAGTGCAAAAGTCTCATTGTAGTCAAGGCCTTGGACTTGGGAGAAGCCCTTTTCCACAATCCACATGTGCGCTAGTTTTTCTACTGTAGAGTAGGGCACATTCCTGTTCTAGTCCAAATCTCGATTTTTGGGTAAGTTAAGTTGGTTAGAAAACCTCCTGATCGGTTATAACTTCTTTTCTTCTCCTTCATTGACTATATAAGGAAGGTAGAACGGCCATGTGAGGGGACCAAGATTATAACATTGTTATGCTGGAGGAATGGAGACCCTCATCCCCCTCTCTTGTGCCTTAGTTTCTCATAAACCATAGCACGGCTGATTAGAGGTTGGGATCCTTGGAGAACAGAAGCAGGAGACGTTGAATCTAGGTTTCGTGAAGTGCCAAGCTTGAAGGAAGGTATAATCTTATGTACTTGCTTCATTCATTAATAAAGATCAGGCATTCTTTCCTTTCCAAATATGACCTATTTATGTATGTCTCAGATTTGATTACAGTTTGCTTATAATCTAATGTCTTCTTCTATTATGGATATCAGTCTTATATATGTAGTCAAATGTATTTGAGAAAGGTATCAAGTTGTTTTGCAGGTGTGGGCATTGCGATACTAGATAGCATTGAAAAGCAAGGAAGGAGAAAGCTAGGATTGACCTTTTGAATAAGGTGCATACATCTATAAACCCTAATCTGTTCACTTATTTGTTGTACTTGCAGAATGCTTGTAAGTATATCTTTATCACCGTAAGTTGGTAGTTTCTCCCCTGAACTATAGGTGCATTTTCCTCATAATAGAATGGCGACTCCGTTGGGGAAAGCCTATCAGCTTAGGGGTATCAAAGGTCATTTCTTCAGTTTTGTTTGATGGTATTTGTTCAATTTCTTGATTAGAATCAGTTATTAGGCTTTGTTTGACCCTCCTTGGCTCTTACAGACCCTTCCTAGCCCTTTCAGACCCTGGTGGACCCAAGTTGGGGGGTTTTAACCCCATTTTTTCAACTTTTCCCACCTGTACGCTACTGTTGTGAAGCACAGTAGCGCATTCCCCTTTTTTGGCCACTGGTATGCCTCATACACAATAGCGCATGGGCGATGGTATGCCTCATACACAGTAGCGCAAACATTCTGGGTTTGAGTTTTTGGCTTGTGGACCCAAAATTTGGGGGTTGTGGCTGCATTTTTAGGGTCCCTGATGACCCTAGGTCTGAGTTAAACCACTGTAAGTGGTCTCTTATCCTTGTACTGATCCTATGTTCATGATTTGAACCTCTTTTGATCAATTTGGGCTTGTTTGGAAAGTTTTGGGGCTTGTTGACCCAAGTTGGGGGGTTGTGGACCAGTTTGGTGTTTTGTACCCTAATTTGAGTCTGACCGAACCTGCTTGCTCCATTTCCGCTGGATCGAAACCTACTGAGTCTACTGGACCCTGTTTGTATCTATTTGAGTGAAATTTCTCTTTAGATTGGTTTCTTATCCTCCCTTATGCTTTTAGTTTTCTTCTTGTAGTGAAAGCTCAAGTGTCTTTGCTGTTGTTCAAGACCTTGTTTACACTGTTTATGTGTAGACCTGACTTTACCAAACCATACTTCTTTGTAGGTCATTTGCTTTGTTTGGGTCTCAAAATTATTTTTCATACACTTTTCTGAATGGTTGGCATGCTTACAGCAATAAGAATCTGAAAGTCATATTGGTACCTTTTACTGTTTCAATAAGGAAACCTGCAAGTTCTTTGCTTTTACTTTGATAGTAGGTTAGTTTCAATTTTAGTTTTGTTTCTTACCATTGAAAAGCATAAAAAAATTTGATCTATTTTCTGAGTAGAGTACCTTGCAAGTGGCTTAAAGGATTTAAGGGTGCTTTGCATTCAAAAAGAACAAGTTTTCTTTTGCATACCTATTTGCTTGAGTAGCTGCATTCTTAGGTTTTGAGTTTAATTTTGTACATTTAGGCTTTATTTTTACCTTTTTTGCATTCAAAAGATTAAAAATTGCATTTGCATACGCATTCTAGATCGTAATTTTAAGACTTGCATTGAAAAGAAAATATTTTTTTAGTGGTAAGCATTTCATTTCAGTATTCTATTTCTGTTATAACCACTCTCATACACCCACTACCTTTTTGAGTAAGCAAGTAACCTTTAAAATGAAACCTAATAAAATGTACTAGTAACATTTTCTTTTCTAGGTTACACTATACACCAAATAGTCTTGGTTAGGATCTTGGGTTTAAAACACCTTAAACCACCCAAGATCACACATTAGGCAAAAATCGTAGTTCGACTATTGCAGGTAAACCCACTTCATTCAAAACTTGCCTGGGATCTATGTAGTAGGTATTGTGAGATTATATTGTTGGGAATACACCTCCTACTTTCTGTTTCGAGCATATACAAGGATTGGATCGCATTTGGGGACTCTTTTGAGTTTGGGGCTCTGTTACCCTACCCACGCCTTCTGATTCAACCAGAGACTGTTCCCCCAGGAGTTTTCGGTGTTGTGGTATCCTTAGTATCTGACCATAGGTTCATACACAGGTGATGACGGAGGGTTATATCTGCTGTACCTAGGAAATACATGGGAGGAAATCCCTTGCAGGTCTTTGGGAGGGCGGTTTGGTGATTCCAGTGCTTGCACCCTTATTCATTGTATTGTGGACCCCGAGTAACTGTTCTTCATCCTTCATTGATTTGTTCTGGGCCCTCATCATCCCAAACTCTTCTCTGGAAGGTATCTGTTTTCCTGGTTTGATTTACCTAGGACCTTTTTTAGTGGTGTGCTCTTTGTGCTACTTGTCTTAGTTTTCCTTAGAGAACTTCTTGTTCATTTGAGTAGGAAACTATGTCTAGTGTTTCGGCAAGTTCCAATCAAGGTAATCCTATTCCGGGGGATCCTTGTGCTGTTCCATTCATTGGAAACATTGGCACTCGCTTAATGGCTACTCTGAATCTTCTCGGATTCACCATAGGGCTGCCGGTTTGGTTGTTTTCCACTCCGAATGCCTTGCATGCTCCTGACGCTTCTTTTGTGAGCAGCTCAAATCAAGAGCATCAGAACCCTGTGCCTCCCTTGCCAGTAACATCTTCTCCTCCTCCTCCTACCTCATGTGGCGAAAGTAGCAATACTAGTAACCAACAGTCTAAAAGGAATAGATGGAGGAAGAATGGGAAGAAGATGCCAAAACAAGGGGGCAACAACCCAGCCTCCGTAAGTCATGCTGGGGGCAAGCACCCTGCCTCTACAAATCATGCAGGGGGCACCTACCTAGCCTCTGGAGGTCATGTTGGGAGAAAAATTTTAGTCATTGAAAAGCACACTGAAAGTTTGTCTTCAACCACTGTCAGTCATGTTGACGACACGTCATTGATCACTGCTACTCATATTAATGACAAGTCACCAGTTTATGTGAGTCATACTGGAGACACCAGATCAGCCACTGCAAGTCATGCTGAGGGAGTTGACATTGTCTACAAACCCAACAAATGGAAGCTTAAGTTCCCTTGTAAGTTTTGCTAGGGAGATCACCTTACTTACTTGTGCCCTGTACTTCCAGAAGTGCAAAAAGTGTGGTCCTTAGTTCAAAATAATTCTACTTTTGAGCAACCAGCCACTGCAAGTCATGCTGGGGGCAAGCTATTAGCCAATGCTAGTCATGCTAAGAATACCAACGTTGTAAAGGAGTCTCAACCCATAGGACAAAAACCAAAGTTCCCTTGTAAACTTTGTAAGGGAGATCACCTTACTCACTGATGCCCTTCCATTCCAGAGGCACGAAGAGTGTGGTCCATGTCTGAAGGAACCTCTGTTCCTGAGTTGTCTATAGATTCCATATAGTTAGATCAACCTTTGGTTGATAAAGTGGTTGAACCAATGCAATCTTTGGTCAACCCCACTCTTCCTTCAGAGAGTGAAGTGATCAAATCGATGTAATCTTCGACTGATCCCATCAGTCCTTCAAAGACTGATGCACCTATCCCTGAAGTCTTCTGCATTACCAGTTTGGATGTATCTGAAAAAGAGGGCACTTCATCTGTACCATGTGAACCCCTACCAAGCCCTAGGATCATTTCCTTTGATTGGAATGGTCTAGCTGAGCCTCGTCTTCCTTCTTCGACACCTTTCTAGATAAAGGTTGATATCGGAAACCATACAGTTGACCGATGCATTGTAGATGAAGGAGCTTATGTTAGTATCTTATCCACTTATGCTTGGAGAGATTTGGGTTTCCCTAATGTTATTCCAGCTGTTAATTGGTCGTTGACCTTTGATAGAAGACCTAGTGAACCGTTCAGATTCCTTCGTCAGGCACCTGTTACTTTGGGTGGAAAAATAGTCTTAGTTGATTTTATGGTTTTAAAGGACCCTGTGGATTTTGATATGATCCTCGGGCGTGATTCCGTTTATGCTATGCATGCTGTGGTGTCTATGCTCTTTCGTGTGATGCATTTCCCTCATAACGAAAGCATTGTCACTATCGACCAACTTGCATTTGTTAATCCTCCTTATTACCCTACTGTAGAGCAGTCAGATCCCTCGTCATTAGGCACTACTATGTCACATGGGACTTATGTGGCATATTGTTCCTTGAGTTCAACTGCTACTAAGAAGAAGTTTCTAAGTTCATGCTTACCTTCTTGGGACTTAGTCCCATCTTTTGACTAAATGACACCTCCATCTGAATGTTTAGATATGTGTTCTATCTGGGACGATATACTTCCTTCTGATGAAGTTTTCCTAGAGTCCATAGTACAATCTTCCATTCATTTGGATGTTGATCCAGTCACAGTTATGTCCAGCCCTGGTTTGACCTTAAAGTCTGATCTTCCTACTATTGAGTCTTTGGACTCTCCTCTAGATCCGCAAATCGGTGTTCCTGCTGAGTTCGATTCTGCTTCCAGAATTTTCAACTCCCGTGATGATGAATTTATTTTTGTAGATTCCATCATGTCCTTCAACTTTGATCTTCATCCTGAATTTGGTCTTGTTGATTGTAAGTCCTTGGGCTTGGGTACCATAGAGTCTTCATTTGAAAACTCTGCCTTGTTTATGCCTGCTGTTGATGATAGTGAAGTTGAAAGTATTTCTACCACAGTGACTTGTATTAAGTCTTTCTTTACATATGTTTTAGATATGATCTTGGTACTAATGTTTCTTGGAGACAGGATTCTTAAATGGATTTATACTTGCTTAGTGGTCTCTTTCGACACCTTGTGCGACCTTTTCAGGTATATTTGGAACCTTGCATATAGGTTTAGGCTTCTCTGCTTTTATGTTGCATTTGAACCTTTTCCCATCCGAATTCTCCATAGGGTCAAACCTGTTGGATATTGGTGTGTTAGCCATCTCTTTATGCATCGTGCACCAGTCTGACAACAGAGCCTACCTAAGATGGGTCACCCTAGTTAGCACCCTCATGCCATTTTGGTACCCATGCTGAGTTTTTCTCATAGGATTGGGAGCCTTTTTAGATTTACCATGACTTTGAGAAGAAGCCTCATATCTTTCTTCCTCATATATTTCTGGCCATCCCTGATAAGGCTCTCATATTTGTGTTTAAGTTGCATATGCATCTGTTATGATCCCGATTGCACTAATGAGCCTGATGCCGGCTTCCATGCTTTTAGCTCATTGTATAAGCCTCCATCTCTGATCTCATTTCCACTAAGCCCTGTATCATTTTGCCTTCGCAATTTGACACCTTTTACCTGGAGGAGACACACCCTGAGTGTCCTTATCTTGCTCATGTTCCTTGCATTAGGCATAGCCTTGTTCCATGCACTTGGGGGTAGTTTCGCATGTCCCTGACACTCGTCTCCTCCCAAGCGAGCATTCTTCTTTTACTTCGAGCTCGTTAAAAACAGTAAGTAGGTTACAAGCATTTATTTCAACCTCACTTCGAGCTCGTTAAAAACAGTAAGGAGGCTACGAGCATTTCTTCCATCTTCACTTCGAGCTCGTTAGAAAAAGTAAGGAAGTTATGAGCATTTTTCTGTATCTCCTTTGAGCTCGTTAAAAACAGTAAGGAGGTCACGAGTTTACTTTTTAAGCCCTTTTCAGACTCCTTAAATAGGAAAAGTTTGCCGAGCATAGTTGTCTTTTCGGGCTCTTTAAAATAACTAAACCGACATCCACTCAGGTATAGAATTACCCCTTTTTCGGGCCTTGGTGGATAATTTACGGAAAAGGTATACTCTAGGTATACTTGTGTATGCGCTAGAAGATTTCTTCTTCCATTGTTTTATACTTTTTCGGGGGAGGAGACTAAATTTATGAAAAAGGACCTTTTGGAGCCTTTCTTTAGGGTTTTTAGGCTCTCTAAACATGAAAACACCAAGCGAGCACTCATCTACTTGGGCTCGATGTGAAATCCATGAGAGGGTAAAAAGAGGATTGTTTAAGTTTTTTAGACTCTATAAACAGGAAAACACTGGCGAGCATTAACCTACTTGGGCTCGATATTAAAATCCACGACTAGGTGTATAGAGGACTGTTTAAGTTTTTCAACTCTATAAGCAAGAAAACACTGCCGAGCACAGACCAATCCGGGCTTGATATAAAATCCACAGATAGGTGTATGGAGTTTTCTTCTAGGTTTTTCAGACTCCTTAAATATGAAAATACCGTTGAGCATGCTTTAGGTCTTTGTCAAGCTCGTTAAAAAATGAAAAAGGAAAGGGAAGGGAAGAATGTTAAAATATCTTTCAATATGATGGCAGCAAGTATACTATCTCCTTGAACAAAGCACCTGTTTTGAGTCTATCAAACAAGTTGGGTTCTAGTGTTAGCCTTAGGATAAACATGATCTCAGAGTTCTTACTCATCCGTTTGGTTAGTCTTCCAATCATATGGAGAATCTGTTAATGTCTCCTACATTTTAGATTTTTATCGTGGTCTCTTTGCATTAAAAGATGCCTAAGTCACTCTTGTGTCCGCCATTCTGCACTTTCCTTGACCTCATGTGTCGGCCATTCCTTGGTGTCAGTATGTTTCATCATGTGTTCATTTATAGTCCAAATCAGCTCATACCTGTTGAGTGTCCCTCATGTTGGATGATGGAGGATGCATTAAGGCCTCCCTTCCAATGGACTTCTTCCCATCGACTTCAACTCATTGTGCTCTGGGAATGAAGTTTAGAGTTTCGATTAGTACCTTGGGGATTGAAGTCATTAGTTGCAGTTTCCCTTGCTATTGGATAAATGGGAATACATCAATGTCTCCTATTCGATGGATTCTTCAAGTGTTCGAAGGTAAGACCATTTATTCGCACTTGCTTGAATGTACTAGGTACCTTAGGTTCCATTTTCATTATTGGTGGACACCCTCACATTTGTTAATGGTATACATCAATGACCGGTAATCAAACGATACCTCCCATGTTTGACATCAACTCATTTATTCACATTGATAGGTTTGTACCTTGGGTTGTTTTTGGATGAAGACCTTGGGATCCTCGATAGCATCACCTCGTTTATGTTATCGCCCAAGTTGCACAAGATTGAGCCACACTCTTTTTGGCTCTTGATGAGACATAGATCCTGCTCGTTATCTATGGCTATGTTCTCTAGTTTTGACATAGATCCACCTTGTATTTATGTGGCTATGTTTACACTTATGTTCCTCATGGATCCACGCTTGTATTTTAGTGGTTATGATATATGCATCAGTATCTGGATCAAGTATCCTCTTGGAGGTCATGTTCCACTATTTGAACATGGACAGTTACCCCAAGGATAAGTTTGTTTGACATTTCCTTTGCTTTCAGGTACTTCATTTGAGCCTATGATTCTTGGTTTCTCCAGTTCCTCCATGATTCAACTCTTTGTTATTTATAATGTATTTCGGCCATCGTTTCCTGCACTCCCTCTGACCTCATACATTAGGGGGTATTTGTTATAGCTTAAAATGACACCTCTTCGTCCGTGACGACACTTGCATTCCTTGGTCGCATGATGACACTTCTTGAGATCAAGTTCAGTCACACAACATGACACTTGTGGATTGAGGGGTCATTTGGGACACTAAAAATGGTTGGAATTAGCTCATTCTTGACCCATTTGATAATGACAACCCTTAGGAACATTTTTCCAGACCAAACCATCTCCTGAAAATGAGCAGAAAAGCCTGTTTTTGGCCATTTTTCCACATGTGCGCTGGTATGCAAGCATGATAGTAGGGCATATCCACTACCCTGCTTCATTAAAGTAGCGCCCACCTCCACATGTGCTCTAGTTTTTCTGTTGTAGAGTAGGGCACATTCCCATTCTAGTCCAAATCTCGATTTTTGGGTAAGTTAAGTTGGTTAGGGAACCTCCTGATCGGTTATAACTTCTTTTCTTCTCCTTCATTGACTATATAAGGAAGGTAGAAGGGCCATGTGAGGGGACCAAGCCTATAACATTGTTATGCTGGAGGAATGGAGACCCTCATCCCCCTCTCTTGTGCCTCAGTTTCTCATAAACCCTAGCACAACTGATTAGAGGTTTGGATCCTTGGAGAACAGAAGCAGGATACCTTGAATCTAGGTTTCGTGAAGTGCCAAGCTTGAAGGAAGGTATAATCTTATGTACTTGATTCATTCATTAATAAAGATCAGGTATTCTTTACTTTCCAAATATGACCTATTTATGTGTGTCTCAGATTTGATTACAGTTTGCTTATAATATGATGTCTTCTTCTATTATCGATATCAGTCTTATATATGTAGTCAAATGTATTTGAGAAAGGTATCAAGTTGTTTTGCAGGTGTGGGCATTGCGATACTGGATAGCACTGAAGAGCAAGGAAGGAGAAAGCTAGGATCAACCTTCTGAATAAGGTGCATACATCTCTAAACCCTAATCTCTTCACTTATTTGTTGTACTTGCAGAATGCTTGTAAGTCTATATTTATCACCGTAAGTTGGTAGTTTCTCCCCTGAACTATAGGTGCATTTTCCTCACAATAGACACCATGTGTCTTGAAGCTCCAGAATCAATAATGAGTGAGGTAGGCTTGGATGTGCTTTCCATCAATGCATGTAATATCTCCTTTTCATCAGAATTTTGTCCTCCATCCTTCCTCCTTGTGCTCTCAGGAAGAGGAATGTTGCTTTCTCCAGGAGTAGAGCCATTTGATCAATGGTTTTATTCATGCAAGAGTGAAAGCCCCTGCTGCAATAAGTACACTTTGCATTCTCATTCTTCTTATTTGTATTATTCTTTGAGTGGTAGGAGTCTTCAAGAAATTTCTTCTTGTCTTTCTTCTCATCGGTGGGCTTCTTGAAATTGCCCTTCTTATTCCCTTTCAAGCTCTTTGAATCTCCAACATTTAGACAATGGTATTTTGATGGATTTTTAATGGCTCCCATCAAGACTAGCTTGTCTTGTTCTTGTGTAAGTGATTCCATGAATTTTGAGAGAGTAGGACTCTTCTAGTTTTGAACTGTTTTCCTTGTGGCATGGAAGGTCGAAACAAACATTGAGTAATATGGTCCAAGCTTGGAGAGAATGGCCAAGATTAGTTGCTCATATTTTTTATCAATTCCACATTGCTTCAATTGTAGAACAAGTGACTTGAATTTAGAGAATAAATCCCGGAGGTTATCGAAATTATGTGGACTCAATGAAACTAGTTCATTATCCAGTTGGTGTCCTCTTAATTCATCAGTCTTGCCAAACAATTCTTGAATCTTTATCCAAACTTCATTGGGAGAGGTAAGACCATCAAGATGGAATGGAAGATCCCTGGATGTAGTGAGACATAACAAACCATAGAATTCATCTCTTCGATTATGCCACTTTGATTTCTCAATTGCTGAGGTTGGCTTAGTCTAAGTTGCCATAGTCACCCTGTAGAGGCCTTTGCTCCTCAACATGATCTCCATCTGTGATTTCCATTCAAAATAATTGAATGGATTGAGGATGATCTGATGTGACTAATCCATGGAAGCTATGAAATAAGTTTTAGACTGATTTGGGTGCATTCCTGGATGCTCAGTTACGCCCTGTGGATGATGGAATGCACCTTGTGGATGAATTACTGTGCCCTCCTTGAGATTGGTTGGATCCTGCAAGAAAATAGAAGGAGAAAGGAATAGATTGATAGCTCTGATACCATGTGAAATTTAGTTCACACCAAGATCTGATCAAGAAATTACACACTCTCACAAAATATCTCACACAACTAGTCAAGAACACAAAAAATTACTCACAGAAGATGAAAACTGTATTACTCAAATGAATAATGATACATCAGACAACCTTGGGAAATTAAATGGATATCAATAAATAAATTTACATCAGATATTTGAATGTCTAAATATTCCATTTGAATCCTCACAAAAGCAGACTTACTAAAATAATGCAAATCCCCCCTAGGTGGCAAGTGTGTTCTCCAAGTCACACCAAAGGCTCACGAATTTATGATTTAGTGATTAGATAGTGATGTATGATGAAAAAAAATTCCAAATCCCAAAAATGTAAAGAATAACAATCATGGAGGATGAGTGGGCCAAAAACCAGTTTCCCTAGACAACTAACTTTTACCTTTTACCTCAAAAGTGGTAAAAAGCAGTAAAAACATGTGCGCTTATCTAACCCAGAATAGTCCATAGATAGCCAGAATCTATTTCTGGATGTCCAGAAATAGCTTCTAGTGATTTTAGGAAACTTGTGGTCCACACAAAGATGCTCGTGGTCCACACAATGACTCATATCCCAACTATCTAGTCTAATACATAGTAATTAATCATAGAATGATTAATTAATGATACTAATGTATTAATATGACATAGATGAAGGATTTAATTCCAAAACCTCTGGCAAAGGATACCGATTTTTTATAGTCACTTTATTCAACTGTCTATAATCTATACACATTTATAAAGTGCCATCCTTATTCTATACAAAGATAACTGGTGCTCCCCACGGGGATACACTTGGACACATATAACCTTTTTCCAATAGCTCCTGCAATTGCGTCTTCAATTCTATCAATTCAGGAGTGCTCATATGATATGGTGCCTTAGAAATAGGTACTGCTCCTGGAGATAGATCTGTTGTAAAATCAAGTTCTCTCTTGGGTGGTAACCTAGGAATCTCCTCCGGAAATACATCTTCAAATTCAGCCAATACAAGGTGTTTTTTCAAATATGAAACTTTGTTTTTCTGATTTTCTACTAAGTGAACAATATATAACTTACACCCTTTTCGTGCATTTTGTTTCAATTGAAGTGCATAAATTTCCCTTAGTTTTATTGTCCTTACTACTCCTTGAATCTTTTCAGACTGTCCATCATTATTCACAAATGTAACAGATTTCTGATAACAATCTAGGATAGCTCTATGTTCTTCCAACCAATCCATACCGATAAGTAAATCGTAGGACACCAATGGAAAAACATTTAAACTTTCTCTAGTGTAAGATTCATTTAACTTTAAAGGACACTAACTCACTACTTCACAAAATTTTCTTTTTGTTCCTGTGGCCATTTGGACCAACCAAGGCTGCATATATTTGTGTTTTCTTAAGTTGCAAGACTCACAAATTTTTGGGTCTATATAACTTTTACATGCGCCAAACTCAATCAATATAGACACAGGTGTCCCAGAAATCACACCTTCAACCTCGATAATAGAGGCTTGATGCTCCGCTTGTTGGTTGTTTAATGCAACATAAATTTTTCTACTTCTTGCTACATCTTGAACTGTAGAAGCCTCTTGAAGATTATGCACTGATTTATTTTTCTCAATTCGATGAGGACACTCATACCATCTATTATTTTCTCCACAACCCTAGCATTTGATTGGTGGTTTAGACGAGGTGTCTTCCGGTTTTCTTGTACCTTAAGTGTTCATTCTCTTACTTGGTAGAACAAAGTTTGATTGCGCTTTACTTCCATCGAACTTATTGTTGAAAGGTGCATGTGTAGTTTGATTCTTAAACTTATTAGGCTTATGACCTTTCTGTCTACTTTCAGACTTTGTTTTCTTCTTTTCATTCCACTTCTTAGATACTTCAGCCTTGTTTTGACTTTGCTCGTAACACAATCTATACTTTCGGAAAGAATCCTCTAGTGTTTTGGGATCATCAAACTCTATCCGATATTTGAAACCAAAAGGTAAACAATTCAAGAAACGCTGAATTCTGACTTTTTCATCTTAAATATCAATTTATTAATCAATTCTTCCATAGTTTACTGTCCAAGTTTTAGGTCGTAATAGTCTTTCACCTTCTTGTCATAGTATCCTTCAGTAAAATATTTATGTTTAAATAATGTTGCAAAAGCTTTCCATTTAACCTTTTTCTCATTGATAGATTCAGTTAGCTTAATATCATTTCACCTTTTCCCTTGTAGATTGAAAACAACAATTATTGATTTTATAAGGCCGGAATAGTCAAATACTCGTAAATATTTTTTCATGTCCCTAAGCCACAACTCAACTTTTTCTCATGTCTCGATTTCCCCATTGAAAGTAGGAGGTTTAATCTTCTTCAATTCTGAATGTAACTGGTTCATTTTTCCATTCTTCTTTTTCTTTTTAGGAACAAATTCTTCAGAATATTCACCAAGTGACTCTTCATTGCTGATATCTTTATTATAACTTACAGAATTTATTGGATGAGTAGTCTTAAAGTTCGAATTTCTTTTCGTCATCGACTTTTTTTCTTGTTGTTCTTCCTATATTGGTATGTGACTGTTTTCTTTCTCAGTCATCTTTTGTAGCAGAATCACATTAATTTCTCGTTGCTCTTCAAAATTTTTGATATTATCCTCCTTGATACTTAGCAGTTCAGCTTTAAGACTCTTGACAATTTCCATCATTTCACTAGGTGTTGTTGCTCCTTGTTGAGAGCTCTGATTTACAAACAACTCCCCACTTCTGATATTTCTTTCCGGTCTTCCAACCATTTCGCCATGCTGACTAGATGTTTCCACGACAATCCTTCCCTCTTCTTCCACATAATTCATTTTCAGCCCACAATTTTTTCTATATGTGATAAGCATCTAGTTGTTAGACATCAGAAAAATACATAACAACATCGTGAACGAGCCTATAGGTCCTAGTGTAGTAACCGTCGCTTTGATACCAATTTGTAATGTCTCTTCTTCACCAAATTTAAAAAATAAAATGAGATTAACTTCTCAATAGCATGCAACAATATATACAAATAATGTGCTTGGTTAATAATCAATTGAGGATTATCTATATATTAATTGACTAATTTAAAATCTTAATATAAACTTTGGATTACATAAAAATTTTCTATGTTTATCTTTGAATAATAAATGCATACCAATGCATTGTAAACATTGGTTTACCAATTATATAATACAAAGATAATACAAACTTATCATATGTATACGATATTTCTCAAGAGTTATTATTAATAAAGGTTATACATGTAAATCATATATACTACAATACACATTATAGCTTTGAGAACTTTAATATGATTTACATGTCTCTGTATTATAAAGCATACATTAAAATGGATTGTGATTACAACATAATCCAATGTTTACCAACGTAACTGTGGTAGATGTAAGTGTATGCCATGAAGGCCATATGTTAACAAACCGACGTTTTAAACCCTTGGTGTGGTTTCCCACTTGGCGGGTGTACTGCATACTTGGAAACATGAGCGGATGAATCCACATAAATGAATACAACTTCCAAGCTGGTCGAACTCCAGCTACCACGCCATCTAAAAGCCACGATAATCAAGGCATTAAATTTTCCACTTGTGTGATAATAATGTCGCTTGTATTCTCCTCCATCGATCATGATCCAATGCAGTACTGTTTGGGAAATGTGATCATTCTAAGCCGTTGAACTCAGCGTTGAGTGATAGTGATCTTTGCGCCCAGCATCAAACTCTCGATTTGGTAATAAAAGCATTCCTCACCGGTTTATGAGGTAAACCAACTTTTCAACCGGTGACACTAGTGTTGGTAAATTTGTTCTTCCATTCGTGCCGGTTCACATCTGTTTCGATAGGAACTACATAGAGCACCTCTGCTCCATGCAGAAGATTCATGCCCGGAGCACGTTGGGTAAATTCGTATTTGTTCTAAAAAAGCTAAATTAAAGGAGGGACTTAGGGATATGGTTTACGCATGTCTAGGTAAGGAGAAAAATTACAAACACTAAGTTCAACTTTGTCAAGTATTCGTTTACTAGGTTTTATGCAGTATTTAATATTCACACTTGTTTTCATGTGCAAACATGGTGATGCTATGAAAGAAAATCCCGCATCCCTCTGTCCTTAGGAAAAGTATTGTATTATACAAAATATATTTTAGGATAATTTGGTTTTGTTTGTTTCGTTTATCATCGAAGAGATAAATTCCAAATGGTTTACCTGTATAGGTGATAACTGAAGGCGTCCAGGGTAAAAATCACAACCAACTCCACAAAAAAATAGAGATGAAGTTGTTCTCCTTGTGGCCAGGTGACCCATCCAACCATGAGTCTCGGGCCTTCTTACCCCAACGATTAACGATGGGTTACTTGAAACATTAGGGTTGTTCTTGTGTTAGCTTCATACCAGAAAGAAAATGGCCACTTGCCTTTGTTTATTGTTTCACTATTAAAAAAACTTTGTAGAAGATCTTACCGACCTGTAGCTCTAAATATTATTTAGTTTGTAAAATGGGGAAACTCTTATGAGTCCGCAACTGGTGAATGTGTAAAATGATTTTTAATGGTTGTAATGTAAACAAAGATTCTGGTTCATGCTCTATGCGTAAATGTTTTTATCTCTGTTAGACTTTTCTTTGATCGAACTGGTCGTGCGATTTTGAATGTCATCTTAACTCTGTTTTGGGTTAATACGAAACTTGTTATATTACACTAGTATTTGGTTTCTATTGAAAGTTTATTGAACATCTCGTTATTTGCTGGAAATGCATTAACTTGCATTTACATAGATATGATTTCAGCCTCAAGCCATTTCTGGCCGTGAGTACCATATATAACGTTTAATGTTCTCTATGTACTCTGTTACAAATTTTTTTAATCTGCGAATAAGTTTTTGTAAACAAACTATCATTTATATATACATATGTCTGGTTCATAATCTTTTATTAATTACTATACATGGCATTTCTCCCTGGTTGTCACTCATTCGCGTTAGTGTTTGGGTATTAAACACTAACTGTATTTTGTGACAAAGTATATTAAAAGGAGATGTACTAATAATTTTTTTTAAGCTAAAGGTTATTCAAAACCTAACTTCTAATCATGGACATGATTCGTTTCTCATACTTGCTTGAATGCATAAACACTGTTATTGTTTTCGATATGCTGGTCGATTTTTGACCAAGGAGTTTACACTCCCATGCCGACAGTAACAGGTATTTGCATATTGTTTAAAAGAAATGGATTCATATTTCTTATGCTGTAAATTAATTCATCTTAAACATAACAGTTAGAGTGTTTATGTAAACAATTCTGTGAGCATCACATATCATTTGATTGTAATTTATTTTGCTTAATGTATTTAAATGTATTAAGTTTATCTTATGAGAAAGATAATATAAACAATAATTATTCTATATTTCCTATCACAGGAATATATATAAACATTTACTATGTATTTGTCTACATTCTATAAAAAAAATACTTAAAGATTACATGCAGAACCCTACTCTGCATAACATTACTGAGAGTACTAGTTCACACCAAATATATCTATAGGATGCTGGTATAACAAATCATTTTATTCCAGATGTAGTAAAACAATTATTTCATAAATAAATCATAAATATATAAACAAACGCTTCTGTAACAATCCATAATAAAATTATTTTGAAAATACAAACATCATATCACATGTCTGTATTTATGATGAACAGTGGAATGCAGTCAAAAACCTCCCAGCCTTAGACCAACAAGTTCTCCTTTCCCTTTTGGTCACCCATGAGTTGAGTTCACAGTTCCTTTAGGTCAGAGTCTTTTATTATTCTTAACTTTTCTCCCCAAGTTATTATAAAGTTTCTTTTGCAGCAGACAACCCAACATCCAAATCAGTACTCCTGAGCTCCAGGATGTTCCATGTACTTTTAAGTCTCTGTATACTTATGAAAACAATCAAATAGAGCCTCTACAAGGTATTTGCAGTACTCCTGCAACTTGTGGTAGTCCTCCTACCAGAGCATTGCTCATAATCCAAGTTCATACCCAAATGCCATTGTTTTCTTCTTTTCTGGTTTAGTTTGTGCTCCAAACTGCCCCTTGTACTTTCTTGATTAGTTCTAGTTATTCAATCCTCTTGAATCCCTTCCCTTTTTCAGTATTCCCCTCTCTTGTGTGAGTATGATAGTAATCAAAATGAATAATGATTCTCTTTCTTTCTTGTTCTCCTTTTTGTGTTTCTCTTAATTTTTATTTCTTTAAATTAATTATTCCTTAAAACTCTTCTTTAGGGTTTTTACAAGTGTCTCAATAATAGTTTATCATTATTATTTTATTTTGTATTTATCCTCCAAACCCATAGGAACGGCGACTCCCATCTCTTAATGTGTTGGTCCACATAGTCATCAGAAATTAACTTCTCAAATTTCTAATGTCATATAAGTATAGTAAAATAATACTTAACAAAATATAAAAGGGGTTATAAATCCAAAATTTAGGGTATTACATAAAGGTTATTCTTCCCGCATAGAGGTAATTGATCAAAGTGATGATGTTGTAAAGTCTTG
The DNA here is from genome assembly GCA_027924585.1 of Larix kaempferi. Classification (NCBI taxonomy): domain Eukaryota; kingdom Viridiplantae; phylum Streptophyta; class Pinopsida; order Pinales; family Pinaceae; genus Larix; species Larix kaempferi. The sequence goes on along the minus strand of BSBM01000617.1, from coordinate 1,330,783 downwards.
TTGGACAAGGCTCCAAACTTGTGTGTATCAAGTCATGATTATCATGTGAACCTTTCGTATAAAGGTAACCATAAGATGGACCTCCCATATAGAGGTGGACATTCCATATAAAGGTCATGCTTTACTTGTTAAAAGGGTTTAATGTTATGTGATATATTATTAACCATGATCACCAGATAGATATTAAGTCTCCTTTAAAGATTGATCACCTCTAAAGTGAATTAGTTTAGCATATGATCATTTGTTCCAAAATAATATAATATGATCACAACATCCGATAATTATTCTTAGTATAATGTAATGTGATGGACAATTAAATTTATTACATATTGACCATGCAGTAAGAGATAAAGAAATAAAAGATAAAGCATAGACATCAAGATAATTCAAAATTGACCATGCATACACTTCAACAAATTAAAGAGAACTCAAATTATTAAAGCTTTAGTTAATTATCAATGCTTCAGTTAAAGCATCAGTTAAAGATATGTCTCAGTTAACTAAAGAACTCATCGTGGTCACTTAAAGTAAATCAATCAACACGTTTTCAGTTAACTAAGTGTTATTGCATGACGACACTTATGTTAAACTAAAATATGGCACGTGAGTTGTGACAATTGCATGTCAACGCTTAAGTTAGCCACCTAAATAAATGGGAAAGCTTTTAGTTAAGAGGTGTGTTCATCCTAAATGGCAGTTCAGTGAGCTGAAGCACTGCATGAGAAGTGGGGCTCACCATTCCATGAAATATTAATACATCCATTTTGAGGGCGAGTTTATGCTAAATTTAGAATTTGTTTTGTTTTGTTGGAAAGTGGTAGTACCCCCTAAATAGCAGGGTTCACCATTGGCTGAGAGACCACGAATCAGGGGCATTTAAGCCGTCAAAATCACCCGAGGATCGCACCCGGCGTGGACCGCACCAACCCTTAGCATGGTTGGATTTTAGTATCTGCAGGGTTTTGAACCGACAACCTTTCTGCTCAGGGGTGTCTTTGTGAAAATCCTCACAGCAGATCTAAGAGATGATGTATACCTCACAAGAATAATTATGATTAAGCATGAAAATAGAAGAAGAGTGGTCAATACAGTCTAATGAGTAACAAAATGATATGATACAGTAGAACTTGGATAGAATCAATAATACTTCACACACACTAATTAATTAATCACAGTATGGACAAATAAATAGTACAATGGTAGAGAGGATTTGAATGCCTAAGGTGGCAATTTGAATTAGCCTCTTAGAGTGATCATAAGATCAATAGAGTGTCATCAGAGAACAACTAGGTGTCCTCATGATCATCGGAGCACAACTGGAAGTCTTCATCATCATCAGTGGAGTCATCAATGCTCAAGTAACTGTCAACCATCAGTCAAACTAAGTCTGGTAGATGTAACTGAGTGTAACTAAGTGTAAATGAGTGTAACTGAGTGCAACTGAGTGTAATTAAGTGTAACTGAGTATAAACTGAAGACAATTGGATTGGTAGGTGAAGAAGGGTGAGTTGCTTCCTAAAATCAAGGAAGAAGGGTGCATTAAGCAACTGGAGGGCTAAAAATGAATAGTGAGAAGCTCCTGGGGGATGGCTAACTAAGGGCTAGGTGTTGGACTGATGATTGGGATGCATGCAAAATGAATGCAAACCCTAGAATGCATGCAAACCCTACAAGTGCATGCATGATTGAAAATGTAAATGATCAAAATACTAGTGGGACTAGGATGGAGTATAGGAATATCCTAACACCCTCCCTTAATCCATCCTGGGCCCTAGTAACTGAGACCAAAGGTCACCCAATACAATGAATAATAATAGTCAATAAACCAAGAAAGTGGGAAAATTTCATGGGAAACATGCCCTGTCCTAAAAAACAGACTATAAGGCACACACAAAAATAAATGCTCCAAAATCAAGCAAGTGTGATGCTTGGTCATATGTCTAGAGGTATCTTCTTCTTGGGAAGAAGTGGATCATGCTCAAAAAGCATGTGTTTGTACTTGCTCTTTAGATCGAATGTGATGAGAAAAAATCCAAAAGTATGAGGATGATCCTTGAACTTGTGATTTGAATCAGCTGAGGTAGGATCAAAATCATGAATATGTAGATAGTATTTTGTCTTCTCCTTTGAACCATCATGGGTAATATTATGCCAAAAAGAACCATCAAATAATAATTGCTTGAAATACAAATCAGATTTAAGACTTAAAAAACACTTTCTTGAGATCTCCTTTGAACCAGCAGGGGTGAGATCAAAACTATCATATGCATGAGAAATTATCCCAAGTAGTAATTGCTTAGAACCCAAATTAGATCCAAGACTTGAATCATGGTTTCTTGAGATCTCCTTTGAACCATGAGAGGTGAGATCAAAACCAATAGATGCATGAGAAATTATCCCAAGTGAATGGAAATGGCCATATTCTTCAATGACCTTCTGAAAGCATGGAATTATGATCATATAGTAGTATAAAAGAGGTGATGGCTAGAGAGAAGCGAATGCATTACCTTCAATAGCTATTTTGACCTTCGAAATAATCATGTGATCATGATGCAAACCAACCAAATCCGGTGAAAGAGAGGATTTAGGACCTTCTGCAATATCTAGAGTGTGAGCTGGCATAGAAAGAGAAGAAATTTTGAGCATGAGTGGAGAATCTGCAAGTTCTTTGTCAACAACTTCAATATGAGATGATACTGGTTCATGATCTGAGAGACCATCAAGAGGAGTGAATGCATCACTTTGTTTGCTTTCGAATGGGTTGAGACCAAGTCCTCCATTCTCTCTGCCAAATATTTCATCCAAGTGAGCCCATAGCTCTTTTGGTGATGAAAAATCAGGGAGGTCATATAACATCCAATCAGACATAGCATCCAACATTGATCCAAAGGCTTCATCAACTTTATTTAACCAATCAATCTTCTCTTCAGAAGTTTCAAACTCTCTTTCAAAACAACAGTCAAAGAGATCATGGCTCTTCAAGTATGCTATCATTTTTGGTTTCCAATCATCATAGATGAGAGGAGAGAAAGGAGAAAGAGAGTTATTTATTTTGAATTCATTGAAGCTATAGAAGACCTGCAAAAACAATATAGAATAACTGCAACTGCTATTGCTGCAAAAATGCAAAAACTGCTGCGCTCGAAATCTTGGTAATAACCTACAAAAAACTCTCAAGAATGGAGATAAACAATACTCTCAACATGCTCTGATACCATGTGAAAATCCTCACAGCAGATCTAAGAGATGATGTATACCTCACAAGAGTAATTATGATTAAGCAGGAAAATAGAAGAAGAGTGGTCAATATAGTATAATGAGCAACAGAATAATATGGTACAGTAGAACTCGGATAGAAGCAATAATACTTCACACACATTAATTAATTAATCACAGTATGGACAAATAAATAGTACAATGGTAGAGAGGATTCGAATGCCTAAGGTGGCAATTTGAATTATCCTCTTAGAGTGATCATAAGATCAATAGAGTGTCATCGGAGCACAACTAGGTGTCCTCATGATCAAAGGAGCAAAACTGGAAGTATTCATCATCATCAGTGGAGTTATCAATGCTGAAGTAACTGTCAACCATCAGTCAAACTAACTCTGGTAGGTGTAACTGAGTGTAACTGACTGTAACTGACTGTAACTAAGTGTAACTGAGTGCAATTGAGTGTAACTGAGTATAAACTGAAGACAACTGGACTGGTACGTGAAGAAGGGCAAGTTGCTTCCTAAAATAAAGGAAGAAGGGCGCATTAAGCAACTGGAGGGCTAAAACTGAATAGTGAGAAGCTCCTGGGGGCTGGCTAACTAAGGGCTAGGTGCTGGAATGATGACTGGGATGCATGCAAACCCTAGACTGCATGCAAACCCTAAAAGTGCATGCATGACTGAAAATGTAAATGATCAAAATACTGGTGGGACTAGGATGGAGTATAGGAATATCCTAACAGTCTTAACCATCACCCGCCACCAATTTTTCTACATCTCACGGATGATGCTGAAGTTAGAAGTTAAAAATAGAAGAGAAGAATGTATATATATGTTGTATAGGATTGTTGAATCCAGTGTGAAGCGAATTCTCTTCTCTATTGAAGGAAAGGCACTTCTCTTTGTGCATGGTATTGTTTGTGCTTATTCTTTTTTTGCTGGGCATACATACGATTGATCTCTCTTCTCTACCGATTCCGTATATTCACCAAGAAGTTTGGTGGTCTCTTATCTTCCGAAATAAATTTGCTATGTTGTAAAGGAAAGCATTCTTTGCTATCTATTATATTATACTGAGAATAATAGATGGGGTTTTTGTTCTCATAATTTTGAGGATTTTCCCCAGGGTATATATTGTGTTATGGTTGTATGAATTTCATGGATTGAATTGTCTCATTGCTTCAAGTATTTGCATCTAAAAGAATTAAATATCAAATCTCAACCAAATTTCAATAGTTTTGACATCGAGCATAGGGGAAACCACTTAGTTATGGAGCAATAATGACTCTCCCTACTAATTTCAAGGTGATCCCTTATAGTGATTGAAAGGGATCCCAATGTATAACTACAACTACTGAAATTCTTAGAATATAGTGTTTCAACGTCAACGAGAGATGAAGTACATGACAAGATGAGGGTCTTATCCAAAGAACCAAGATCATGTTGTAACCAACTGTTTGATGAACATACCTAACAAAAGACTAGATTATAAGCATAGGTTTCATAACTACCTTTGATCGATGTAAACATGGGGAGTGTGCATTGTAGCCTTCCTTTCAGAAAGGTGCAGATTGAGACGGAGGGAGACAAATTGCAAAGGAAAGGGCTTTGATGGAGACACAATATGGAGATTAATGGTGACCAAAAAAATGGATACTGCTGAGGATATTGAGACTCAAATACATTGATAAAAGGTGACCATGAGTTGATTCCAAAAAGAATAGGGTGTTCCCACAATGTTATGTGATGGGGAAATGGTTTGTGCATAAGAATAATGGTGGGGTCCCCACAGTTTTGGGTGTGTTGGGGACCAATTTGATGATGGGAAGACTCCCCATAGTTTTGAGTGGGTTTGGGGATGCTTTCCAAGATGAGGTTGTGGTTAATTTGTAAATGCGAAGATAGGTTCCCCATGAATCAATTCCATGCAGATTATTCATGTGGGAAGAACTAAATAGAACTGGTTACTTATGAGGGTGGGGGCCAAATAGGTGTCTTTGTGGGGGAAATGATACGAGGAAGATTAAAAAATGTAAAGTGATAATGGAGGTATGAGTTTTCTTTGTGAATATTGATCATAACATGCGCTGAGGAATTGGATAGCATCTACTATGATAGTCAGGGGAGTAAATTTTCCAACTATAAAAGGATGAGCTAGGGGTGATATTCTCAAGCTGTATTAGATTCCTTGGACTTGTGGGGGATCGAAATCATGGTTGTTAAGTTATGACTAGGTTGGAAATGGTGTGCACACCCATGGGGGAACATGTTATTCGTAGTGATGACATTGATGGTACATCAAGACTGGGAATGAGGGCCTATGGTGTTAAAATTCAATATGCTAAGACATAAAATAGCAGCATTACATTCCATTTCACAATAATAGCATATACAGGATCACTGAAGAAACAACAAGCACAGCATAAACACAAGAGACAGAGATTTATCCTAGGAAACCCTCATGGGGTAGAAAACCCAGCAAAGCTTCCTCAATATAGATGACCAGCAATATACAAAGATAAAACCCTGAGACATGATCTCCTTCTCCACAATAGCAGACCTCTCCTTCACAAGTGCGCTATCCTCAAGTGAGTGAATGTGTATAATGAGGAACACACCTCCTCTATTTATACACTACTCTGATATGTATTTTACACAAGTACATGTAGGCTCGTATTTAACCATTAGGTTAAATACCCCATTATAACTGACTGGGCCGACCCCTCTAGGGTGGTCTACTAACCCTTTGACCCACATAACACATACAGGGCCGACCCCCACTAGGGAAGTCTAATAACCCAAGTTACCACATTCCGACGGAGGAATAAACATCTCCGGATATACAATAAGATCTCCACGGAGGAATGAATCATCTCCGGAATAATAAAGTACAAATATAATATTCTTTGAAGACAAATATAATATTCTTTGAAGTTACAATATCTCAACACTCCCCCTTAACGAGAAGGATATTATAACAGCATCTGCACGAGCAAGGAGTCATCAACATCATACATGATACATCTATAAATCATTGGAAGCTTTCTCAACATCATCAGTAACTCAACCAGTTACTGGAATATCTACAATACTGGAACATCAACATCTTCAGTACTGAGTCTTTATCTTCTGTAGCACTCAAACAGCTACAGCAACATCAATATCTGAATCCTCACGATTGTCAGCATCGCCATCACACGATCATCAGCATCGTCATCACATGATCAACAACATCGTCATCTCACTATCATCAACATCGTCATCACACGATCATCAACATTGTCATCTCACGATCATCAGCATCGTCATCACACGATCATCAGCATCGTCATCTCACGATCATCAGCATCGTCATCATACGATCATCAACATCGTCATCTCACGATCATCAGCATCGTCATCACACGATCATTAGCATCGTCATCTTACGATCATCCGCATCGTTATCTCACGATCATCACCATTGTCATATAATCTCAATCTACAGCATCTGGATCATCTCAATCTACAGCATCTGGATCATCACGATCTACAACATCTGGATCATCTCGATCTACAGCATTTGGATCATCTCGATCTATAACATCTGGATCATCTCGATCTACAGCATCTGGATCATCTCATCTACAGCATCTGGATCATCTCGATCTACAGCATCTGGATCATCTCGATCTACAGCATCTGGATCATCTCGATCTACACCATCTGGATCATCTCGATCTACAGCATCTGGATCATCACGATCTACAACATCTGGATCATCTCGATCTACAACATCTGGATCATCTCGATCTACAACATCTGGATCATCTCGATCTACAGCATCTGGATCATCTCGATCTACAGCATCTGGATCATCTCGATCTACAACATAAGTATCCTCAACCATACAAGTACATTAATCAATACATGTATCATCAAAAGTATGTATTCTCACCAATACATCTATCATCAAAACATGTATTCTTACTAATACATATATCATCAAAATCATGTATTCTCACTAATACATCTATCATCAAAAGCATGTATTCTCACTAATACATCTATCATCAAAAGCATGTATTCTCACTAATACATCTATCAATACAAGTATCCACACTGATACAAGTATACATAATAGCAGCATACCCTGCAACACACATGATCCAATTACGGGATGGTCAATCCCTCTCACTTTAGGACATAGGTCCAAGGATGATACAATCCTGATCCACTTATGGGATGATCAATCCCTCTCAATTTAAGACATCTCTCATGTCTATGAATGATGCAATCCAGATCAACTTACAGGATGATCAATCCTTATCCTTTTAAGACACCTCACCATGTCTAAGGATGATGCAATCCCGAATCAACTTACAGGATGATTAGTCCTTATCACTTTAAGACACCTTACCATGTCTAGGGACGATGCAATCCCAATCTACTTACAAGATGATTAGTCCTTATCACTTTAAGACACCTCACCATGTCTAGGGATGATGCAATCCCAATCTACTTACAGGATGATTAGTCCTTATCACTTTAAGACACCTCACCATGTCTAGGGACAATGCAATCCCAATCTACTTACAGGATGATTATTCCTTATCACTTTAAGACACCTCACCATGTCTAGGGACGATGCAATCCCAATCTACTTACATGATGATTAGTCCTTATCACTTTAAGACACCTCACCATGTCTAGGGACGATGCAATCCCAATCTACTTACAGGATGATTAGTCCTTATCACTTTAAGACACCTCACCAAGTCTAGGGACGATGCAATCCCAATCTACTTACAGGATGATTAGTCCTTATCACTTTAAGACACCTCACCATGTCTAGGGACGATGCAATCCCAATCTACTTACAGGATGATTAGTCCTTATCACTTTAAGACACTTCACCATGTCTAGGGACGATGCAATCCCAATCTACTTACAGGAGGATTAGTCCTTATCACTTTAAGACACCTCACCATGTCTAGGGACGATGCAATCCCATCACGTACATTTTGAACCCAGTTCATGGACGATGCAGTCCTCACGTACATTTTGAACCCAGTTCATGGACGATGCAGTCCTCACGTACATTTTGAACCCAGTTCATGGACGATGCAGTCCTCACGTACATTTTGAACCCAGTTCATGGACGATGCAGTCCTCACGTACATTTTGAACCCAGTTCATGGACGATGCAGTCCTCACGTACATTTTGAACCCAGTTCATGGACGATGCAGTCCTCACGTACATTTTGAACCCAGTTCATGGACGATGCAGTCCTCACGTACATTTTGAACCCAGTTCATGGACGATGCAGTCCTCACGTACATTTTGAACCCAGTTCATGGACGATGCAGTCCTCACGTACATTTTGAACCCAGTTCATGGACGATGCAGTCCTCACGTACATTTTGAACCCAGTTCATGGACGATGCAGTCCTCACGTACATTTTGAACCCAGTTCATGGACGATGCAGTCCTCACGTACATTTTGAACCCAGTTCATGGACGATGCAGTCCTCACATACATTTTGAACCCAGTTCATGGACGATGCAGTCCTCACGTACATTTTGAACTAGTGGTTCCGGGATGATGCAATCCCCATCACTTTATTCTCGAAGACCATACGTCTACGGATCAATTCAGGGACCAAGGTCCGGGGATGATACAATCCCCACTTCTCGGAGACCTTACGTCTACGGCTCTCTTTAGGACTGAAAGTCCAGGGATGATCCAATCCCCTCAACTGTCCACTAAGGACTTCATTCTCGGAGACCTCACGTCTACGGCTCTCTTTAGGACTGAAAGTCCAGGGATGATCCAATCCCTTCAACTGTCCACTAAGGACTTCATTCTCGGAGACCTCACGTCTACGGCTCTCTTTAGGACTGAAAGTCCAGGGATGATCCAATCCCTTTTCTTTCTCGGAGACACCTGTCTACGGCTCACTTCAGAACAAGTGTTCAAGGATGATACAATCCCCACATGTATTCTCATCAATATACTATCGATCCTGGGAACCCATACAGAACCTGATTCACACTTCTTCTTTAATTGCACCATTAAGAGAATGGTCTTATCTAGCCACTTGGAGCAAACATCTCATCATGATTCTCTTCCTCTTTCTAAGAGAATCTTCTAGCCACAAGCCTTCTATATTTTGTTTGATTTGTAAATCTTCTTGTTGAACATCCATCACTTGTTCGGTGTTCATTATTCTTCATGATCTTTCCTACAAAACAAAATTAAGTACATGATTAGTAATCCTTCATAATCATGAAATCATGATAACCTATTATGCATACAGATATCATTTATATAGTTATGCAACTATCTTGACCAATACTTTGGCACAACACTTTCCCATATCCTGTATGCATACAGTGGCTATCTAGATGCCTTCCATCTCTACCAGAACATACTATCTAGAGTGTGCACAGCTCTCAGCATGTCAGCAAAGAGGTTTCATTCTAGACAAGCAACAATGGAATGTTTTTCCAACTTACCAATCATATGCATATTAGTAGTATAATGTTCAATGCTCTATGAATGTTTGCACTCAGCATGATATGTTCTAGGAATACAAATATGCATACAAGAAATATCATTTACTATTTCAAATAACAACTCAAATACTTATCTTTTATGTTTGTGTGGTTTCCTCCCGCTTGATCTTCTGTATGTCTTTTGAACTTCTATTCATTCTGTACCACTGTGCATGTTCAAGTGTCATCCTCATTATCTCATACACAAACATACACCCATTAGTATGTTCTAAATGTTATCAAAACATTATAGTTCTAAATTCTTGAAAATGTATAGTCATGATTAATTAGTATTCAAGATTTCAGGGAAGTATTCTTTTACTCATGCATATCATCAATCAAGATAAAAGACATAATATGCATAATCCCTTGATTATTAATTTTATGAATAAGCATAGCCAATCATACCAAGTATACTTATATAAGGGATCCTAACACAAGGTAAGATTCATGGGAAACATACCTGGATTAGTATACCTATTTAGTTATGTACAACATACCTAAACAATCTCTTCAATGATTTAGAGATCCTGAGCTAGAACCTGCATGTCTCATAGGTTAAGCATAATATAACAAAGTCATACATACCTCGTAAGTAGAACAAAGATTATGGATGAGTCTTTGTCTTCATGTTTTCATGGTCATGGAGCCTGATTTGTCTTTTGTGATGTACCTGTATCTTGTTAGCAGACAACATCAACCTCACACAACATCATAATGCATTAGTACAATCATAAGTGTCAACACCCTAACCAATGAATATCTTCTATCATGCATTCATAATTTTGTTAAGGTGATACAACAAATCTAAAATCAAGATTGTACTAACCGTAATAACATGAAGACAAACATACCATAAACTTAATCATGAACAAATCTTAAAACATACCTCGATGAGTCATACCTGTCGAGATTGCTTGTAATCTCCTTATGTAAAGCCTTAGCCTCATCTCCCTCTGAAACAGGAACTCCTTCACTTATGCAGGTGACCAATCCATCTTCTTCTAGGATTAACCCTATCCACTTGATTTGCAAGAACTGGACCTGGAGCTGGATATGGGTTTGTCAGAGAAACCCCAAAAATTCAAACTTTCAATTTCAAACTTCCGAAAGGATAGAAATATGTGCCTTGATGAGCTTATCAAACTGATATATTCAGAATTTGAAAACTGCAAAGTTTCACTCCTCAATTTTGCCTTTGAAACTTCTGGATTCACTGGACGTGACCCTGAACTGGGGTTTGATGAATCCCACTCTTTTGCCCAATCAAAATGTTTGATCCAAAGCTCTAAGCTTCTATTTTTCTGAGGAGCTTCCAGCCGTGGTCACAGATTTCAAAAATTCCCATTTTTACAGAAGCCCTAATTTTCCACTTTTCTGATCAAAGTCCCGAACTAGGGTCTAATCAAGCCCGGCCTTCTGCCCAACCAAAAATTCTGATCTTGGTCTCTAAATTTCTATTTTGATGAGTAGCATCCATCCGTGGTCTCCGATTACAAAAATTCCAACTTTCTTCAAAGCCCTAAATTCCAGAAGCCATGAATGAAGGTACCAAAAAATAATTCTGTTTTGACAGAAATATGTACCTGATTGTTTCTGGTGTAACTCCAAAATTTTTGATCCACAGGGTCTGAAAACGTTTTCTGAGATAGCTCGGCCTGTTATCTTTCCATCCTGACAGGTCTGACCTCAATTGGATTCTCTGAGAGAGAGTTATGACAAATGTCGCAACGTGACCTTTTTTGGGAAAATACAGGAGAGCGAACTTGTACGGCGTGCCACGTGTCACTGTTTGACCTTCGGCCTCTGAAAAAGTTTTCTGAGATATCTCGGCCTGTTATCTTTCCATCCTGACAGGTCTGACCTCAATTGGATTCTCTGATAGAGAGTTATGCCAATTGTCGCAACGTGACCTGTTTATGGGATAATATAGGCGAGCGAACTTGTACGGAGTGCCACCTGTCACTGGTTCAACTTAGGCCTCTGAAAAAGTTTTCTGAGATAGTAAAGTCTGTGTACTACCTGTCACTTTTCACGAAATTTCATTTGGAGCTTCCTAGCCCAAGTTATGACCTTTTTCCCAAGGTCACCTGATTTTGACTCAGATCTGGAAGAGGCAGAAACCCTATATTGTACAGATCATAAATCACAAAGTACAACGAATTAGAGTTTGTCCTTTGGACACAAGGTACCTGGAGATTTTATCTTCGTTCTGTAACAATTTCAGATCCGAAAACTTCGCCAAAATGGATTTATAGCGAAAGTGCTACGATGACTGGTTTTTGCTATGTAAAACCCTAACCTTCAAATTGTCGTAAGTAAAGCAAGTGTCTTTAGTGCCATACCTTGTCTTCCTTCAGGTTAGCTCTGATACCATGTTAAAATTCAATATGCTAAGACATAAAATAGCATCATTACATTCCATTTCACAATAATAGCATATACAGGATCACTGAAGAAACAACAAGCACATCATAAACACAAGAGACAGAGATTTATCCTAGGAAACCCTCATGGGGTAGAAAACCCAGCAAAGCTTCCTCAATATAGATGACCAGCAATATACAAAGATAAAACCCTGAGACATGATCTCCTTCTCCACAATAGCATACCTCTCCTTCACAAGTGCGCTATCCTCAAGTGAGTGAATGTGTATAATGAGGAACACACCTCCTCTATTTATACACTACTCTGATATGTATTTTACACAAGTACATGTAGGCTCGTATTTAACCATTAGGTTAAATACCCCATTATAACTGACTGGGCCGACCCCTCTAGGGTGGTCTACTAACCCTTTGACCCACATAACACATACAGGGCCGACCCCCACTAGGGAAGTCTAATAACCCAAGTTACCACATTCCGACGGAGGAATAAACATCTCCGGATATACAATAAGATCTCCACGGAGGAATGAATCATCTCCGGAATAATAAAGTACAAATATAATATTCTTTGAAGACAAATATAATATTCTTTGAAGTTACAATATCTCAACATATGGTTATCAACATGATTGTTGGTAAATGCATTTGTAAATAGGGGGGAAACAATGCCTATATGCCATTTTCAAAATGATACTTGTGGTAAGAATCCCAACACCATTGTTGAGGGATGGATTCTTGTTCTTATAATGGAAAAACAAGAGTCTCTTCTCATATTCTTCTCGGTAGTCTTCATTTGCCATTTTATTTCTTCTTCTTGAACCAATTTCTGGATCAAACTCTTCAAGCTCTCCTTCATGAGCTTTAAGCCTTTATCTTGTTAACATTCACAAACTCACAATGCAATGGTTAACCTGGCTGTGATACCAAACTTGATCCAAAAATGACAGGATCTTTATAACCATTATTTGTATGTGAAAGTTTGAATGCTTAAACTCATTAAAAAGGATTTAAATGACAAAATTAGAGAGCATAATTGAAGCACATAAATACATAAAAGAGATATGCAAACCATAAAAACGAGGACACCATGTAATAATGGAGTTCGTCCCTGATGGACTACGTCTCCGGGTCTAGCTCCAATGAGGACCAATCTTATTAGTCTTCAAAAAGAATGCTTGAATAGGTACAAAATGCCTTCTTCAAAACTGCTACAAAGAGACTTAGTCTTCAACAATGAACTCCTCTCACTCTCAAAAATATCCCAAGAGTGGCTAAAAATCCTCTTACGTCAAATGAGCATAAGCTTACAAAAGCATTCAAAGGCACTTTGGCATCATATCACCAAAACTTCAATGCATATTCCAATGGCTCCCTAAGGAAAATTACAATGGATTAAATAGCCCAAAGATACCAAATCCACCTCCAAATACAAAGGGATTATCAAATATTTGATCCCCAAACTCAATGGGATGAAAATCCATTAAAAATGGACAAAATCTAGAAAATATCCATAAAATAATATATTTTTGTTAAAAATAAACCAAAATCCGAAATATAATATATATATGGTTAAAGAAAAACTATATAATATTTTGAAATTGGTTTAAAATCGACAAAAAGTGGAGCGCGCCCTTTTGGTTGTTAAATCTGATCCAAATTCAAACTTAAAAATAATATATACCATATCCCTTGATATGTGGCGCGCCAAAGGGGATTCAATGTCGATGGCATCTGGAAAGGTGGATATTGAATCCTCAGTTTGTGAACCATGCAGTACCGTACTAAGGGAAGCAATATGATCTTGGAGTCTCATTATTTTGAGACGAGCTGCTTGTTCATCGTGTAAAATGGGGCATTGGAATGAGAAGTGACAGGTCTCACCATAAGATCGGCAGGGCCGTGGTACTTAGGAATGGAAGTGTTCTTGCACTCCAAGGAGTTGAATTGATCCAAAATTTTGGTGATGGCCCTATGGGGAATCATATGTGCATATTCTCGTAGAGAGAGCATTCATTATGTGGTACTGTGGCAGGTTGGGGAGCTTGCGGCAGTGTAGGATCCATAACTGAAATGGATGGTGAGGTTGTTTGTGTGAGAGGTACAACTGGTGTGGTCATTGTTGCAATGACCACATTAATAGAAGTTTCTTCTTAGGTTGAGGGGGGAGAGTCCTCGATCATCACTTGAGTGAGGCGAATGGTGCGAAAACCATCTCAAAGGCGAGGGAGATTGGGACAATGGTGTGTGTAGTGCCAATAATGGGAACACATCACACATGCATGATTTATATGCAATTTATTGGAATTGGGTGTGGTAGATGATGGTGTGTCTTTTTCTATGGTCAATGGATCATGTGTTATGTTTACCAAAGTGTTGAGAAATTTTTGGAGCTCTGGAAAGTTGGGTCACAGGTTGGTCGCATGGCCTTGTTTCCTGCAAAGAGAACATGGAGGCGAAACTCTCTGGGTGGGAGTATTGGTCATTAGTAAGGATTTTAACTATTGTTGGTTGATGCTTCCTGATTTAGGTTGAGCGAGGCCTAATCATTCAAGTGTAGGGTTTTGGAGGAGGGGGCCTTTCAACATCACTAGGTTCATGCCCCCATTAGTGGTCTTAGTGCGACCGGTATTGGTTTAGTTGCGGATGTCATAGGTTGGGTTGTTGTAACGAAAGGAGTTACTAGCCTTGTAGGTGTAGCATCTGAAACAAGGACAAACTCATAGTGAGTGACAGGTTTGGAATCCATTTCTGGGTAGGGTGGTGCAAGGTACTGACGGGATTAATTAATCAACAATTAATACTGTATCATGTTGGGACAAGACACCAAAAAAGGCACTATATATGAACCTTCCCTTTAATCATCAACCCATGGATTTGTACAAACTTAAGAGGGTCCTGAACAATATGTGCAAATACAAAGAAAACTTCTAACTATTCCTAGTGGCATTCTAAAGTAGAAAAATGTAGATAAGAAGCAAAAGGAAATTATGATCTATGACTTTGCAAGGGACACAGATCCCATCATCTCGTTAGGTACCTATCCCTTTATTAATGGACTATGGACTATTTTCAGAATGATCCTTGCCGAGCTTTAGAAAATCCTTTTGAGGAGTGATTCCTGATCTACCTTCTTATCACACATTAAGTCTAGGGATTTTAGGTGGCATCAATATCTGAGTGAGTAACTAAACAAACTTAGAAATATCATGTTTAACTGAACTCATATAATAAAATACCATGCCTCATAAAATAAATTCTAAATTGAGAAATTGTAGAAATAATAAAAAGGATTTAAACTGAATTCAAATTGCAGAAATAATATATTTAGCACTATTCTATCAACATGTTGTAAACTAGCTACAAACTGTAATGGATCTACACTATTCTATTTTAACCTATATCATTCATTCGAAATCAAATCAATCTATTCTAACTTGCATGCCTCTGTTATTGCCTATGGATCGGTCCATATCCATGGAAACACAAGAACACTAATTTACTCAATAAAATAGGATAAAAGAAATCTTCATTACTTAAAAATCAATGTCAAACATACTAAGTCTCAAAACTATTATGATGCTCTCCAAATGCTATAATTATCTATGTGCTTATAGAAAATCAGGCCTTCTTTATGATCCAAGTGATGCCTTTTAAATATACATATTCTAATTCTAAAATACTAGTTTCTAAAGAGTAACTATTTGTGGCGCTTTATGGAGGATAGCGCTAAGTGGTATTTCAACCAAGCTCGGTCCAGTCCTCGAGGACTAGGCCACAATCATATTTGTCTTTGGAATTGTCGAATGGCTAGATATGTTCTCAGTAACTACAGTTTTTGTTTTGGATCTCACTTGTCCTATGCTTTGGTATTTCATACTTATTAAAGCTGCGCCAACTAACTGAAGTAAAATTGCTCTTCTTCATGCTTTCTAGCAAAATTGGGTCACTGTATTTGTTCTAAACTTGTAAAAAAGGGGTGCTGCTAAAAACCAATCTTATTAGTGTTTATATGCATAATTAAGCTAGAAAAGAAGACAACATCATTCATAATATGTAAATTGAAATCTTCTATAAATCTAACTAGGATGCATTCATCTTTTACCAACTTGATACCATAATACCTTCTTTTTGAACCAATTTGATTGATTGAGAAAAGGATTTAGATGCCTTTTCTTACCTATTAATGGGGGCCCATCTCCCCCTAACTATCTCAATTGCATGTCTCTGTGTAAGCAGTTGTTAAATTCAGGTGTTCTGTTGGATCAAGTAATTCTAAAGGTCTGATATTACAAGCATAACTACTACTCATGGCCCCCAACTAGTAATATCCGTTGTTCTTTCTAACTTGTTCCCAATTTGCTACTTCCATTCTTGATTATCATTAGAGAGAAGTAGTGGTGGGATGTATCTTAGCCCAACCCATTGTAGTCCTAGTTTTTCTACTATGGGAAGATACACAGTGTACCTGTAGAGGGCTCTCTCCATGTTAGAGGGTGAGTGTATATCAAGTTTTTGGAGCTTGAGGGGGGTATCTTTCCATATATTTGTGATGAGTTGCATGATTTGGTTCTTATTTTCCTCGGTTGTTATGTATTTAAAGTGAGAAATGGCAGCATTATGTTTCTCTTTTAGAATTGGTATCATTTCCTTGTCATGGACCAATAGTTGATGGGAAGTGAGGACATTGTCTACTATGGGTTCCTCTGCTCTTTTCCACAATTGGGTGTCCTTCTTTTTTCCTCATTGGAAATACATGACTTAAGTTCTCTTAGTTGCACATATCCTATATAGGGATTTGGTGACCATTTGTAGGGGTGTGGCAGGATAAAATTTTGGAGGTAGAACTCACATAGATGATATTTTCCAAGCTATCCTAATCCTTTACAGGTGTCTATGAAGTCTTTAGTGGTATCCAACTCTTCGAATCTACTAGTCTGTATCCTCCTTAGATGATACGAGAGCCATCTATCATTTAAGAAGACTGAATACAACCTTCATGGTGGCCTACATAGAAATGATTTGCTTCATAATGTTAAATATTTTCTTACATCGTTCAACTAATTTGGATTTCTCTCTGATTTCATCTTTTATATCGACTTCAAAAGCTTCAAAATTCCTTTTGAGCAGAAGTTTTTCATTCCTTATATGTTGTTTTTCCTCTTCGTACTACATTTTAATGACTTGTAGTTTTTCTTCTAAGGGATGTAGTTAGTATTATTGATGTTCTTGTGTGTTGGAAGATCTTTTACTGTATGGGAAATTTTCTTACATTTTAACACCTCTTGCTCCATCTATTTGATCTGAGCTTGGAGCATTGCAAGTTCCTCATCCTTTGTAATGAGTGCTTCATGAAGTTTGATGCTAGCCATTTTGTGATTGGCTGCTAGAGACCCATTCAAGTTTTCTGGATCTGTGGGTTTTTCTATGTCATGCTAGATTTCAGCAAAAATAACCCTTGTATCCTGCTAATAACTGGGAGATGTTCTTACTTCCTCTTGCTGAGCATCCGGTTCTGGGAATACTTCATCCACATATTCATTATCTGAGTCAGAAGTATGCTACTTCTGAGAAGAACTAGTCTCGAAGATATGCACAGATTGGGGTTCTTCTTTCTTCTTTATCTTTTTAGAATTTTCCTGGATGCTGGTTTGTAGGGTCCTCTTTTTAGAGGAGTTCTGTCCCTTCTTTCCCAGGATGAGGAGGGTGTCTACAATGGTTTCCTCCTCTTATTCTTCCCCCAATTCTTCTTCCTCTCTAGGTTCATCTTCTTCAGGTTTGTATTCCTCATCATCACTTATCACCCTTCTCTGAATAACTTGGGTCCTCTGAGATAAAAAGCCATTTTTCTTCGAGCTTCTTTTCTGCTGAGACCCTTTCTTCTGCTGTTTTTTATGAAATACTTGTATTTCAGCTTGACTAATCTTCAAAAATGTGTCCCAAGTGAGGGGAGCATATTCTCTTGTCAGGGTGTCACAAATGATCAACTTAACTAAACCATGGTGGGCTAGAGCGTCTGCTTTTCCTAGCTGGAACTTGATACTCATCGAGTTCATGGATTTAAATAAAAGCCATGGAAGACTGATGTTCTCCCCTGCTCTCTGCCACCTATGGTTTCTTAAAATGTTTAAGATGTGAAAATGGTAAGGATGCAATTGGGCATGCCGACCATCACAAGTGATGTATTTCATGACTATGAGAGCCACCTCATCCCATGGGATGGGAAGTGAATCCCACTTTACAATCCCCTTTGATTAATCATATTTCTCAATAAAGTAAAATAATTTCTTTTTGTCTTTATGGGCCAGTTCCCTGTCATATTTATCCCATCTAATTCCTTTAGGGAGACCAGTGACCCTGCTCCACACATCCTCATTAAGTTCAATAGTAACCCCCTTACTTCTGTATTATAGTTATCCTCATAAATACTCTTCATCTTTCTAGAAAATTCCTCCGTTAATCCCTCATGGTAGCCATCAATTTTTTTGAAATACTGGTCCCATCCCACATCTTGGAAATATTTCAGGGTTGTTGTATTTTTAAACCACTTGGAATGGTCTGTCAGATCTCTCTTAACGAAACCACCAGTAATTCTGATGATATATCTCTTTTAATTATAATAAGAGACTGCAGGATAGTTTTGAAAATATATAGAGCAATTTCAGGACTTCAAATCACCTGTTCTTTCCCGATTTCTTGACGTTCTAGCCCTTGTGTTGTTCGTTTCTCAAGGTGTTTACTTCTCTTGGGTTCCTCAGTGCTGGTTCTAATCTCGGGTGGTGAATTATGGTCATTAACTTTGCTTGTTCTATTACAATTCCTTATTCATCAGATTCATAACCCAATATGTGATTTTGAATTTTGCCAAAGTCGTTTTCCTGTCATAATTGCCCACTCGTCCCTTAGATTTTGTTGGTTGTCCCATCTGTACTTTACATCAGAGGTGGATGAAAGTGGTGTTCAGATCATTTTCATGCATCTCATCAATCCCTTACACACTCATTTGACCACATATTTTCCTTTGACATGGCATGACACATTTTAATGTGATTTTGGCATGTGCAAACATTGCTTTTTTATGGAAAAAAACCAAAAAAACTGCCATTAAAACTGCCACGACTGTCACGGGATCCATTCCCTTAGACTGTCATGATTTAGACTCTTAGGGGATCCATTCGCTTAGAAATTCATGATTTTTCTTGCTACTGTTCTTCTTCTCCCAAATTTATGGTTGATGTCCTCATCAAGTTGGTAAAAAGATGGTACATTTACTAGTTAAGAAAAATATTAGAGATTAAATTTAGATACATGGATGAGTAGGCGTGCCTTTGATTAACTTATATTGTTGTTCTTGTTAGTAGTGATGTTTTTGCTTCTTGTAGGAGTGATGCAAATTGTATATGGGTTGAAGGATGTGTCCTTGCAATTTGATGCTGTGAATTAGTGAAAGAAAATAATGTTTTTGTTGTTCTAGATGCCCAAGTTATAAAAGGTTTTCATTTGTGGATTTTTTTTTATATCTATTTTTTCTCTCTTTTTTAAAATTAGATAGCATTGATGGTCATACTGGAGAAGGGAAATGATTCCCTAGTATCATGTATAGTTTTTTTGTCTTCATATTCTTTGCGAATTCTTCTTTGCTAAGAGGTTTCTTATAAAGTTTTTATATATGGAAATTTACTAATAATAGTATTTTATCCTCATCTATGGTTGAGATTTGGATAGAACCATTGTCATTGATAATGTTAACTTGGTATGGGCCCAACCATATGGTTCTTAATTTTCCTTTAAACTATTTATACCTTGAGTCGTAGAGTAGTCCCGAATCTCCTTCCTCAAAATATTTGGTCTTTATGAATTTATCATGCCATGCCTTCCTGTGCTGCTGGACTATTTTTGTATGATGTAAGATTTGTTGTATGATTTCAGCTAACTGGTTAAGTTGGAGTATCTTGTCAGTCTGTGCCATATATAGGTCCATGTCCATTTCTAATGTTGTCCTTAATTTCTTAATCTCAAATTATACTAGTAGCATTATTGTTTTTCCATATACTAGCTCTTATGGTGTGACTCCTGTAGTAGTTTTCCAAGTGGTTTTTTAGGCCCAGGCTGCTTCATGGAGTCTATCTTCCCAATTTCTTATGTGTAGTTTCACTATCTTAGTTAGAATCCTTTCTATTTCCTTGTTGGTAACTCCTACTTGGCCATTGGCTTGAGGATGGTATGAAGTTGATTGTCAGTGTTTGACTTTGTTGATTTTGAGGATGGTTTCTATTAGATTTGATGCAAATTGTGTTCCTCTGTCTATGACAAGCTCTCTTGGTGCTCCAAATCTGGTAAAAATATCCTCAGTTAAAAAATTGGCTACTGATTCTTCATTTTCCAATCTTAGTACCTTTACTTCTACTCATTTAGTAAGGTAGTCGGTGTAGAACAGAATGTGATGTTGGATATTGGATGGAGGATCAATGGGTCCAACAAAGTCCATCCCCCATTTCTCAAAAGGTTCCATTGTAATCTGGGGATGGACTAACATCTCATCTCTTTGAGTTAGTTTCCCCATTCTCTGACATTCATCACATCTGGAAACGTAATTGGTTGCATCCTTATGTAAAGTTGGCTAGTAGTATCCTATCTTCAAAACTTTGTCAGATGTCTTTTTAGCTGCATAGTGACCACCACATGGTTCATCATGACAAGCATGCAGTATGTCATGCACCTCATATTACCTAATGCATCTTCTGAGGATGTGATCTGATCCTCTTCTAAAAATATATCCCCAGATCCAAGAGAATGGGACACTCTTCTTGATTATATTGGATATTTGGCTGTAGGTGAAGTGTTTGGGTAATTCCCCCGTAGCCAAAACATATTATGATAAGAAAAACATATTTTATATAAATATAGGCAATATTAGAGTAAAAAAATGACCAAATAACGAATTTTATTTTTTGAAAAAAAGCCCAAAAAATAACCAATTGGAGAAATTTCGCCCCTAAAAATTTCCTTGGTAGAAGGGGCATTGCAAAGCCAAAAAGGAAGAAATCTATAGGCAAAGGTTCCCCAAGGACAGGTAAAGGTTGTCTTGTCTTGGTTTGCTGGATGAATTTGGATTTGGCTATATCCACCGACTCCATTTAGGAAGGAAAAAAACTTTTTCCCAGCTAGGGTATCCAGAACCTAGTCAATAAATGGTAAAGGAAAGTGATCCTTCTTTGTATCTTTATTCAACTCTCTGTAATCTATGAAAAATCTCCATTTTCCTCCATTTTTTCAGAAAAAATCACCAATGGTGATACCCATTCACTATTTGAAATTGGGTATATGAACCCTGCATCAAGGAGATTTTGTAATTTTGTCTTAAAAATGTCTATTAGGGATGGATTCATTCTCTGTTGTGACTGCCTAACAGGGGTTTCTCCTTCCTTGATATATATGTGATGTTGGAAAATAACTGGAATTATTCCTTTCATGTCAGGATAGGTCCATGCGAAAGCTACTTGATGGTTTCTAAGAAGGTGAATTAGTTTTCCTTCCTGTTCTGGTAATAAGTGATCACTAATATGTAATGTTTGGTTGGGAGAAATTTCTATAGTTTTGACAGTGGTCTTTGTTTCTTCCATGAGACAGAGACTTTGCCAATATGCTTCTCTCTATGTCTGATTCAACTAGTTGTAAATTGTTTCTATTGGTAGTTGGTTGATCATATTGATTCTGCATGTAATTTGAAATGATGGTGTCTTCATGCAGTACTTTTAATGTTAAAGTGGTATCTATGGTTAGAACAGGATGTATGGGTCGGTCTTGATATTTTTTTCATATTGCCACCACGGTTTTTGGATATCTAAATGAGGTCTGGAAGTAGGGTATAAAGTCAAGGTTTTGGTTTATAGTCCATTTGTGATGGTCTTATCTCCCTTCCTGCATGCTATGTGATGGGCCTTGGATTTAGAATATTTTTACCACCATTTCACCTTATTTATAATTCCTTTTGCCTATCCATATTCATGCATTAATCATTTCTTATGCTCATATCCGGGTTTTTATGCTCAAGTAATTTTTCCATTACATGTCTTAGTATTTCATTTGATTTTTGACTAACATTGAGGGAATTAGTGTACTATGTATTTGCTTTGAATATTGAATCCATTGCTGGAAGCAGCTACAACATATTTGAGGGAGGTCTGTAGCATTACAGAAACTCTATCTGCAGCATTACAGAAACTCTACAGGTATCTGCAGCATTACGGAAACTCTATCTGCAGCATTACGGAAACTCTACAGGTATCTGCAGCATTATAGAAACTCTATTTGCAGCATTACAGAAACTCTATAGGTATCTGCAGCATTATGGAAACTCTATCTGCAGCATTACAGAAAGTCAATAATTCAAATTTTACCTTCAACCACCAACTTTGGAGAAAGATATTCATTAGAAGTAATGGATTCTTATAAATCCATTATTTCTATTATTCTTATATGTCTCAAATCATAATGTTAAATTAAAGTTGGTAAATGGAGGTGGATATGAGTGCATATTTGTCTTATTCACAAAGATTTGAAGATCTCTATCAAATATATGATGGACCTAAGAAGTCAAAAGTTGTTAAGAGACATTTGGGATGAGTTTTGACTATTTTATTATAGCCTCTATCCCTAAATTCGAATTTGACTTCAAGGTATTCTAAATAGCATGTAGTTAGTAAGGATCTTGGATTAGTTTTGAGATCCAAACTTTTAGGAATTTGTTGAGGATATTTTGGATCCTCATTTATTATTTGTTATGGAGAAATCATGTATAAATAAGAGTTCATTCTCCATTCTATGGGAGGACTCTTAGATTAATAGTCCAATTGATGATGGAATAAAGCTATACTCTCATTTTGATTCAATTAGATCTTAGTTTTATAATTTCTTTAGTAATTTATGATTTTATTTATTTTATGTTGATGTAGTTGTACTTCATTGCTTAGTTGTGATTTCTTATGAAGTGTAAATTTTATTTCTACAATTTGATTTGAATGCATAGATAGAGATTTAAATGTTTCATTTTACAATCTTTGAGCTTAATGCAATTACCATATTTACTCCATTGGATCATAAACAGTAACTTATATTTGGCAAGGATAGATTTTAGATTTTATTTCTACAGTTTACCTTTTTTTCAAGTGTGTTGTGAACTTAGACTTAGAATTTACTTTCTTGCATAGTGTGAACGTGGTATTAGAATTTACTTTTCCCGCAAGGTGTGACATAGTTATAGAATTTACAGTGTGAATGTAGTTTTAGAATTTACTTTCAAGTGTGAATTTAATTTTAGCATTTATTTTCATGTCATGTGTTTTACTTTCATGTTGTGTGATTTACTTTCCGTGCAACTTAGTTTGGTAGTTGTTTAGTTGGTAGTTTCTTGCCAAGACTATGTAACTGTTCATACCATTGCTTGTAAGTAAGGCTATTGAGCTACAACTTCAAGTAGATAAACCAATGTAAGAGGAGATTGTGGTTTGCACATACAGTGCACGGTAACTCACAAGTTCTCAATGAACCCCGGGTTGACAATTAATGTACACTTCTTAATCGTTTTCTAAGTAATTAGAAGGAAATTAAAAAGCCCATCACTATGTGAGAATCAACTATTGCGATCCATGGTTTGCCCAAAATGAGGGGATATCCACTAAGTTTAGCTTTGGTGTGGATGACGATGAAATCAATAGGGTATTTCCAAGAGTCTATGGTGACCATAATGTTCTCTAATATGCCATCTGGACTAACTGCAGAAGTATCCGCAAGTTGTAGAATTGTAGCTATTTGTCATAGGAGATGTTGGATGTCAAATTTTAGCATGGTATCTTGTGTCATTACATTTACATCTGCTCCTAAGTCAATGAGAATATTATAAATAGGTCTTCCTGCTATGTGTACGTCAACTATTGGGCTACCTGGTTCAACATATTTTGGGTTAATGACTCTCCCCATCATTAGTTATGCTAGTTTTCCTATCACATTAATGGTAAGAAGGTCTTTACTTTTTCTACCTAGTTTCTTTATGCAAGTATCCTTAATATACTGATTGTAGATAGGAATTTCTTTAATAGCCCGCATGAGTGGTATTTTGATAGATACATTTTTTAGTTCTATTAAAATAAGATTCTCTGGTTTTTGGTTTTCTTTGGATTGCAATATTTGAGGAAAATGTGGAATAGGTAATGGGTGCCTACATGATGTTGTTCTTCTACAAGTTGTTTTTTTGGTGTATCACCCGGTGTGATGGAATGTGGAGGATTTATTTTTGGTTCTTCCGTTGGCCTTGTTACATTTTTTTCAGAATGTAGGTTTATTTGATCGACTTGTATAACATCCAATGAATATTCTGGGTAGTTATTTATTTCAGTATTATATTGTAATGTCCCTGTTAACACACACTAGCTCATCTCCCTAGTCACATAACCCATTTGTCCACTTTTCCTACCATTTTAGCCTCTAAAACCCTAAAAAACCCTCAAATGGTTACCAAAAAGGAAAAAAATCATTATTTCTCTCAATTAATGAAATTCCTTCAAAAAAGGTAAAAAACCCTAAAAAAAGGGTCCAAAATTCCCAAAAATAAAATAAAAAGGGAAAAAAGTCAAAAATAATTTCAAAAAGAGGGAAAAACCCTAAAACCATTTACCAATACTATTGGTTTCATAAAACCATGGGTCAATACTCCACCATCCAAAACCTCTATAAAAGGTGATGGAGGTCCCCCATTTTCAAATCCATAATCACTCTTCATAATCTTATGTTGTCGAAATTCCTGTTGAACTTTATCCTATCACCTTGAGCTTCTGTTTACCATTACAATTGAGGCTTGGCCACCATTGGAGCATTTGGAGAAGAGAATGGAAGCCTAGAGACTTGGTGCACTACTCACGTATAACTGCAAGGGCTCCTACAACCTCAGATTTTGAGGTAACACCATATTGTAAACCATTTTTTAGATCTTAATACAGAAATTCATATTTTCATTCGTGGGTTCCTATCCATTTTATTACTGCAGTAGTTAACTTGTTTAATTTTTATTTCCATTGTTGCACTCACATATATTAGTTTAATTTTTTTATTTCTTATTTTTTTACCCATTTACATGAACTGTTACTAAGGGTTCTTGAATCCTTAGTAGGTGCTCTTTAGCACGAGCTACAGGGAAAACCCTAGCTATAGTTTTGGTGACTCCATTAGCTCGATTCCATTAGAATATTTGGTTATTTTTTACTTTGTACTTTACTTTTATTTTCTTTTTATGGCTCTAGTTCACCCTTGGACCCCAATATTTGCATATTTGGCCCTTGCCTTCTCTTAAAGCCTCAAAATTTCCATTTTTACAGCTCGACCATCAACTTTTGTAGCCGTTTTTCGCGTCGCCGATCACGACTGTCACCCTGACAGTTGTGCCTTCATATGCACTTTTTCAGCCCATAACCGCTCCCTGAAAGCGTGGGTTTCAGCCCCCGAGCTGCACCCTGAAAATGCGGGTTTCATCCCTTGAACCGCACCCTAAAAGAACGGGTTTTAGCCCTAAAGTCGTGCCTTGAAGCATGGGTTCTCTCCCTAAGGCTGCACCCTGAAGCATGTGTTTTAGCCTTAAATCCATTCCCTATAGCGTGAGAAACAACATGGAAGCCATGCCCTGAAATCGTGGGACCCAACTTGAAATCCCTGCCTTGAAGTGCGCTTTCCAGCCCAGAAGTCACGCCCTATTTCCTGTTACTGTTGACCATCTACAACACGACTTTTCTGCAGTTTCCCGCACTCTACAGTCATTTTTTCCATTTTTTTCTGCCCTAACAACCATCTGTTTGCTTGCATCCATTTTGCTAGTTGTACTTTTCTGCTATTTACTTGCTATACCATTTGATTTTTTTTTTACTTTATAATTTACATTTCAACAAGATCATTTATTTTACATAGCAGTTAAATACTTTCATTTCAAGTTTTAATTAGTTTGTTTCCACGCTGGGTAATTTTGGGTACACACTACTTGTGCACACTCTCTGTCACCATAATTCAAGTGATCTTTATGTTATAGGTCAAACCTGCACCTCTCAGTCCGTGATCACCTTGAGCTGTTGATCACACAAAAAGACAACTTGGATGGAGGAGCATGTTGACCCTAGATGAGACTTTGACTTACTCCACCTCCTGATAAGACTGGAAAAACCCTAAAAATGTCATTCTGAGATATGAGCACTACTCTACTTCAATAGAATAGCCCCTGTACCCTACTCCAGTGTGTAATAGTAGCGCTCAAGCCTCATGAGCACTACTCCTCTTCAGCAGAGTAGCGCTCAACATTCAAAAAGTGATGAGCGCTAGTTTACAAGCACTATAGTAGCGCCCTGAACGCTACTTCACTGAGCAATAGTAGCGTACATCTCAAAAGATGATTAAAAAATAATTAATTTCACGAAGAGGATTAGTTGCAATTGGTTTCCCAACTTCCCCAACTTCCTCCATAACCATCTCTCGACCTGAACTGCTTCCCTTGTCCTATAAATACAAGGAAGAATAAAGAGAGGGGTTAGAGACATGAATGTTATTAAGAGAGTTTTAAAGAGAAGCTTGCATTGGAGGAGTTTATGCTGGAAGATATCCAAGCCAGAGAAGAG
Source organism: Larix kaempferi (assembly GCA_027924585.1). NCBI lineage: Eukaryota > Viridiplantae > Streptophyta > Pinopsida > Pinales > Pinaceae > Larix > Larix kaempferi. The sequence continues at coordinate 1,303,992 of BSBM01000617.1, read as the reverse complement.
CAGGACCCCAGGATCAAGTTGCAGGAGCATGTCACAAAGTCAGGTATATTTTGTAACATCAATTTGCATTTGACAATAAAAGGTTGAAGCGTCTTTCTTGTCCCAAATTAAGTGTTCATTGAAGTGATATACTTGTTTGGATCTGTTTTGGTTAATATTGGATGTTTAAATTGCTTTGTCTTTTTTCATCATTATATATTATCCAAGATATGCTGAGAAGGTACTTGTATTGCAGGTTTAGTGAACGGGAGGTGGACTTGAGGATCGAGTGCAAGATCGAATAAGAGCTAGGATCGAACGTCATTCAAAAGGTATGTTCTCAAGGCCTATAACCTATTTCCTTTCATAAACATCTCTGTAACGCAGTTAATACGCTTACCTGTCATCCCCTTTCAGTTGATAGTATCCGTTTCCTTACTATAGGGTAGTTTTTCCAACCAACAGACTGGCGACTCCACTAGGGATAATTGTGTTTTTGCTCTAGGAAACCTTTCTTGTTTGTCTTCCCAAAACCATTTCAACTCCTTTTATGTGTTGAGAGACCCTGTTGGTACCCCCTTGCTTGTTTTTCTCTGCTTCAATCAGTCTTTTTGCATCTTTTCAAAGTCAGTTTTTAACTTTTTAAGACCTGAGCGCTACTTTGTTATACATACAGTAGCGCCCATACGCTACTTTGCTATACATACAGTAGCGCCCATCTCTTCAGGAGCGCTAGTTTCCCTACTGCATAGTAGGGTATATTTCCTGTAGCCTTCTGTTAGTGGTCTGTTTGAGTTTTCTGCATTTTTGGTGGTCTTCTGACTTTGTTTTTAGATCTCCTTGACTGGTATTTGAGGTTTATAACTTTTCTTTAAGTCGTAGAAACTTTCTTTGAGTCTTTTTACCATCTTTAGATCGCTTGCCTACCTATGGAATGTTTGGATTGTTTATAACTCTTTTGGAAGACTAGGTTTTGTTCTTTGGTGAACACTTCCGTTTATTCTTGCCCTGACTTTATGTTGCTGATTGACAAACCTGTATGCTTTTGCATCTGCTGTTTGTAGCAACATTTGTTTGCTCTTTACCTATCTTATCCTTTGTTTTAGGGTTTGGTCTGTTTTGGAGCCTTTAGGGTGTCTTCCGAACTTGTTGATTTCCAACCTTCTTTGAATTTTTGTCTTTTATGGTTTCAAGTGTGTTTAAAGTGTTTTAGGTTGATTCATTTCTCAGTCCTTGTATTAGTAGGGTGGTTGGTAGCTTTCTTTCCTACCTTTTTCTTGGCATAGTGGTCTTGCATGACCTATCCTGCCCAATAACCTAGCAGGGCCGACTTGTCTAACTCAGTCTAATAACCCATTGTTAAACTAATCAGGGTCAACCCCACACTTGGTGGTCTAATAACCCATCACTACAAGTTACGACACTTGCGAACTCATTCAGCAACATCCAACAAGGAAAAAGGGCCAGAGTAGTTATCTACAAATAAAGAAAAAGAGCAAGAGAAAATCCACAGAAAGAAACACAAAGATAAGAAGCACAAAGAAAGAGAACTTCAACAGCATAAGCAAAAGCAACAAGTGCAGCAAATCCAATAAGAAAACAGCCTCTCAGTTTACTTGGATCAGTTTGGAGCTACTACCATTTATCAGCCACAGTTGGCATCTCAAGAACATCTTGATTTAATTGAAGATGGAGTCTTCAGAGAACAGAGACATCGCCGATAGGAGATAGAAGACCGGATACACTAGCTACAGGAAGAAAGGAATGCGTTTCTCGCTAAGTGTGAAGACTTAGCTCAACAATTCATTCCACTCCCATCAAGTACCGACATGACATCACCTCTCGATAGAGCATATCAATTATTCTAGTTTGTCATGTTGACTCTACAATCTAAGCTTCTAAAGAAACAACAGGACTAGGTTATCGAAGTATCCTCCCTTATGGAAAATCAATATACAACCTTTACAGAAGCTCTCAGTTTGCTCAAGCGATATGATACTCAAGCAGTCAAACTTGCTGAAGTTTTGAATAATTGGTATGTACATTATGGCGAGGTGTACAAGGAACTTCAAAATACACACACACTTCATCACCGTCGTATGATCACAGAGGAAGCACTTACTGAAAGCCTCAACAATCAAATCATTATGGAAAATAGGAAGCTGGACAAATTAGAAAAACAGGAAGTATAATGGATCTCACAAGCATGCCTTGGCCTCTCCAAACTTGATGAAATCCAACCCCTAATCCAACACTTACTTGCTGCTGGCGAATAAATAGTTGCAGTCCTTGGCCCCAACATGATCAATTTACAGAATACATCCACTCACAACAAGATTTAACACTTGTCAAAGCTCACGACATTGACTGTGGATATCCAAACTTTGTTGCGTACTTGGGAAGACTTCCAGCACCATATCTCTATTTCTGTCGAAGCTATTGTCGAGGTCTACTTACAACTACCTAATGCTACCAGCTCCAGCCTAGCATCGTCATAACCATCTCAGTGATTCTTTTTTTTACACAGTCTAATCTTGATCTCTCTATTTCTTCGGGATGAAGAAATATTTTTTGGTGGGGGAGATGCTGGAGGGGCCTAGGTTGGCCTGTAGACTAGGCCCTCTGCTCGACCATTTGAAGTATATGTCGACAAGTCGCGTCGAATCGCACAGGTCAGGTCGGTCGGTTAGACCGATAGACGGTTATGTAACTGTATTAAAACATATATATATATATATATATATATATATATATAGGCTGTTGAGCCGATGTACTAGTTAGATCTGTTCTATGGTGTAATCTGCTCTTGTTGGTTAATAAAGGCCTGTGCTTCTCTCTACTTGTCTCATCTCTTATATCTGTATCATTGTGCATGCATGCTTATAATATATAATGTATCTCTTGTAACTACATGGCCTGTGGGACTACAACAATCTCTCAATCTAGAGGATCACCTTAGAGACGAGCTTTTTGACATTCACGATCCATTATCTTCCTTCCCAAACCTCCATCAATTATCCAGGGAAGCCGAGGAGAAATCAAAGAATGAGAATGAAATTTTCAATTTATGGAGCTCAGGATTGGCTAAGATGGTTTTACCATAGGCCAGGGCCTTCCCAGAGCTCATGCAGTGGTGAGCTGAGAGGTATGCTCCGGAGAGAAGAGTGGTCATGTCCAGATTGGGTTACATGAACATCATTTAAAGGATCACCAAAGAGCTCATCATGGATTTAACCAAAACTAAGAATAATGCCACCAGTATGCAATTTGATGAGGAAGTACTGGAAGGAAAGATCAGATAATTATCATCAGAAAGCATCGATACTTTCATCCGCATGATAATTCCACCAGAGGCCAATTTTCCCAGTACCTAATCGATTTTCAGCCTTGAAGTGTTCGTAGAGTGAACCAGACCAGTATTATCTATGATCTTCCAATTCCTCAAATACAAAAATGACCTGGTAATTGACAATGTAGCTTTAGGTTTCCTCTTTCTCATGAATTTATCTCAGCAAGAGACTCCTGTAAAGTTAGATCTGTCATCCTTTCTCGCCTAGTCTATGCACTTGCAGTTTAAAATATTTTCAACTAGGAAGATGTTCATATACAATTCTATTCTCGTATATATGATTATCTATCACAAAAAATATTTCATCAACCGATATGACCTTTAAAAGTCATTCGTTCCATCCCCTCGACATGAATTTTTCTCTGTGTTTGTAGATACTGTCATAGCCAAGGTCGATACACTATTGTTCGATTGTCCTCCCCCATAGTTTTTCCAGAGTGCAAACAGTTGATCCAGCTAAATCCAAGTGAATCTGTTGGAGATTGGTTTTGTTTTGAGGCCATACAAAAATCCATGTGTATGGATCAGAACTTGCTCCCTATAAACTTCTTGTGTTCTTAACTCCTGGGATTTTGACTTTGGAGTACATCCGCCAGAGGTTCAATTGCGATGATGGAGATTTCATGGAAGGAAATAGTGCAAGGAATTTCGAAGTCCCTAATGAAGCCGGACCATTCAAAGTTAGAAGTAGAGCTTCTCAGAAGGAAATGGAAGAACTATTAGTTGCTTTCAGTTTCCCAATAAGCTTTGTGTGCATATGGCAATCCCAAAGGGATCATCTCCCAGGAAAGACAGGATTCCAGGGAAGTAGCCTACCTCCTTGAGCCACATACATCTACTGTTGGACATGATTTCCAACTTGGACAATTGGGATCATATCAAAGAAGCATTGGATCCGAGCCAGGCTGCTGGGGCACCCGTCATCCCCACACCTCATAAAGTGGATACATTGGGAAAGAGGAGCACTCTCGAGGCAACCTCTGAGGTTGAATAAGAGAAATTAGGAAGGGTTGGATAAAAAGTGAAAAGATCAAAATCTAAAAATATATCCAGTGCAACATAAAAAGTGAAGCCTATGACCACCTAGTTAGCAGATGCCATCCTTGAAAATTTCCCATCTACAACATTGCCTAAGAAGCAGGAGACACTATCCTCAAAAGGCGCTTTAGTCACCACATCACCAGTTAAAGAAGGTTTGTTTGGGTTATATTCCCAAATCAAAGACAAGAACATTGATCTCCAAAATATTTTGTTCCCAAAGAAGGAGCTCGAGATGGGACAACAGTCCAAAATGTTGTCTATACTCGATTTGAGACAAGGAACCCTAAAGATGGAAATTCTAGAGCCCTTGGTGCATGGGGAAAAGAAAGTTCCCTCAAATTTCAAAACCACCCATGTGACTGTCAATCTAGATGCATTCCCTTCCAAGGATATCATGGAGCTTTAGCGATAAACTGGTGAATGAGTATATAGGGATGTAATGAAATACACCATGAGCACCAACAAGCTATAGATTGTTGTCCAAAGATTGGAGAAGCAGCTGAAAAATGAGAAGTCATCTAATAAAGAAAAGTAGTTAAAGAGTAGTTAAAGATAGATGACCTGGAGAAACATATTGTAAAAATGGTTTAGAATCCTAATGACATGGCTCTATTTCAAGCCATGCTAAAATAAAAATACAAAGAGATTTCAGGCCTAAAAACGAAGCTCGGCATTCCCACCGCCGAGCATTCGCAAACCGCCAAAGTATCAGCAATATCGTCTGAGATGGAAAGATCCCTAGCTGACAGTCAAGCACTAAAAGAGAAGATTGTCACCCTAAAGAATGAGCTGAACAAGATAGAAAATCAAAATCAGGACATCCTCCTTCAAAAGATAGCTGCTTTACAAGTCTCTTCTTCCATGGATCCTAGTGACAAACTTGCTCAGGTGATTGTAGAGAAAAAAGTTGGATAAAAGGAACCAATCCATCTCAGAACTACAATAGTCTAAAGAGGATCTCTAGAAATATGTTCAAGATTTGTCTAGAAGATTGACAGGTAAGCCTCTGCTTAAAAGTGCTAAGTTCGTGATATGGGAATAGGTAGAAGCCCTGATAACCACATAGTGGAGCCATTTCTTCGTGTCTCAAGAAGAATGTGAAATAATTGAAGCCGCCAATCAAGACGCTCATTCAGTCTTGAACAACGTGAACAAAAAGACTAATTTGTCCAATGCCGTAATTGAATTTTTGAATGAGAAAACCTTCAACGAGCTCCAATCATATGCCATTGGATATAGGACAAAAGTAATCATGGAATCCAACAAAATGATTACAAAAGGAATGATGGCTCAAAATGTTACTGACATAGTGGCCCAACTGAATCAAGATGTTCATTCCTTCAAGGAATTATTCAAAGCAGTTATTCCTCTCGGCTTCCCATCCTTTTGGGATGGACATGGATATTTGTACCAAAAACATCATTACAACGCCATGATATTGGATGCAAGGAAATCTGAATTTCGCCTGACAAACACTCATCAGGAGCTAAGTGGTTGAATATTTGTAGACAAACTGCGTACTAATTTTGAGATGCTTAATCTTTTTCAAGCCATTTTCAAATCTTTACCAAATCCCACTTTTGAGCATTATTCCAAGCTGGATATGTCCTTGGGAGAGCTAATTGTTAGGATATTTAGACACTTAGGAGTTAGTTAAGATCAACTTGTGTAATATATCCGTTAGAGATAGTGTGTTTCTTTAGTATGTATTAGTATGCATTTGTAAATACTTAATCCGACGGTCACGATATGTTTCCGACATAGAGTGATCCGACGGCTCAACTTCTCTTAGATCAAACCTAACCTTGTTCCGTGGCTTAACACCCGATTGGTCCATGATCTCTATTTAAAGAGCATGGAGGGTCATTGTTTAGTTGATCGATTATGAGAAGCTCATTTGTAACTTTCTTTCTTTGCATAATAAATTGTCCCGTAGAAGCTATTTGGCTGGGGCCGTGGAGTGTTTCCCTTAAGAGGGTTTAAACCACGTCAAAACATCGGTGTGTTGATCTGTGATCTGTTTGTGTGAAGTGGTTGCTCTTGGTGTTCTGTCCTTTGGTAGTACCCTGTGTACCCGAACATGGTATCAGATCTTTTATGAAGTGCCGCTTCCGGTTATGATCTAGATCTTGAACTGTTGTTGCCGAAACTCGAAAGGGTTTATAGTTATGGTATTTCTATGCATTTATGGGCTGTGGGAGGTGTTCCATTGTGTCCAGAGCATCGTTTTCATTGAGAAATAGTTTTTGTTTGATCGAAAACGGTTCCCGGTTGCTCCAGAAACGCGTATTTCATCAGATCTGAAGGTATAATGTTACAGTGACGCATTTTTTTTATTTCGTTTTTTAAAAGAAAAAATCTCATATTTCATCATTTTTTACTGTTAGATTTTTTTTAGTTCGGATTGTTGCTTTCCCGTTTGCGTATGCTCTTTGCTGTGCACCTTGAGCGATCTCGGCAAATCAAAAACAGAAAGGGAAAGGGTTTTTCTCGGCTGCGTATGCTCTTTGCCGTGCACCTTGCGCGATCTCGGCAAATTAGAAACAAAGAGAAAACGTAGACTTTCTGGGCAAGCTAACAAGATCTAACTCCACAAGTGTGGAAAAGTTTTCTTGTTTCGATTTGTGGTTTGTTTTGCAGGAAAAAGGGCAAACACGCAACCCGAGCAAGCAGAGTAAAAAAAAAAAAAAAAAAAAAAAAAAAACCCTTCCTCATTCCCATATTTTACATACCTTTTAATCTAGCTCACTTGGTTCAAAGTTGCTTTATTCCTTAATAGGTCTTGAGTTCAAGTCTTAGGAAGTTACTTTCAAAAGAAAAAGTGCATACAATTTCTAATTTCAAGTTACTTTATTGTAAAAGTGCATTTCACTTAAATAATAAAAAATAAAAATACAAGTGAGTCACTTAAGTTTTTTTTTATTGTTGCACTATTTAAAAGTAATATCATTGTAAAAGTGAAATCACTTATTTTACAAAAGTGGTTCACTTAAAGCAACTTTCTTGTAAAGTGATTGTCAAAAGGTTCATCTTGGGAAGAGGGGGGTTCTTTTTTTTTTGCTGGACATTCTCTAGATGCCACGTCACTATTGGGGACATCTTCAACAGTTTCTTTGCTCAAGCATAACTTCATCATACAGAGTTCGTTTTCAGTGCCGTTTTTTTTGAAACTGCCTATTTTTTCGAGCTCTTCACATCCAGACTATTGGTTTCTACTTTTATAGCTATTAATTTACAAATATGGCCGCCCTTTGTGATATTCTACTTAATAGTTCCAACTATTTCTCATGGAAATCTCGTATGGAGGATGTTCTACGAAGTAGGGGACTTTTCAGAATTACAACAGGGAAAGAAAAAGAACCCACTGATGATGATAAGAAAATAAAATGGGCAAATAGATGTGATGAAGCTCGTGGATTGATTGGGATGTCAATCTCTACTGATTTGCGATTCCACATATCTGGAATTGATGAACCTAATGCTGCTTGGGACAAGTTGGAATCTGTGTTTGGTAAACACAATGAAATTCGAGGTCACCAACTCGAAAATGAGTTGATTTCTTTAAATCCAAGTGACTTTTCATGCATTCAATATTATTTATCTAAGTACAAAACTCTTAAACTCTTATGTGCAGAATGTAAGATTGAGAGGGAAGACAAACAATGCATTTATCATATTCTTTCCAAACTTGGACTTGCATATTCTGTTTCTGTATCTACATTTTACTCCATGAAAGCGTCCTTGAATGCAGCTAGCTATCAAGAGCCTAGTCTTGAATCCTTTTGTGATTCCTTGATTAGAGAACAAGATAAACTCATTCATCTTGGAATAATCAACAATGCAGATACATCTGGGAAAGCCTTATTGTCCCAACAGAAAGAAAAGTCCAATCCTCCCAAGAAACAAAATTTTCGCAATAATAAATCAAACAAGGGTCCAAAACCCTTTCAGTCAGCTCCTTCTTTAAAAAATGACAAAGGATCCAAGCCAAAAGGAAAAAAGACTGAGCGTCATTGCAACTATTGCGGGAAAGATAATCATGATGAATCTAAGTGTTTCAAGAAGATGAGAGCCTTGGAAGCAGCAATGAAGAAGCACCACATCAGCCTAGATTCGCCTTCAGAATCTGCCTCTCATGGACATGCACTTTGTGCTTCTGGTTATTCTTATAATGCATCTTCTTCTTCTACTTCAAATGAATGGCTCATTGATTCTGGAGCATCTTATCATATGGCTAAGGATCAAGCCATCTTTTCTACTATGCATGAATGTAACACCAAACAAATATTTGATGGTGATGATAGATCTCTAAGTGTTGTAGGAGCTGGAACAATTCCAGTAGATAATGGTCATTTTAGTGTTGTACTATGTGTTCCAAGAATTTCCTGCAATTTGTTATTAGTCTATCAGATCACTCATTCTGGTGAAGGTAAAACTGTGACCTTTACACCTCACCAAGTTGTAATCAAGGATTTTAAAGATCCTCAACAGGTCTTAGCTACCGGAATTGTTGATGATATTACCAGGTTGTACAAGTTTAACAACTTTGGGTCATCACCTTTCCCTTCAGTTTTTGTTGCTCATAGTGATAACTAGAGCAAACTTTGGCATGAGCGATTTGGTCACTTAAATTATCGTTCATTGCAACAACTATGTAAAGAAAATATGGTGACAGGTCTTCCGATGGTATCTTGCAAGGATGGTGTTTGCTCCGGTTGTGTACTCGAAAAACATCATCAGGACAGTTTTGACAAACGTACCTCTTGGCACGCCTCGGTTCCCTTGGAGCTTGTGCATAGTGACTTGTGTGGTTCTCTTCCATTTGCTTCCTTTTCTAGTTTCAAGTATTTCTTAACTTTCATTGATGATTACACCAGACGCACTTGGGTTTATTTCCTAAAACTTAAGAGCGAAGTATTTAACATGTTCTTGGCCTACAAGGCCCTTGTTGAAAAACAATCTGGTCATCAAATTATTAAGTTAAGATCTGACAATGGAGGAGAATATGTTAATAAATAGTTCACTACTTTCTGCACTGAACAAGGCATCCAACAACAGCACACTGTTCCATAAACACCACAACAAAATGGTGTATCTAAGCGGAAGAACCGCACTTTAAAAGAAATGGCTAATTGTATGATCCAATCTAAGGGACTAAGTCTTCAATTTTGGGCTGAAGCCATTAATTGTGCAAATAACATAGTTAATCGTACCCCCACAAAAGCATTACAAGGTATAACACCGGAAGAAGCATGGAGTAAAATTAAACCTGATGTAAGTCACTTTCGTGTGTTTGGTAGTGAAGCATGGGCTCACATTCCGGATGAAAAACGGAAAGCATTGCAGCCTAAAAGTGAAAAGTGCATATTTGTTGGATATTCTGAAGATGTAAAAGATTATAGACTTCTTCAACCACATTCTCATGCTATAATCATTAGAAGAGATGTTAAATTTGATGAAAATCTCTTGGTCTGCGAGCCTAACTCGGCGATTGTGCCATCTTTGGCCTGCGAGCCTGATTCGGCGTTTGTGCCTTCTTCTTCTTCTTCCAACTTCCTTGACAGGTTTCCAAATCCAGTTTCTGATGATGACAGTGAGGATGAAAATCCACCTCCGCCTACTCATGTTCCTCCAGTTGCACTAGCACAAGTGCTTCCTCGATGGGTCCGTTCAACATGTGAAGCAACTGGTGATCTTGCCGGTGATCCTAGAGATCAGCGTCGAACACGTTCTCAGTTTCAGCGAGCCTCTTCTCTTTTGGCTCAAGTTTCCGAGAATCATGATCCATAAACTTTTGCAGAAGCTTCAAGGAATCCAGATTGGGATGCAGCCATGGATGTAAAATATCGTTCCTTAATGGTGAACGATACTTGGGATCTTGTACCTCTTCCAAAAGGAAGAAAACTTGTCAGATGTAAATGGGTCTACAGAACTAAGTATGTATCAGATGGAAGTGTTGAAAGACTTAAGGCAAGGTTAGTTGCCAAATTTTTTTCCAAAGTTGAAGGGATTGACTACAATGAAACCTTTGCTCCTGTCGCAAAAATGAACTCCATCCGCCTTGTTCTTTCCCTTGTAGCCTTACACAACTGGGAAGTCCATCAAATGGATGTCAAGTCTGCCTTCTTACATGGTGATTTACAGGAGGAAATTTACATGGAACAACCTCCTGCCTATGTTCAGAATAACTCTAGCCTTGTCTGCCGCCTTAAGAAATCCTTATATGGCCTTAAGCAAGCTCCTAGAGCTTGGTATGCCAAAATGGATAACTTTCTCCTTGACACTGGTTTTTCTAGATGCCATTCTGACCCCAATGTATATACCAAGAAAGTAAGAAACCATCTCATCATACTTGATCTATATGTTGATGACCTTATTCTTACTGGTAGTGACCCTAAGCTTATAACCCATGTGAAATCCAGTCTTAAACAAAATTTTGAAATGTTAGACTTAGGACATTTACATTATTTTCTTGGTCTCCAAGTCCCACAAACCAAAGAAGGAATCTTTCTTTCTCAGTCTAAGTATGCTTGTGACCTTCTTCGTCGCTTTCACATGGAAGATTGTACACCAGCCCCTTCTCCCTTCCAGTCTGGAGTCAAACTTTCTGCCACTTGTACTTCACCTGAAGTCGATGCCACCTTGTATCGTCAACTTGTTGGTAGTCTCTTATACTTGACTCATTCCCGTCCTGACCTTTCCTTTGCCGTTGGTCGAGTTGCCCGTTATATGCAGACACCTCATGAAAGTCACTGGAAAGCAGCTAAAAGAATACTTCGATATATTCGAGGTACAGTTCAGTTTGGGATTCATTATAGTACAGGGGGGAAACCTTTGTTGGTTGGTTTCACTGATTCAGATTGGGTCGACGATCCTGATGATCGAAAGTCTACTGCAGGTTATGTTTTCAGTCTGGGATCTGGACCTATTACTTGGGCTTGTAAGAAACAACAAGCTCTTTCTCTTTCTTCAGCAGAGGCAGAATATCGAGCAGCCGTCAATGCCAGTCAGGAAGCTTTATGGCTTCGACAGATCCTTTCAGAGTTTGGATTCGAGCAGCAGCAACCAACTCCACTTTGGTGCGATAATCAAAGTGCCATCAAGCTTGCCAAAGATCCAGTTCTACATCAACGTAGCAAACACATTGAGCTACATATGCACTTCATCAGAAATCTTGTTCATGATCGGGTTCTTGAAGTGCTCTTTTTCCCTATAGATGATCAAGTTGCAGACATCTTCACCAAGTCTCTTACAGAAGTGAAGTTTTCTAAACTTCGATCTATGTTAGGAGTTCAGGAACTTGTCATTAAGGGGGGATAGGCTCTAATGCCTCCTTCCTTCTCCTAATAGTGTCACTTTTGTAAATCCTTCAATCCTATCCCAAGTTGTTCTTAAGGGGGGATGTTAGGATATTTAGACACTTAGGAGTTAGTTAAGATCAACTTGTGTAATATATCCGTTAGGGATAGTGTGTTTCTTTAGTATGCATTAGTATGCATTTGTAAATACTTAATCCGACGGTCATGATATGTTTTCGACATAGAGTGATCCGACGGCTCAACTTCTCTTAGATCAAACCTAACCTTGATCCGTGGCTTAACACCCGATTGGTCCATGATCTCTATTTAAAGAGCATGGAGGGTCATTGTTTAGTTGATCGATTATGAGAAGCTCATTTGTAACTTTCTTTATTTGCATAATAAATTGTCCCGTAGAAGCTATTTGGCCGGGGCCGTGGAGTGTTTCCCTCAAGAGGGTTTAAACCACGTCAAAACATCGGTGTGTTGATCTGTGATCTGTTTGTGTGAAGTGGTTGCTCTTGGTGTTCGGTCCTTTGGTAGTACCCTGTGTACCCGAACACTAATGGTTTTCCAATATCCTATGGGAAAATATTCGAAAAGTATCACAAGAGTTCTGCAGATACAACAACTAGAAAGGACTTCAATGGCACAATCAATGGTTAGAACATCTTCAGCGCAACAGAACATTCCTCCACCTCAGTAAGGAGGACCCCATTCTCCTATACTGACAAGTCATTAACAAGTGCAACAGATAGACTTTTTGTTGTAACTATTTCTGTTTGTAATAACCAAAAGTCATTGGGTTATAATAGAATTGATGTAATTTTTGTAAAGCCCATAGAGGCTATATATATAGATAGAGGAAATTGGACTAGAGGTCGACTTTTTTTGTAAGAAGTATAACTTCAGATGATTTGAGTCTGATCAAGGAATATAAGAAAGAACCTTCAAGCTTTATCTTGGTTTCTATGGATTGAAAACTCTAATGTGCATAGTTAGTACTCTTTTCTTTTTGTGATTTCATCCCTCTTTTCATATGTCTTCTATGATTTGCAAAGCTAGCATTGATTCAAATATGAGTGTTCTTGGATTTAAGTATTGTTTCTATATGATTTATGTTGTGAAGTATTCATGATATAAAAATATGGTTATATCATCCTCATAACGATTGGGTTCTGCTTTGTGGTCTTTTTTTCATAACTACTGAATTCCTTTGGCTCAGTACATTTTTTGTCTACATGAGATAAAGATTTACTTTTAGCAAGTACCTTCTCTCATGACATTCCATTAATACAATTAACTCAAGTTTTTACTGACATATCAAAAGTTCTACCCACATGGTACTACGCCTAATTATCATCATTATATTCAAGAACAATAAAATGATTTTTTGATTAAGTATTGAAAAAGATAAATAGTGAAACTTATTGATGCCCAAGCACAGTTCTAAAAACAACCTTAGAACGTCTCCGGGACTAACATATTTTTTGGCGCCATTGCTGGGGATCGAAGCAAGAAGATCAATCTTCCCCGAGGACAACGACAAATCATACGCTCTTGATTTCTTAGTTGACAAAAGCAGGAAGTAGGCTATGAAATCCACTTGGAGTCTCCACCAAAGTAAACCTGGCATCTGGACGCAGGCATATGAGCCAGAACCCTAACCATGAATATTTTGTGGCCCTACAAGATCCTATTTCCTGGAGACATAGACGTGGAAAATATCATTCCACTTCACTCGGCCATCACCTGTGAAGCTTTTCTCCTCCTATGTTTGTCCCTTAGTTCATTGAATCCTAGTTCATTTTCCAAACCCATGAAAGAGAGTCATCTCCCCAAAATCCCAATACTCTGTTTGGTCTACCCAGCTCACAAGCTATTGCCACTGAAAGTAGAGAATATTCAACTCATAAAAATCCATTCAAAATATTTTATTACTCCTCAAGCTAAAAGGTTAATTACCAGTCACCTCATGTGAGGTGGAGGAGGTGGAAGAGGACCACCACCAACAAGAACACCTCGATGGGTGGCTAACCGGCATGGACCTCTACAATTTCCTACACCCTTAAATGATATGCCTACCCACTATCTGAAGTTGTTACCTAAGTATGATGGTAGTAAGGGAACATCTGCAGAAGATCATGTAGATTGATTTCAATATTTTACCGATAACATTCTTATCAACCATGACGATGTATTTATGAGAGCATTTTCCCAATCACTAGAAGGAGAAGCCAGAAAATGGTTAAGATCATTACCTAACGCTTCCATTAGAACTATGGAAAATATGGAAATCACTTTCATCAAGAAGTGGGGAATTAATTGTGATAACTTGCACTATCTAACATAATTTTCCTCCCTAATAAATAACACTTCTAAAACCGTGGTAGAATTTAAGGCAAGATTCAACAAAGTCTATTACATAATCCCCGAGGATATCCAACCTATAGAAGCAGTAGCCCAAGCTACATAGACATGATCCTTCCCATCCGATTTCGCCATCATGCTAAGAGAAAGGAGACCACCCTCACTTAGTATAACTCAAAATGATTCTATAGATGTCGAAGGAAATATGAGAGTAGGAGGAAAGATAAATTGACTAATGATGCTAAGGAAAAAGACAAAGGGAAAGTTAAAGAAGAGAGTAGCTCCTCAACAGTTAAGAATCTAAAGAAGCAAAGATTGAGGAAATGACTCGCATTATCAAAAAAATGTCAAATAATGTTACCTGAATGGAATTGGAAAATAGCAATCCTAACAAACAATCCCTTGCTCGTCCTCCCACTCAGTTCAGAAGGCCTTATAATCCTCAAATGACATATCGATAGAGGAGAAATGATGGACAATTGTTGAGACCACCAATCAGAGATAGTGATAATAACCTAATCGAAATACCAGAGGAAGAAATCTATGAGGAATTCGAAGAACAACTTAATTGGATGGACGAATATTCCCATCTCATGCATCTCACTAGAGATGATTATGAAAAATCACTCCCACCTAAACAAACTGGTGGATATCATAATAATCCTCAAGAAAACGATTCATTCTCTGATGAATATCCATTATTCCCAAATACTCTACATGTTGAGTTGCATGGGAGATATGATCTTAGGAATAGACGAGAGTCAGTAAATAGATAGAATGATGCTCCTCCAAAAACATCCCCCCATAAGCAGGCCCAAGCTAAATGTTCTCAATCACCTCCCCTGTTAAAGAACACAGACCTATCAAATGAAAAAACTACTAAAGTCTCAGTTCCGTATAGGAAACAAAACCAGGCGTCATCCCCCATAGAAAAATGGAGCCAGATCCTAAAGAGCACAAAGAAGTCCATATACCTTTCAATATGGAACATGAATTGAGCAAACTCAAAATAACATTCCCTTTGTCTGAATTAATAAAAAATCCTTTGTACCAGAAATAAATTGATAAAATGTTTCACAAAGTTGAAACTATTGACCAACATGATACTATAAATCTGAACAACTAATCCACAACTTGTCAATGTGGTCCTCGTATTGATGATAAATAAGGGCCCACTACTCCTTTTTATGTTACCCTAAATGTGCATGATAAAATCCTCCACAACTGTATGCTAGACTCTGGAGCCTCCCACAATTTGATGCCAAAATTTATCATGGAACAACTGGGACTACAAATTACCAAGTTGTATCATGATCTCTACAGTTTTGACTCCAAGAAAGTAACGTGTACAGGTATGATAAAAGGTTTGGTTGTTACTCTCTCCCAATTACCAACCAAAAGTATAATGATGGACGTGGTAGTAGCAGATGTCCTAGCCAAATATGGTATGCTTATGTCAAGAAGCAAGGTCAAAAAATTGGGAGGAACTATGTAGATGGATATGAAATATGCTACAGTACCCGTACTTGCTAGAGAAACTTGATGCTTATATAAAGAAGCTATGTTTTCTTATGTGATAAGTGATCAAGATAGTCCTATGAATTATCCCATATACACAACTGATGAGGATATGGGATAGTATATGTTGTCACTAGGTTTTTCCTCTAAAAAGGAAATTGTGGAACCCCAAGTGATTAAATCCACTGACAAAGATAACCAGAATCAAGTATGAAAATTACATTTTGATGGGGCCTCATCCAAAGATGAATCTAGAGCTGGCATATTCCTATACTCACCAGCAGGGAAAGAGACTATGTTGTCCTATACGCTAGATTTTGATACCACTAACAATGTTGCAGAATATGAAGCCCTCATCTTAGGCCTTCGAGCTGCTACATATTTCAAAATCACTAAGCTGGCAGTCTTTGGGGACTCTGAGTTGGTGGTAAAACAGATCAAGGGTATTTATAAAAAAAAACATCCAAGGCTTAGTGCATACCGAAACCTTGTCTAGGATCTTATTGAAAATTTATTTGATGCTTTTTATATAAATTTTGTCCCAAGGGAGTGCAACCAACAGGCCGATTCATTGGCCCCAATGGATAGCACATTCAAACCTCCCAAGAAACCCAAGTTAAAATATGAAGTGGAAATGCGATATCGCCCATCCATCCTTGACAATATCAAGAATTGGAAATTATTCGAAGATGATTAGTAGATTAAACACTTCTTACTACTTATGGATGAATTTTCAGGTACTAATATAGACAGTGATGAAGAGTATGAAAGGGAAAGTAGCGTGCAAACAAAGGAGGGAACAACCCCTAAATTAATGCAACCGATTTCTGGTCACAAGATCATTCAACTAAAGAATAACTACATCCCTAAGGGTTTAGTTCCTTTAGAATAGTTGTTTGATAAAAATGAGATCCCGATGAAACCAATAGTGCAACCAACTACTGAGGCTGTATAGGAAGTAAACATTGGTACCCCGAAGGAAGCAAGATTCATCAAAATTTCACAGTCCCTGACAACCAAGGAAAGGAAAATATACAAAGATCTGTTTATAGAATACATGGACATCTTTTCCTAGAAGTATGAAGATTTGAAAACTTATGATACAACTATCATACAACACAGGATCCCACTAAAGCCAGACGCTAAGCCAATAAAGCAAAAGTTAATATAGGTGAATCCTATTTTACTCCTTGTAATTGAAAAGGAAGTGAGAAAGTTGCTTGATGAAAAAATCATCATTCCTCTCAGATATTTAGAGTGGGTGGTGTTGATGCCTTAGAGATCACAGCATCAATCAGAAAGGGATTCTCCCCGATAGATTATCCCAATTAGATTATCTACCGTTTGGTATGGGGAATCCGTCCGGTTAGCGGTTCCGGCAACCGTGGGTTTGGAGATTTGCTCCAAATATATCGTTTATGGCCTGGTCCACAATTCTTTTGATTTTATTTTATAATGATATGCAAGTGCCTAGACTATTTTAATCTAAATGCAGAATTGGAGAAACAAATATGTGTCTAAAACTGAAGTAAATCTAAACTATCCTTGCAAGGAGCAACTTGTGAAAATGAGTAATGTGCTGGAAGATTTACTTAAGATTCAACAGGCAGCCATTAGATCTTAAATATGGATCCACAGCAGAAACAGGAAATATTAAAAGATAGCTTCTAATACAGATAAAACATATTCCATTACTCATGAAAGAGAGAATTCGTTTACACAGGAAGAAGTAAGATGATTTACTACAAAGAAATAATTCAGGCAGCAAGAAAGATCTCACAGTAAAGTATGGAAGTCACCAGAATAATCCAATATACATCCAATCTTCATTTCCATGCAAAAGGGCGTCCTCTCCAGGCTCTTATTAGGTAGATTTATTTTCTTAATACAAGTCCAAGGTAGCTCGTACCAGTTCAGAAAATATTCTTTCCCTGCCAAAAGTCCTTTTACATTACTTCCTAACTTCTATTTATAATATTACAAAAATGCCCTTTGGGCTGCGACCTGGCCCTTTACACTTGTCACCTACAGATTTTCTCCTTATAATAGACAAAAAATGTGACCTCCTTTTTTAACAAAAAATTATTTAAAAAGAAAAGGACAGCTGTCCCTTATCTCCACGTTTTATACATATGACAGCCAAAATACAAAAATAAAGGAAATAACACCTTAAATATTAGTGCATTCATTCTTGGGTAGGCGCTCCAGATGGAAAAGAGGCACTCGAACTAGCTGTTGTTGTTGCTGGTAGTGGGAGAGAAGAAATCGAGCCAGCTGGAATTGGTGCTGCTGCTGGGAGAGAAGAAATCGAGCTAGCTGGTACTGCTGCTGCTTCTGGGAGAGAAGAAATTGGGCTTGTTGTTACTTCTGCTACTGCTGCGGCTTTCTTCTCCTCTTCTGCAATGTAACTAAACCATATACCAGTGTCCCTTATAACTACATTTGCTGAGGCAGGGAGTAAGATTTTCTGGGAAGTTACATCTTTACCAAGCTTTGCCCCAATACCTTGAACTTCTGTTACTGCTACTTGGTGCATTTCCTTGAGCAGATGACTATGTATTGATGACATTCCAATATAATATTGGAGGTCATCAATGGCTAGGACATCAATCTTCTTCACATATTCAGTTTGGATGCCTAGCTCTTCCTTCAGCTCAGACAAATGTTGTTCTTTGCCTGGGAAATCATCAAGGGACTGAGGGAAACTCAACTTGCATTTGTCATGCACTTCATGGATTCTTTGATAAAGACCATTGCTTTTTTCCATTGTCCCTCGGATTTTGGCCATTAGCTTAATGCTACAGTTTCTGCAAAATTCCAAAAGGGCTATGTCTTCGTTAAAACCATCTACAGATTTAAATGGGAGATGCTTGGGGAAATCCACTTTTCCTTCTCTCCATTCTATCTGGCTCATGATGTTAGCCTTAACCTGAGTATATTTAGCCTTAAGCCTATTGGCCTCTGCATTAACTTCTTTTAATCTAACTACCATGGCCTTGAGTTTGCATACTTCCTCGGTAATTAGTTCCTGCGTGTCATGGATTTGCTTTAGGATGCTACAGGACAGCTCATGGAAAGGAGACAAATCTATCGCTCTTCCTTCTGCTTGCTCTAATTGGTCAACCAACACCTGCTTATCTGCCTCTAGATGGGATACTTTAGCTTCTGCATCATTCTTTTCTGCTTCTAAGATCATCATCTGGACCGCCATGCTTTCCTTTTCTTCTTCCAAAAGGTTATACTTGTCCGACAATTGTTTATGTTCAACAGATAGGCGATGATACCTATTCACTACGAGATCTCTATAATCCTGTTCGTTAGCCATAGTGTGTTGTAACATGCGGGCTCTCCTCTTTGTCGACTCAACTTCTTTAACTATATCGGCCACATTGTCCAGCGTTGCTTTTACTGTCTCTACAGCGGCGGATGCCATAGCTAGGGGAGCCTTATTCGTATTTTGCATTACTGTGGTCTCCTGGTGGGTAACAATATCTTCCTGGAAGAGTCTCTTTATCCTCTCTTCAGATTTAAGGACCATTGCCTTCCTCTTTTTATCATAGACAAATTCATCCCATCTGGACACAGTAAGCTCTCCTGATGGAGTGTAAGGGACGATTGGGAGATCTATAATATTTATCTCTGCTTCCACGGGTGGGATCTGGACTACCTGAGCTGAATCTGTCCCCACATTTTGGGTACCAAAGACACCTGCTTGTGCTTTGTCCGCCTCCACATTTTGAGTGCCGGAGACACCTGCTTGAGGTACGTCTATTTCCATGTCCTGGGTGCGGGGGTCTCCTGCTTGGGCATCTTCAACTATCTTGAGTTCTTCTTCCATCTTTTGCCTTACTTCAGCTTGCTTCCTTCTCTCTTCTCCTTCAGCTTGCGGCTGATTTTCATTTTCTTTCTGCTGCCTTTCATCTTCGGCCTCTTTCCGCTGCTGGGATTCCTCATCCTCTTTCTGCTACTGGGCTTCCTCAGCCTCTTTCTGCTGCCTTTCATTCTCTGCTTCTTGCTGCAATCTTGCCACTTCAGCCTCTTGCTGCAACCTCGCTTCCTCTTTTAACCTTTGCTCTTCTTGGGCTCGGGCATCGGCTGCTTCCTTTTCTTTCTGCTGGCTGGTTTTTTGGGTCTTGGTAGAGCTAGAGCTTGCTCCACTGCCTTGGCAACAATTCTGCAGCTTAGTCATGTTGCTGATGCCTCTAAATGCCTCTTCCTTGGCATCATAATAATGAGCATACTCAAAATGAGCATAAATTTCTTTACAATGCTCGGCAACTTTTCCCCGCCTGTCATTCCTATGGAAAATTACTTCGCCAAAGTGGAAAGATTTCAGCTCTTGAACAAACTCCTCGGCTGAGGAAACCCCTGAGAACTTGTATGCTCTTATGCAGAAGGGAAAAGGCAGGAAAGAAGCCTTATGCTGTTTGTTAAGCACTGCTCCGATTCCATCCAGGAAAATTTGTCTTACTGCTTCCTTAAGGACTATATAGTCAGTAGCATACTTCGGCAAAATATATGGAGCTTTAGTTCCTCCAAACATTCTGATGTAGGTGCCTTGTTCTGAGAAATAAAAATCTCCATAATTTTCTAGGATCTCCATGGCATTTTCGGACAGACAGTTGGGCTCTTCCTTGAATATTTGCTCATATAGGGGCATGATGAACCCCTCACAGATGAGCTTATAGCTGGCTCTGTAATTTTGAGCCCACATCATCCTGAAAGCGGTGTAAACCGGGGTGTTGGCCCTATCCCATGTGCAACCTAAGCTGGGAAAAGATAGCTTGGCCAAAATACAATCAATAAGATAAGAAGACATGTAAAATTCTGCCTTTTTTAAGGCCAGACATTCTCTTCCAGCAACCACCATTGATGCCAAACTGTCTGACAGGATGGTAGCCCAGTCAAACACAATTCCTTTGAATGCCACAAAGTGGATGATGGGAACCCATTGTATCTTGTATACGATGCCATCGGGTATGCCGAAGATTCTACATAGCATCAGGGCGATTAACCTAAAAGGAGGTCTTAGATTCTGAACATCATACTCATCATTACCTCTCTTTCTTAAGTGCTTGCCTGCGGCCAATAATTTTTTGGCCATCTCGATATTGTTCATCTGGCCCAACCATTCATCGCTCAGAGCTTGCTGGGGACGTGAGAATTTATAGGCTGCAGAAATATATGCTAGGTGGAATGAGGCGATGGCCATTCCCCCGCTGTCATTTAATACTCTTGTCTCCACATTAGTATGCTCGAGTATCCACCCGATCACTTCAGAACATGGGAACATCTTAGGACGGGTAGAAGCTCTCGATATGCCTGAAGTTCTGATGTTGTGGTAGATTTGTTCTTCCTCTAGTAACATATCCGGGATATCTTGGTCCCGGATCATCCTGTAAATGTTGCCCCAGTGGATTTCGGGAGGAATACCGGTGGTGCACCTAGTATCTTGGAACATAGTCTCAGTCCTAAGTGGTGCTGGCTATGGTTCCATCATTTTAGCCTTCTTCCTACCACCTTTTGGCATCTTGACTTATCCCTGCTAGCAACCAAATACAAGTCATTATAAAAATGTGCAACCTGTTATGAGATTTTAACAAAGAGCAGCACCAACTTAACATGCTAATGAGAGGTATAGATAAACGTTGAAGCTACATGTTGGGAAGCAAAATAAATCATTCCAAACAAAAAATATAGCTCTGAGATTTGGTTATCTTAAGGGGACAAAGTTTGCAACGCTTCCGAAAGGGCACGCATACGACGTGGAAACAACCTGCTTCCCATCTAGCCCTAGGAGAGAGGGTATCCTTCATCGTTGCAGTCTTAATGGTTAATGTCAGGTTAGCTTGGATTGAGACAGTCTTAAGACGAAACTAGGGATCGCTTTCCACATTGACAAATAGGTGAGGGATTCAGCCGACCGCCATGGTTATTTACAACATTTGACGAGACGCTCTATGGCCTACTTCGGGGTTTGAGCGAGGGTGACGACGCCTGTAATAGGGCCGGTGAAACACTTGAATGATTACAGTTTTGGCTTTTAGCTAGTAGAATGAGAAACCCATGGGGCCTCGGCGGCTTTTTAAAATGAAATAACGATATATGCGACTAGTGTCTGTCGGCCATGCTCTAGACGAAAAAGAAAAACTAAAAGGTAATCTGACGTGTAGATGAGACAAAAATAGCGGTTAGAAACCTACCTGGAAACGTGATAGTGGCTGAGTGAGGTGGGCGCGGACGTGGACGAGCTGAGCTGGAGCAGTTCGGCGAGGTCTCCAACGGCGTTTGTTTAATCGAAAAATAACAATGCGGTCGACCCAAACCCCACCGTCCTTTTAAACGAGTTGGGCACGTGCGGTATTTAATTCGGTGGGTGGTGCATTTAAAACAAGTTAAAATTTTTTGTACGTCGCGGTCTTTTCGAGCCGCCTTGGCAGATGTGCGCGACCGTCATTTACGGGGCAGATTTTCGAGCTTCACCCACAGTTGCGGCATGATATAGCGAATGGCCTCGACGTTTCAGAAGAGATTGGCGTATCCTTCCGAAATGCAACCTTAGGAGAGCTATTGCGAGCGTTTTTACGGAGTCATTCCGTAGTTTCGGGAGAATAAACGATTTCTTTCCGCAATGGAGATAAGTCAATTGCTTCCGCAATTGCGGAACAATTCCGTGAAGCTTCCTGCCATTTCAGAAAGGATTGGGGAATGGCTCTCGCAAGTCGAACAAAAGTCTAAGTCTGTCCAAAAGTGTTCCGCGGGATTTCGGGAGAATAAAGCAAACGCTTCCGCAGTTTCGGAAGGCTTTCGCGAACGCTTCCGCAGTTTTGGAAGGCTTTCGCGAATGCTTCCACGGCTTCGATTTTTCAAATGAGACCAAGTTCTTCGGCGTCTTCTCGAAAAAAAAAAGGTGAATGACTCCCGCAATTTCGGGAGGATAAGTTGAATGGTTCCGTAAAAGTTAAGTCTTTCGGCGGGGCTTCGTGAATGCTTCCGTAGTTGTGGAAAGCTTTCACAAATAGCTTCCGCAGTTTCGGAAGAGAAACTAAAAGGTTCCACCGTTTCGAAGGGCTTTTCCGCGAATAGCTTCTGCAACTTTGAGAAAAAAAATTTCTAAGTCTTTTGCATAGCTTCGGGAGGGTTATCCGAATGGCTCCCGCAGTTTCGAGACGACAAGCTGAGTGGTTCCACCATTGTGGGAGGGTAACCCAAATGATTCCGAAAATTCGAGAGGATAACTCAAACGGTTCCGCAACTGCGGGAGGATAACTTGAAAGGTTCCGCAACTTCAGGAGGCTTTTCTCAAATGGTTCCGTGACTTTTAGGAGAACTTCAGGAATTTTACCCTTAGAAGAAAAACTTGAAATTCTCAAAGCAGGATTTTCGGTTGAAAACCAATTAAAAGGGACAATTAAACTCTTAAGGCAGTCTTTCTAGAAAATTAAAGGAGGGGCCCCAATATGTACAAATTTTTTTGGGGGGGGATGTTGCTGCAACAACATGTGGCTAACCTAGTACCAATCAGGATGAAAAACAGAGAAATTCGTTCAATGTGTGTTGATTTCAGAAATCTAAATAAGTGCTCTTTAAAGGACAATTACCCTTTTCCCAAAATGGATCACATTATTCAGAAAGTGGTTGGGTCCACTAGAGTTTCTATGATGGACGGATTCTCATGCTATAATCAGATCTCCATGCACCTTTATGACATGGAAAATAAAACATTCACCACAACATGGGGAACGTTAAGATGCCCTTTGGCCTTATCAATGCTGGGGAAACATTTCGAAGGGCCATGTGTATGGAGTTCATAAGTGAAAAGGAAAAGCTTATTGTTATATATTTATATGATATGATAGTATTCTCAAAATCTGATGAAGACCACCTTCAACATCTAAAGAAAACCTTCAGGAAATGTAGAAAATTCGGTTTGTCTCTCAATCCTAAAAAATGTTTTTTTGCAATGACAGAGGGAAAGTTGTTGGGATACATTGTCTCCAAAGATGGAGTTAAGATAGATCCTGATAGAGTGGCTTCTATAAAATTGATTGATATTCCAAGTAATAGAAAGGAGGTACACTATTTTATCGCCAAAATAAATTTTCTATGAAGGTTCATTCCCAACTTTGTTGAAATAATGAACGAAATCACTCACATGTTAAGAAAAAATGTTGAGATCAAATGGAAAACAATTGCAAGGGATTCTTTTAAACAGATAAAGGATTCCTTAGGAGAATCACCTGTTTTAAGCAATCCTGACTACACAAAGGAGTTTCTTATAATCTCATTTTCCTTTGAGGTTACCATTGCAACAGTCCTCCTACAGAAAAATGGTGAAGGACATGAACAACCCATCGCCTTTTTTAGCCGAGCATTGAGAGATGTCGAGCTAAAATACAACACGATGGAAAAATAGGCATATGCACTAGTCAAAGCTCTTAAATCATTCAGGAACTACGTCTTGCACTCTAAGATCATCGCATATGTCCCTAGGACCACCATCAAGGATATCATGTGTCAACTGGACAACAAAGGAAGGAAGGGAAAGTGGATCTCCAAAATCCAGTAATAAGACATGGAAATCAATCCTACCAAGATGGTAAAAGGACAAGCATTAGCCAAAATCCTGGCTAAGTCAAACTGTCAATCTCTCGAGATAAACCTGCTAGATCGAATCCCTAGACAAGAAGAAGGAGGTATTCAACAAAATATCCCTGTCAATATTTATGAAAAGTTTGATTATTTAGAGTGGTACAAGGATATTGTTTACTTCCTCCAACATCTGACTTGTCATCCTGACCTAGATAAATCCAAAATGAGATCTCTTAAAATCAAGGCTATCAAGTATTGCATGTTATATGGATACCTCTTTTGGAAATACCCCCTCGGAATTCTATTGAATTGTGTAGTCGAAGAAGAAAATGAAGGCATAATAGTAGAATTCCACAAAGGCATGTGTGGAGGACATCATGCATGGAGAGCCATTGCCTATAAAGTCCTCCGAGCTGGATACTTTTGGCCTACATTGTTTGTTGATGCTAATAAGATCGTTAGAGCATGTAGAGAATGCCAAATATTTGCTGGAAAGCACAAAATCCGACCATTGGCTGTCAAACCAATCAAAGTAGAAGCACCTTTTCAAAAGTGGGGCATTGATTTTATAGGAGAGATAAACCCCCAGTCTAGTGGCCAACACATATGGATTCTTACGGCTACTGAATATTTCACAAAATGGGTGGAGTAAATTCCAACAAGAAACACTAATGATACAGTCATAATAAATTTCCTGGAAGAAAATATTCTAACAGGATTCCATTTCCCCAGAAAGATCATTACAAAAAACACTTAGGATTTTAAATGCTCCAAAATGAGGAGTTTTTTCCAAAACTACAACATTGAATTAACTCATTCAAAAACTTATTTCCCCCAGGGAAATGACTTGGCAGAATCCTTTAATAAAATCTTAGTGGCCATAATTAAGAAGATGTTGGATACAAATAAAATGTCTTGGGACTCCCAGCTAAAATTTGTACTATGGGCAGATAGAATCAATGTCAAACGTGTTATAGTCACTTCACCTTTCCAACTTGTTTATGGAAAAGAAGCAGCCCTTCCTATTTATCTGGGTTTACCAGTGATGAAACTATTACAACCATAGCATCAGGAACCCAATTATATGGAGAGAAGGATTCATCAACTGATCGAAATTCAGTAGGTTAGGGAGCAACGAGACGACACAACCAATATACACCAAGACAAGATTAAGGCAACTTTTGACCAGAGAGACATAGCTCGGGATTTTCAACATGGAGACCTTGTTCTGAAATGGGATGGTAGAAGGGAAGAGAGATATAAGAATGGAAAATTTGAAAACTTGTGGCTGGTCCCATTCAAGGTTATTGCAATCCATGACAATAACACTTACAAACTGGCACAACTCAACAATGAAATATTTGGAAATCCTGTAAACGGGATATTTTTGAAACGTTTTTTTAAGTATTGATCTCTATCCTGCTATACCAATGATCCTTTGTATCATTTATGTAATATATGTCTATTCCATTTTTCAAGAAGTTTTGTTGTATTTACATTTTCTCTTTTTCCTCTGATGTTCTCTGTTACAGTTAGGGATAGATATGACTCCACAACCCAATGGAATTAAAAGAAAGTAGTCTATAGTTCTTAGCCTCTTCGGAAGAAAAAGGTTGTCCTCGCTGAAGCCAATGTTAGTACTAACATACATAACATGGTTGGATGAAGGCAACACCACAGATCATGAGCTGAGATAGTTTTCCAATCAGGGATTAGAGCTTTTGGGAACGATAGGACGGAAGTAAAGGCTGCTCGCCCATTAAAAAATTAATCGACTGATGAGTTAAAATCAATCTCAATCAAAGTCGCGGCATGAAATAAATAAATGGTCGATATTTCATTCAGGGGACCGAAGTGCACGATGTTTATTGAGCTCAGGGAGCCCCTGAATACAAACCACCAAGGCCACACATCAGCCTCAGGATCATTCAAGGCTCGAAAAACGGTCTCACCGAACCGCTTTTCTTGAGCCCTAACCACTAAGAAGCCGCCACCATGGTATTACAACCATGATCCATTAGCAGATAATCTGTTAGAGAAAAGGGGCCCATCCCATAAAGCTGCACTAGCTAGATACAGATATTGAGGGGATAAGGAGAGAGATCAATGACTATCCTATTTTTAGGAACCACAAATATCTCAAATTTAATGCACAAATATCTTGGAGTTCAATTTCAATCTTATGTTCATTCAGGGCCCAAAAAGTGGTCTTCCTGAACCGCTTATCTTGAGCCCTGAAACCTATTATAAGTTTCTTTTCGTTGTATTTTCCATTGGCTTATCCTTTTCATCATCTTCATTAAGCCTCACCTAATGGTCATTACTACCTCCATTAGGATATAAGCATTCCCCTCTCATTGAAGAGCCACCCATGTGAAGAACTTGCAACAATTAATTGATGAAATACATGATATATTAGATCACATAATATTTTTATTGATTGCAGGCCACTTTGAGGGAGAAACATCCTTTGAGCAAAATCAATACAAAATAACTTCATGGTGCCTTCATTGGCCTCAACACAAACTTATATACTAAGTCTAGGCGCCAACACTATGGGCCAGTACAAACTATGGATCAACAAATACTACGGGATGACTTACAAAGCATATGCGTCCAACAACAATAATACAAACTATGGATCAACAAATACTACGAGACGACTTACAAAGCATATGCATCCAACAACAATATACTAACAAAGTAAAGAGAAGGGTTGACATGGGTTCCTAACATCCCCTCCCCCTTAGAAAAAACTTTGTCCTCAAATATTTAGATGTGGAAATTGTTGTTGAATCTGAAGGAGTGGTTCCCATGTAGCATCCTCTGGTTGCATTCCATTCCACTGAATTAAGACCTCTGTGATAGAGTGAGAGCGAAGCTGATGAGTTCGCTTATTTAGGACAGCCTTCGGCTCCAAAAGTATGGATCCTTCATTATCCAGTTCAGGTAAAATAGTTTGTCCTCTGATGTTGGTGCCAAGAACTTTCTTAAGACAAGAGACATGAAATACTGGATGAATGCGAGAAGAATCGTATATGGCCCATAGAGCTTTGGAGTGAGCTTATGATGCCCTTTGAGTTTCAGGGATGATTTCTTGTAAGGATAGAGATGAAGAAAAACCATATCACCTGCTTGAAAAGTGTGCTCAGAACGGTGTTGATTGGCTTGTTGCTTCATGCGATTTCTTGCCATGTGAAGATTGTCCTACAAAATGCGAAGAATATAATCGTGGTTCCGAAAGACCGTGTCAACTGCCTAAACTGGTGAATTGTTGGGGGTGTATGGAAGAAGAACTAGAGGTTCCTGACCATAGACTGCTTCATATGGAGTCATTTTAGAGGTAGTGTGGTAAGAGTTATTGTACCACCATTTAATTAGAGGGAGCCACTTTTCCCACTGATGTTGTTGTTCAGAGGTGAAGCAACAAAGATAAGTTTCCAAGCATTTATTGATAATTTCAGTCTGACCATCCGTTTGTGGGCGATACCCTGAACTCATCTTTAGTTTGGTGCCAGTGTGGCAAAATAATTCTTTCCAAAAATGACTAGTGAAAGTTGCATCACAATCTGAGACAATGGAAGAAGGGATTCCATGAAGACAAAAGATTTGGTCCAGGAAAATTTGAGCGACTGAGGAGGCTGTATAGGGATGGCTGAGAGCACAAAAATGACTATATTTAGAGAGGCAATCAACCACAACCAAAATCGATGTCTTCCCGCCATATTTAGGGATCCCTTCAATGAAATCCATAGAAATATCTATCCAAATCCGTGTAGGTATGGGCAAGGGTTTGAGCAATCTTGGAAGGAGTGTCGTTTCACCCTTATTGCACTGGCAGGTATCACATTCAGCCACCATATGTTGAATTGTCCTTTTCATTCCCTACCAAAATAAGTTACACAGTTCCCACTCATACGTTTGGAGGAACCTGGAGTTCCCTACTGATGGAGAAGCATGGAGTTCATAGAAGACAGCCTGTTGAATATTTGTGCTCTGGGGAAGCACCAGACGAACCTTGTATCTCAGGGAAGCACCATCCCAAGAGTAATGTGGTATAGCAGAAGGGTTTTTGGCAGGGCGTTGGATGATTTGAGATAATGAAGAGTCATTGGCATAGCCTTGTTGAACAGATTGCAACCAATTTGGAACATGCATAGAATTAGCTAAAAGAGAACCTTGGTCATCAAATGTGCGAGAAAGAGAATCCGCCGCAATATTGTCCTTACCCTTCTTGTAAGTGTTCTCATAGTCATAACCCATGAGTTTGCTAACCCATTTCTGTTGTGATGGGGAGGATACACACTGTTCTAGGAAATATTTTAGACTCTGGTGATAAGTTTTGATGCATAAATGATTCCCTAATAGGTAGGGTCGCCACTTCTGGACTGCATGCAAAATAGCCATCATTTCCTTCTCATATGTAGAGGAAGCTAAATTCTTACCTGAAAAAGCTTTTTTAGTGAATGCAATGGGGTGTTCATCTTGAAGGAGAACAACACCAAGTCCATTCCTACAAGCATCACTCTCAATAGTGAAGGGCTTGGAAAAATCGGGCATAGCTATAACAGGTGTAGTACACATAGCTTGTTTCAGTTTGGAAAATGCACACTCAATAGAAGGTGTCCATGTAAAAGCATATTTTTTCAATAGAGTAGTTAATGGAGCTGCAATCTTCCCATAATACTTGAAAAAATTGTGGTAGTAACCATTCAACCCCAAAAAACCACGAAGGCTCTTGAGTGTCCGAGAATGCGGCCCATTGTTCATGGCAGCGATTTTGGCAAGATCCACGCAAACCCCTTGTGCTGAAATAATGTGCCCGAGATACTCTACTTCCTTCTATCCAAAAAAACATTTAGACTATTTGGCGTGGAGATGATGGTCAGAGAAAAGTTGCATTACAAGATCTAGATGCTGGATATGTTCAGCCCATGTTTTACTGTAGATGAGGATATCAACAAAGAAGACCAGAATGAATTTCTGCAAGTAGGGCCGGAATATTTTATTCATCAAGGCTTGGAATGTGGAGGGAGCACTAGTGAGGCCAAAGGGCATGACCAAAAACTCATAGTGGTCATCATGTGTGCACAAAGCTGTTTTAGGGATATCATCCTCATGAACCCGAATTTGATGATACCCAGAATGAAGATCCAACTTGGAGAAAAATTGAGCACCATGAAACTCATCAAGAAGCTCATAAACAATAGGAATTGGAAACTTGTCCTTGATTGTGAGGTGATTAAGTGCTCGGAAGTCAACGCATAGGCTCCATGACCCAGATTTTTTGTGGACAAGAAGAACTGGTGAAGAAAATGAACTAGTGCTTGGGCGAATAATACCTTGCTTCAGTAAGTCCCGAATGAGCATTTCAATCTCTGTGTTTTGGTTAAATGGGTAGAGATATGGCCTGATGTTGGGAGGAACACTTCCAGGAAGGAGCAGAATACGATGGTCCTCTGGCCTTGAAGGTGGCAATCCCACTAGTTCAGCAAAGACACCTGTATATCAATCCAGAATGTGTTGTAGATCCAAAGGAGTAGTGGAGACTGTTGAAGGTTGCATATGAATGGAATGGAGCTGAGCGATGACACCATGTGAATTATTATTAAGGAGATTTTCCATGAGATGTGAACTAATGATGCTGAGAGACCTTGGATGAAATTCTGTCATGGTGTGTTTTTGTCCATTGGGTTAAAACTGCATCCAAAGTTCAGCAAAATCCCATAAGATGGGGCCAAGTGTGCATAGCCATTGAGCACCCAAAACCACATCGGAAAACATGTCAGAGCGCATGTTATAATCTTCCATAGAGATACACACATTGTGACACTTCCCTTTGCAAGGTAAGGTGCTCCCATTGGCAACCATGACTTCAAAGTTGGAGCAAGGATGGACAAAACAATCAGCCTATTTGGTGATCTGAGGGTCAATGAAGTTATGAGTGCTACTAGAATCAATGAGTATTGTAAGAGGAATCTTCTTGAAGTAACCCTTGACCTGCATTGTTTGGGGGTGGTGATTCCGGATAAATCATGGAGAGATATCTCTGGGTGGTCTTCATGAGACAGAGGATCAATAGGCGGCTCCTAAATGTCGACCTAATCATCCATTGTATCTGGAGCTTCTTCACCAATTCCAGAGGCAGGTGGAGAATCCACATCCAAGAGATAGAGCTTTTGTTGAACACATATATGTCCCCGAGTGAATTTCTCATCACAATTATAACAAAACCCTTTTTCTCTGTGTGCCTGCGTCTCTGTTTTAGACAAATGCTTGATAGGATTTGGTCGAGGAGCTGGCGGGATGGGAGGTCGTTGAGAACCCATATTTCGGAAGGGAACAAAAGTGGTTTTGGAGCGTTGTTGGGCTACAATATTGTCTTCTTCCAAATTAGCCAACCCCAGGGCTTCCATCATTGTGTTGGGACGAAACATTTTGACCTCAGAGTAGATTGCATCCTTTAGACCACTGATCAAACAACTCTAGTAGAAGTCATCAGGCAATCCTTCGGTGTGGTTGGCTAGTTTCTCAGATTCGGTTTGATACTCTGTCACAGTGCCAATTTGGCAAAGTTTAGTGAGGGCTCTGGTGAAGTCATCAAAAGCACTAGGACCAAATCGTTGCAAAAAGAGATGGAAAAAATCTGGCCATTTTGGGTCTTTATGAGACTTGATGTACCAACGGTACCATTGAAGAGCTTCTTGTTCCACATGAAAGGATGCAAGTGGAACTTTGTTGAAATCAAAAGTATTATGCAGACTGAAATACTATTCTGCATGATAGATCCATCCAGTCGGATCAGTACCATTGAAGCGAGGAAAATCAAGCTTTGGACCACGGAAATTGCTAGAAGAAGAGAACCCATTGTTTGATGAAGACTCAAACTGTCGTTTGTTATTCATGGTTGAATGCTTAAGATGGACGCCGAGAAATTTTTCATCCAGATCCTGGAGTTTGGTTTGGATGGCTGCAAGTGCTTCCTCCATGGTTTTTGCTCTTGCGCGGGTGACAACCATAACCAGGAGGTTTTTTTTTTGAGTGGGTAGAAAAAAAAAAAAAAAAAATTGTTTCAGTAAAGGAAAATCTGGATTTGGGAAAAAATCTAATGGGTAATTTGGGTTTGACTAGGTTTTGGACACTTTCGAATGGACAGGGAAGCAGAAAAGGAGGATTTCAGAAGCGGGGTGAAAGAATGCGAGAATTTGGCAGAGAGGGACAAAGAAGCAGAAATAGGAAGGAACTCTGTGGTAAAATTTGAAGGCGATTGGGTGAAAGTCGAAGAAGTTATGGAAAACCCTAAAAATAGACAAATGTGGGATTTCTGGATTTGGGAAGTGGAATTTGGGATAGGATCCTCAGGAATGGGGTTTCTGGATGTAGAATGGGATTACAGGGGTGTCAACAAGGTTTCAAGGGAAACATAGTGAAAACAAGGGAAATATGGTGAAAAAACATGATTTTATAGTTTTTTTTTTTTTCAGAATGGAATTGCTACGGTGCAAAAGGGATTGGAAACATATGGATTTGAAATGACACGGAAGTGGTCGGCAACAGACGGATCTGCAACAACGTGGAAGTGATCGGAAACAGTTCTGGACAGAGGAAATCTGTGATTTATCCGTTGAAAATAGCTATGGACCCTAGGTGTGCTCGGCTTCCTAATGGTTTAAAGGATTCACTCAGCCACCGATGTTGTCTGACGAATTTCGTATTGGGGCAATACCCCTCACTCCACGGCTCAGGTAAAATTAATAATTGCTTTGCCACAAATGACATCTCTTGGTTTACCTCACGGGTGGGAACTAGTTAATTAGGTAGGGGTCGTTTCCCTTTCTGCTGACAGGTCCTCTCAATGGGCCAGCTACTTCGAGGTTCCTATGGTACTCTTCACAATGAATTTTAGGACTTATGCCCAAGTACTTCCCATAGTTAAGCAGATAGGGATTATTCCCAGATTCGAACCTGCAAAAGATGCGAAGAAATTTTTTTGGCAAAAATTTCACCAACGATCCCAAGAAAGTGCTCTGCTACCAGATGTGAAGAACCTCCAACAATTAATTGATGAAATACATGATATATCAGATCACATAATATTTTTATTGATCGCATGCCACTTCGAGGGGGCAACCTCCTTTGAGAAAGATCAATACAAAATAACTTCTTGGTGCCTTCATTGGTCTCAACACAAACTTATATACTAAGTCTAGGCGCAAATACTACTGGTCAAAACCATGGACCAGTACCTACTATGGATTAACAAATACTACGGGATGACTTACAAAGCATATGCGTTCAACAACAATAATACAAACTATGGATCAACAAATACCAAGGGACGACTTACAAAGTATATGCGTCCAACAACAATATGCTAACAAAGTAAAGAGAAGGGTTGACATGGGTTCCTAACAACCCGCCTCTCATAAAAAGAACCAATCCCTGAGTGCCACGTCCACCTCACATTAAATCCCGCCATATTAAAATTTTTCCTATAAATATGCCTTCGAAGATTTTTCTGGGCATCTTCTTTCCATCACTCTAACTTTCTCTGCTAGCAGTCTCCATGTCAACCTTTTCGTAGCCAAAGCCGAGCATTTAACACCTTTCTCTTTTCCCTATCGGCATCTCTATGGATTCTAATCCTAAAGCATTTCCCTCAGAATCATCATGCTCTCAATACATAGGATGACATCGGAGACGATATTTTTGAGGTTCACGATCCATTGTCTCCCTTTCGAAGCCTCCATCAATTATCCAGGAACCTGAGGAGCCAACAAAGAATGGGAATTCCATTTTCAATTTATGGAGCTCAAGATTGGCTAAGATGGTTTTACCACAGGCCAGGCCTTTCCTAGAGATGGTGTAGTGGTGCGCTGAGAGGTATGCCCCAGAGAGAAGAGCGGTCATGTCCAGATTGGGTTCCGTCATTTTCCCGATCACCAAAGAACTCATCATGGAATTAACCGAGACTGAGAACACCACCAGTTTGAGGTTTGATGAGGAATTCCTGTCAAGAAATATCAAAGATTTATCATCAGAAAGTAGATATACTTTCATCTGCATGATAATTCCACTAGAGGCCAATTTTCCTAGTACCCAGTCGATGTTCATCCTTGAAGTGTTCATAGAGTCATCCAGACCAGTACTATCTATGATATTCCAAGTCCTCTGATATGACCATGACCTGGTAATTGACGATGTAGATTTAGGTTTCTTCCTTGTCATAAATTTATCTGATCAAGAGACTCCTGTCAAGTTAGATCTATCATCCTTTCTCGCCCAATCTATGCACTTGCACTTTAAAATATTTTCAGCTAGCAAGATGTTCAGATACATTTCTCTTCTCATATATATTATTATCTATTAAAACAAAGATTTCTTCAACTGAGATGACCTTCAAAATTCATTCATTCTGTTGGCTTGGTTTTGCAACCAAGCTTTGTGCAATGGGCACCTATCAACAATGTGATAGCAGTTTCAATATTGGAAGCAAAAACAATTATAAATTAAATCTAAATCTAACTAGCATGTGCATATAACAAATAATTTTTTTTTTAAAACGATTCAAGAACAAGAAATAAAAGAATAGGTGTTTTGTATTAAGATACCTCAAATGGTGAGGATTTGTGTTGAGCAACTCCCAAGGTGAGTAGCTCCAAGCTCCAAAGGTCTCTTCTCCAAGATGCTGAAAATGGCCAAAAGTCTCATGAGAGATTTTGACAGTGTGAGGATAGGATGATGGATGGATGGAAAGTGAGGAGCCCCTACCACCTTTTTATAGTTTTTGGTGGTGGGGAATAGCATTATGGTTTTGAGGAAACCAATGGTATTAACCAACATGGTTTAGGTACCTTTTCCCTCCTTTTTTCTTTTTTGAATATTTTGAATATTTTTATTCCCTTTTTAATATTTTTGGGAATTCTGGAGCCTTTTTGAGGGTTTTTTATGCTTTTTGAGGAAAAATATTCATTTTGAGGGGAAAAATGGATGTATTATGGTCTTTTGGTGACCTTTTGATGGCTTTGGAGGCTCAAATGGTGGAAAAGTGGACAAATGGGTCATGTGAATAAGGAAATGAGCTAGTGAGCACTTTTTGGGTGTTAACAGATTGCCCCCTGATGTGTGAGGGCAGGAGCTCATCGTATGGCCGATAGACATCATAGTTCTTTTGTCTTTTTCCTGGGGTTTGGGGAAGAGAAGAGATCGGTTGGAGACTGGATCCATGGCCCTTGGAAGCTGCAAAACAAACAATATTACATGGCCTCAATATGAATGAGGAATAATCTATGATAATGGATGAGGCGGGCATACCCATGCTTGTATCAAGACATATACATAACAATTAGTCCCAAGAAGGGGGACCTGAATAATACATAAAAAATATGCTGGTACATCATGATGGTCTAAAGGGGACACTATTTTGGGATGTACTCATGATCATGACATGATTGATCTCAATAACTGATACACTGGAATAAAGCGACAACCGTTCTGAACAAGGTCTTATAAGGGTTGATGAACTGGTGAACCTAAAGGTGTCCAACATTTGTAGGGAGTCGATGACTCTGAGTCAACTCTGAGAAGTACATGTAACTGTATACTTGAGGGAGTATAAAACTGGGGTACATCTAAATATTGTCGCCATGCGCAACCCGTATATCTATAGGAAAAATGTAACTAGTTGTTTCTATAAGTAGACTCTCAAATGTGGAAGAGTCAGGTGGTATCCGGGGTCATCAACAAATAACTGAACGGACCAATACCCTATGCGAGTCTCAACGATGTGATCAAGGTGTTGAAGTCAAGCATGTGAGAAACAACCATTTGGAGAGGCATTGAGGACTCTTCTCGAAATGATTCGTAGGCACTCATCATAAATGGTGATGAGTCCAAGACACAGGGACCTCTAGTTCTATCCTCTGGAATAAATTTGGGTGTCATCGACAGAGGGAGACCAGCAACTAACAAGGCACTGATGTTTCCTTGATAGGAGCACGAGGTGTAGAATTGAAGTGTGGTAGTACTGATGGTAGGACTGACATACTTGTGGGGATGGGAAGTAACTGGGGTCATAGAGTGGGTAGACTCAAACTTCCTTTGTTCAGAGCATGATGACATGGTTGACCTAGTAGCATAGGGAACTTACTTGTAGGTGTGGGGATCATAGATTTTAAGGACTGAAGGGTATGTATTAACTATGGGGGGGACGAGCTGATGGGTGCTGTCCAGGGGTTCTCAGGGTGACATACTGCAGAATACTCTGAATAAAGGCGACCAAAATGGGGAAGCTGCCATATGAGTAGACGTGATCTGTTGTGGTGCCGAGAAGCACCATTGGGTCCTTCTTCGTAGTTTTAATGAGCTCCAAGAAGGGATAAAAGTGTGCTCTGAAAAATGGTACTGTCCTGTGGATTTTGTGAGCCCAGGACTGTTCGTGCTCATGGGTGCTTTCATTTTTAAGGAGTCTGAAAATGATAAGAAGACTCTGCAGTGGTTGTGCGTACCGTCCTATGGGTTTTTATGAGCCCAAGATGGTGATTGCTCGTGGTCACTTTCATGTTTAGAGAGTCTGAAAGCAGTAAGTGGACTCCATTGGTTTTCTTTTTCATAAGTTAGTCTCCAAGGCCCGAAAAAGCATAAAATGATGCAAATGGAGAACTCTTCTAGCCGATGTGACTAGAGTATTCCTTTTTCATAATTAGTCTATAAGGTCCAGAAAAGGGCTAAACTTATACCAGGTAGATGCCCTTTCAGATACGTTTAGCGAGCATGAAAGGAAGCAAGGTTGCTCGACGATCTTTTCATGGTTTTACGAGTCAGAAAAGAGCTTAACAGAAACTCCCTAAGTGCCTTTTTTCGTAAAAGGGATTGTTCGGTCCGAAAAAGGGGTAAAACTATACCGAACAAAAAGGGATTGATGAGAGCAAGAAAAGGTCTCAAGCATCGTCATGAGTGCGGAATACAGAATCCGGTGACATAAAGATTGTAAAAAAGGGGCAACGACCAATGTGGCACGTAAACCGAGGTGATGTCAAAATGCCCAAAAATTATGGGGTGAGAGTGAGAAATGATCTCGAGCATCATCATGAGCACGAAAAACTGAATTCGATGATATCAAACTTGTTAAAAACGGACGACGACCGATGTGGCATGCAAACCAAGGCGACGAGGGGGCATGGGAAAAAATGCCCAAAAAATATGGGCGTGAGAGCGAGAAATGATCTCAAGCGTTATCACGAGCGCGGAAAATTGAATCCGACGATATTAAACTTGTCAAAAACGGATGATGGTCGATGTGGCACACAAACCGAGGCGACAAGGGGGCATGGGAAAAATACCTAAAAATTATGGGCGTAAGAGTGAGAAATGATCTCAAGCATCATCACGAGCATGGAAAACTGAATCCGACAATATCAAACTTGTCAAAAATGGAAGATGACCGTTGTGGCACGCAAACTGAGGTGACAAGGGGGCATGGGAAAAAATGCCCAAAAAATCAGGGCGTGAGATCGAGAAATGATCTCAAGCATCATCACAAGCGTGGAAAACTTAATCTGATGACATCAAACTTGTAAAAAATGGACGACGACCAATGTGGCACGCAAATCAAGGCGACAAGGGGGCATGGGAAAAATGCCCAAAAAATTTGGGCGTGAGAGTGAGAAATGATCTCAAGCATCATCACAAGCACGGAAAACTGAATCCGATGATATCAAACTTGTCAAAAACGGTTGACGGCTGATGTGGCATGCAAACCAAGGCGACGAGGGGGCATGGGAGGTCTGTGATGAGTTAAGTGAGTGCTAGGGCCTTGGTGCTCTTTGGGGTTTTGAAAGTTAGGTCATATTCTTGCAGGATAATCACCCATTTAGCTACACAGCCTTGAAGGAGGTGACGTGTCAAGAGGTAAACCATTTGATTGGAATTGGCTACAACCGTGGTGTGGCTCAGGAGAATGTAACGTTGCAGCTTTTGTACTAAAAAGACGACGACGAGGGCCATCTTTTCTTCATGTGGGTAGCGGAGGGGTGGGCCTAACAAGGTCTAGCTCACATAGTAGATGACATGCTATTGGCGAGCAGTATCTTCTTGCACAAGAACTACAGATACAGCATGATCGGATGCTGAAACATAGAGGGTGAAATCTTTTGTGAAATCTGGAGGAGAGATCAACAGGGCATTTGTGAGTGCTTTCTTTAAGTCGGTGAAAGTTGTTTCTGCTCGTTGGTCCCATATGAAATAGGTATGTAGACATAGTAGTCGTAGGAAACCGTCGACCATTGTGGCATAGTCAAGGACAAAGCGGCGGAGGAAGTTGGACCTCCCTTAAAGGCTTTGAAGTTGTCTTAATGTATGGGGTGACGGTAAGTCTACAATGGCTTGGACTTTCAAGGGGTCTACAGTGATGCCTTTTTCTGAAATAATGAACCCCAGCAGGCGACCTGATGTAACGGAAAAGACACACTTGAGAGGGTTCAAGCGGATGTTGTATTTTCGACAATGCAAGAAAACTTGTCGAAGGTCGTCTAAATGGTCAGATCGCTTCTTGGATCGAGCGGTGAGGTCGTCCAGATAAACTTTTATGATTCTGTGTAGATCGTGGAAGCAATAAGTCATGGTGCATTGGAAAGTGGCTCCAGCATTCTTGAGACCGAAAGGAATGACACGATAGGTGAAGGTGCCCCATGGGGTAGTGAAAGTTTTCTTGTATTGATCTTCTTTACGAATTTTGATTTGGTTATATCCGGAGAAACCGTCCATAAAAGAAAGGACCTCATGTCCCGCACATTCATCGATTAGTTGGTCAATGAAAGGTGTGGGGAACTTGTCTTTGGGACAAGCGAGGTTGAGGTCTCGGAAATCAGTACAAATGCGTATGGTGCCCATTTTTTTGTTTACTGGCACTGGGTTTGAAACCCAGGTGGTGTAGGCAATAGGATATATGAATCTTGCTTTTTGGAGTTTCTCAATCTCAGCCTTAACAGCTGGGAGCTTGGACGGGTGAATTGGTCATTGTTTCTGTCGGACAGGAGGCACATTGGGCCAAGTGTCGATGTGATGTTCCACAATTTTGGGATCGAGGCCAGGCATCTTGGTGTAAGACTAGGCAAAGACATCATGAAACTCTTGGAAGAGTTTCTTATATGCCTGAGTTTCCGCTTGAGTGCATGATGCGCCTAGTGAGATGAGCTCAGGTTTTCCAGGTGTGGTGGAAATGTCGATTTGTATAATAGGGGAAATGTTGGACATGTTCCCTTCTTCGAAGGCATCTAGTGCTGGGATGGGGTCTTTGAACCAATCAACCTTATTTGGTAGGAAATCTTTCGATTCGACTGATAGCTGGTTTTCTGCGGTGGATGTAGACGCCTCAGGGAGGAAGTATGAGCGATGATGCATATCATCCCAAGGGTAGTCCAGTGCAGTGAGTGTTTCTAGAATTTGCTCATCAGTACGAAAGTAATCAGACCATAAATCAATGGGTTCTGGTTTGTATGTGGTTGAAATCATGTAGATGGTATTGATTTCTTCCGTAGAAGATGATTTCGGAGGGTAGATCTCCTCAATGAGGGGAGGAGATATCTCCAAGTCGGAATTGTTCATCTCGTATAAGGATGCTCTATAATCTGGGAGATCAGGGCAGTGGTGTGAATAATGGCCATAAATGCCACATATCGCACAAGGGTGGTTAGTGTGGAGCATTTTGTCGCGAGGTTGAGGAGGTGGCTCAAGTCTTACCACTGGAATTCTAGTTTCGTCGTCCAACAAATTCATGTGTTCTTGGAGTTCAGGTAATTATGGACATTGATGAGTGGCATGGCCTATTTCGTCACACAACGAGCACTTAGCGGGAATGCAAATAGTTGGGGGGTTTTTAGCTACCTTGGGGGTTGCTGGGGGGGTGCGAGTCATCAGTCCAGTGTTATAAGTTGGTGGGCCTTTGCCCCCTGTGTTCTATAAAGGAGGTGGGGTGTTTCTCGACGTTGATGCCGTAGTCACTATTGGGGTGGTCTGTTTTGCAGATGAGCGACCGGAGGGGGTGGGTGGTTGGTAGTAGGGATGGGTTGTACCGGTTGTAAAATAACAGTCAGAGTCAGCGGGGGGCTCGGAGCAGGTAACTACCATATAGGTATCCCTAATGTTAAACCAGGAAGGCTGAGTGTAGCCATTACTGGAGAACTGACAACTCCGATAAATGGGAACAAGAACGAGATAGTATGAATTGGCGTTGTGCCAATATGAGTAGGCACTGTGGGTGTTTGTGGTAGTGACGAAGGCTGCTGTGTGGTGTGCGACAGGGTGCACAAATCTGATGTTTTTGCTATTAGTAAAGGTGGTGAGATCGATGGAATTGTGGAAGTCATAGGTGACTCGGTGTAGATTCCAGGACCAATTGACGACACGAATGATGTTGGTGCGGTTTGAATGGTTTGTTCAATCATTAGTAGCACATTTTGAGGAGCTGCAGGGGTGTTAGGATCATAATATGTGAGTTGATCAATCTTGATAACGCGTCCTTCATGTGGGAACATCATGAGGCCAAAAATAGATGAAGCCACTGCTTTCATTTTGTACATATAGCTACGTCCAAGAAGGAGGTTGTAGTCGAGCTGGGCATTGATCACTTCGATGTCGATAAGAACTAATTTGCCACCTAGTTCTACTAGTACGTTCACTAAGAGGCCTTGTGGTTGAGCTGAGCATCTGGCATAAGCTCGTAATGCCGTGGTGGATGGTTGTAAAGTGGGGGAGCCAAGTTTCTGCCACACAAGGGTGGACATAACGCAGGTTGAAGCTCCTTCATCGATGATGCATCGATGCACAACAAGGTTTCGAATGTTTACTGATACTTGGAAATCCAAATTTGATGGCAATCGAGGTTTGGCTTGGTCTAAGTCGAAATCCATCATGTGTGTGTCGTCAGGGTCTACTCCTCCGATGGTGGATAGTAGTAGTTTTTGTTGTGCAGGGCATGTTTTCAGTACCTCTAAAGCAGACATAGCAGCGAGGGATTGTGCTAGGTCTTCCACGACGTTATAATTGGATGTTGTGCGAGCATTAGGATTGTTGTTAATCCTTCGCAAAGGGATGCGAGGGATTTTAGGTCCTCCATCCAATGGCATATTTGGTATGCGTAGTGGTTGATCTGATGGAAGGGAGGTGGATGCGTCAGTGGGAGGAGTTTCTGGGGGTGGGCCATACTGATTCCTGCGAGTTTGGAGGTTAATGTCATTGGATGACATCATTAATAAATGGTGTGTTCCTGGATCCGTATGCTGATAATCAGTTGCGGCATAGGTGATTTGCTGCTAGGGTGCAGCAGATCCTTGTGGGGGATCCATAGGGTGAGTATTTACTACTCCCTGGTTTGGCAATGGGTTTTTTAATATCATGGGTTGCGGTTGATTAAGTGGTGTTGGCTGTCCAGTGTGGCCTTGGCATTGGGCATCGTCAGCCCAAAGTTTACGTGCTTTCTCTAAATGGGGGCAGTTGTGAGTGTAGTGTCCATAGAATCCACATATAGAACATGGATGGTTTGTTCTTAGGGTATTTTTTTTGGCTGCTTGGGATGGCAATCAGGATTCTGGTTGGGAGGAGTAGCATTGTTATTATTTGGAGGATTGGGAGGTGGTGGACCTTGATTATGTTGTTAGTTGTTGCTGCGGTTACGTCCTCTTCCACGGTTTTGTTGTCCACCCTGGTTGCGTTGGTTGTTTTGGTGTTGGGGCTGATTGTGTTGTGTATACACTTGCCCTTGAGTAGTGGGAGGATTTTGGGGTGCCGCAGGTGCAGTAGCAGGTTGCGGTGGATAATAAGCTGGTGGGGTTGGAGGTGGTCCAGTTGCCTACTGGGGTTGTTGGTAACCCTGAGCTATTGGAAGTGTTGGGTTAGCTGGTGTAACTTGCTGTGGGTAATACATTGGTTGGGCCGGTAAATGAATTGGGTTCTGGGTGGCCGGTTGGTTGTAGTATTGGGTGGTACATATGTTGATGGCGCTTTCCCATAGCAATGTTGTGGACAAGAGGGTCCATGAGTGTGATGAGTCTGATTCGTTGGAGCGTACGAAGTTGTTTCTCCAGAATTAGATGTAGCCCTAGAGAGGTCTGGGGCATTTATGGTGCTCACCATGCTAAAAGGTTTATTTTGTGCTCTGACTTGGCCGATAATACCATCAGCGGCATGTGATGCCATCGGAGTGTCACCGCATGAAGAATCGCCTCGAGGGGCGTCTGGTATGATGGTGTAGAGATATCTTGACTGGGCATAAATCAGGTCGAATTGCTGAGCTTTTAAGATAGCTTCTTCCTCTGACTGGGGTCGTTCGGAAGCTACATCTTTGGCTATGAGGGGTAGGAGTGATTTAAGAAACCAATCCAAAAATATACGATCATCCAGTTTTATCTTACAGAGGCTACGATGCTTGCACCACTCATGGATATGGTCGGTGATGTGGGTAGCTGTGTTTTGTTTGCAAGACAACAGTATTTCAACTCCTGCATCATAGCGTACAAGTAGCTGAAAAAACTGAAGGAAAGTGGAGGAGAGAGACGTAAATGTATGGTGGGTCCCATGTGGTTGTTTGATGTACCACTTGGCTGCAGATCCAGTGAACGTTCGTTGCAACAGTCTTAGTCTAATGGAGTCATCCACTATGGAGTTAGATGAACACCATAGGTGAAATGACATTATGTGGTTTTGGGGATCCTCCCCAGGTTTTCCTTCAAACTTGGGGATGTCCGAGGGGAGATTTGTAGGCATGGGTGGCCATGTAGGGTTTTGCTTGATAGGATCGTTGGTTAGCTTGGCTAGCTCTAGTAAGTTCAGACTAGCCATGTAAGGTAAACTAGCAGATGGGTGTGGCGTAGTGACTGGGACATAACTATTAATGGTGGCATTATGTAGTGGTCCAGTAGCCCCTAAGGGTATGCTATGTATTGAAGGTATGTGTCCTCCAACCCTTGTGGTTTGGGATTGGCCAGTGCTCCCAAGTGCAACATGGGTTGTAGAGGGGTTAGGAACAGTGCCAGGAATTCCTGGGATCTGGGTTGTGGTAATGATAGGTGGTGTGATTCCTATGTTGCGCATACCCATAATAGGAGGTAGTCTTGTGTTGGGCATACCTAAAGGTGGAGTGGCCCCTATATTAGGCATGCCTAAAGGGGTCGTTGTTACCATGGGTGGAACAGTAGTAGAAGGGTTTGTGGATGTATCTCCAATAGTACTGGTGAAAAGTGGGTCATATTGTGATCCAGCCATGAGTTTGGTTGGTGATATTTCAGTAGGGTTTTCGGATTTAGCCTCAGAATCAGATGTGAAGTGAGGCGTGTCAGAATCGGATGACTGTGTGTTTGGATAATGACGTGTCAAGTCAAGGGGTAAGGCTCTACAGCGATGACGTGTAGAGCCAAGTATACCGAACTGAGGGGGTTCACCCTGAAGACGACGAGATCGTCTTAAATTCTCAATGGTGAGAAATATTTTTAAAAATTTCAGTGTAAGGTGGTGATGGAAAAAACTCGAAACCCTAATGCAACAATGAGTGCAAGAGGGGAGTGAAAAAAAATAAAGGCTCTCAGGTTAACAACCGACCTCAAAAAGCACTTACTATAGAAGCTGTGCTATAATAAGCGGAGGGATGCAACAAAATTGGTCAGAATACCAAAAGGCAAACAGTTCCTAGAAAAAAGAGGTGTTACTAGACCAAAGGCGAGTAATGTATCATGCAAACACCTAACTAGAAGTATTGTGAGTCAACAAACGATATTCTCTGCAAGATGATGAAATCCAAGTCAGACAATATAGAGTGTTAAATCAACGGCTAGATATCCCCCTACCAGGAGGTACACCGGGTAGCAATCCTAAAGAGTGGCAACTAGGATACCCCATTCATGACACGTTCGGTTGGGTGAATCTGCAGTTTGGTTCTATCGCCGTTGTACACCCTCTTGGGTGTACACCGAGAATTTTGAAAGGTATACTTCGGTTACTAAATGGATTGCGGTATTCCACTCAGACTTCCGTAACCAGTCTAACTACTTCAACCCTACTAAGGGAGAGGCCTTCCTGATAAATTGGTTGATAACCGTGTCAAAATTATATGGGATTTTGGTACCATAGAGGACAACCACTATGTCTCAAATGTAATAATTGAGGGGTGTTATTGGAACACCTATCCCCTCAATTCTACCTAATTACAAAATTCTTTTAAGTGCTCCCCAAGTGGGGTTAAAAGTTTGTTGAGTTTAAGGTAAGTTTTAAGGCTCAGTTTAAATTATGCGGCAGAGTGGGTGCAAGTGTGGTAGTTAAACTGAAATTGATTTTCCTCGCTTGGGCAATTGATTACAAATGAAAGAAAAGACGCTTCCAGTTTTGCAAAAAATAAAGGCATTTTTGAAATGTAAATGCTTGAAAAAACTATTCAAAAATAATGGATCTTTGAAATAATTTGAAGGAAAGCAAATAACATAAATATTTCAAGAAATAAATGGAACCCTTAAAAACTTGCTTGGGCAAAGTATTGAGCAAATAAACAGTAAAACCTTGATCTAAATAAAATGCAGAAAATCTTTCTTTTAATTACTGAATTTTTTTTTAAAAAGAGTTTTACTGGAGCATATATAAATAGTAAAAGATTTAATATGGCTGTAAAAATGCAGAAAAATTAATGCTGTAAAATATGCTAAATGGGCAGAAAATACAGCAAAAACTATTTTCAAAAAATTGGTCGAATTCAAAAAAATTGCATCGCGGGTTTTGGGAAAACAGCCGCGATGTGCAGCGTGGGTTTTGGCCGCGAAGCTGCGATGTGCAGCGCAGGTTTCGGCCGCGAAGCCGTGATGTGTAGCGTGGAAAATGGTCGCGAAGCTGCAATGTGCAATGCGTAAAATGGTCGCGAAGCCACGGTGCACTGCACAAAAAAAAGCCGCGAGGTCGCGATGAGCCGCGTGACTGTCAGGCGAAAAGCCGTGAGGCGAAAGCCGAAAAAGAGACACCGAAAAATGAACCCGAAAATGGAAATTTCAGGCTGTTAATGGCAATAGAAAGGGCCAAGATTTAGAACAACAATGGATCTGCTGTCTAGGATGACAGATCTATGAATTAAAATGATTAAAACTAAGAAAAACTAAGATCTAAAGCAAAAAACTGAGATCTAAGAATTCGAAGCCAGCGGAGTCGCCAAAAACTGTTGGCTTGGTTTTGCAACCAACCTTTGTGCAATGGGCACCTATCAACAATGTGATAGCAGTTTCAATATTGAAAGCAAAAACAATTATAAATTAAATCTAAATCTAAACTAGCATGTGCATATAACAAATAATTTTTTTTAAAAACGATTCAAGAACAAGAAATAAAAGAATAAGTGTTTTGTATTAAGATACCTCAAATGGTGAGGATTTGTGTTGAACAAATCCCAAGGTGAGTAGCTCCAAGCTCCAAAGGTCTCTTCTCCAATATGCTGAAAATGGCCAAAAGTCTCATGAGAGATTTTGATAGTGTGAGGATAGGATGATGGATGGATGGAAAGTGAGG
Organism: Larix kaempferi; assembly: GCA_027924585.1. Lineage (NCBI taxonomy): Eukaryota > Viridiplantae > Streptophyta > Pinopsida > Pinales > Pinaceae > Larix > Larix kaempferi. The sequence continues at coordinate 1,259,313 of BSBM01000617.1, read as the reverse complement.
AGCCCCTACCACCTTTTTATAGTTTTTGGTGGTGGGGAATACCATTATAGTTTTGAGGAAACCAATGGTATTGACCAACATGGTTTAGGTACCTTTTCCCTCCTTTTTCCTTTTTTGAATATTTTGAATATTTTTATTCCCTTTTTAATATTTTTGGGAATTCTGGACCCTTTTTGAGGGTTTTTTTAATGCTTTTTGAGGAGAAATATTCATTTTGAGGGGAAAAAGGGGTGTATTATGGTCTTTTGGTGACCTTTTAATGGCTTTGGAAGCTCAGATGGTGGAAAAGTGGACAAATGGGTCATGTGAATAAGGAAATGAGCTAGTGAGCACTTTTTGGGTGTTAACACATTCCAACCCCTCCACATGAAGATTTCTCTGTCTTTGTAGACACTGTCATAGCCAAGGTCTATACACTGTTGTTTGATTGTCCCCCCCCAATAGTTTTTACAGAGTGCAAACAGTTTCTCCAGTTAAATCCAAGTGACTCTGTTCGAGATTGGTTTTGTTTTGAAGCCCATAACAAAATCCATGTGTATGGAGCAAAACTTGCTCCCTATAAAATTCGTGTGTTCGTGACTCCCAGGATTTTCTCTTTGGAGTACATCCTCCATAGATTCAATTGCGATGATGTACATTTCATGAAAGGAAATAATGTCATGACTTTCAAAGTCCCTAATAAAGCCAGACCATTCAAAGTTAGAAGCATAGCTGCTCAAAAGGAAGTGGAAGAACTATTAGATGCTCTCAGTTTCCCAATAAGCTTTGCGTGCAAATATGATCCCAAAGGGATCATCTCCTAGAAAAGAGAGGCTGCTAGGGAAGCAACCTACCTCCATGAGCCACATCCACTGTTGGACAAGATTTCCAACTTGGATAGTTGGTAGTAGAGAAAAGAATCATTGGGTCTAAGCCAGTCCACTAGGGCATCGGAAATCCCCACGCCTCATAAAGTGGATACATTGGGAAAGAGGAGCACATCGGAGCTGACCTATGAGGTCGACAAAGAGAAATCAGGGAGCATTGGATCAAAAGAGAAAAGATCAAAATCTAAAAATATATCGAGCGCAACATCAGAAGTGAAGCCAATGCCCACCTATTTAGCACCTGTCATCCTTGAGAATTTCCCATCTACAGCGTGGCCTTAGAAGTAGGAGACACTATCCTCAAAAGGCACTTTGGCCACCACCTCGCTGGTTAAAGAAGGTTCTCTTTTATTCCCAAATAAAAGATAAGAACATTGATATCCAAAAGACTTTGTTCCCAAAGAAGGATCTTGAGATGGGGCAATAGTCTGGAATGTTGTCTGCACTATATTTGAGAGAAGGAACCCTAAAGATGGAAATTCTAATGCTATTGGTTCCTGGGGGAAAGAAAGTGCCCTCAATTTTCAAAACCACCTAGGTGACTGTCAATATAGATGCATTCCCTTCCAAGGATATCATGGAGTATCACCGAAAAATTGGTGAAGGAGTATATAGGGATGTAATGAAATACACCATCAACACAAACAAGCTACAGACTGATGTCCAAAGACTGGAGAAGCAGCTAAAAAATCAAAAGTCATATAATAAAGAAAAGAATTTAAAGATAGATGACCTGGAGTAGTAGATTGTAAAAATGGTTCAGAATCCTAATGACATGGCTCTGGTTCAGGGCATGCGAAGAGAAAAAGACATAGATATTTCAGGCCTAAAAATGAAGCTCAACATACCCACCATTGAGCATTTGGAAACCACTGAAGTATCATAAATACAGTCTGAGTTGGAAAGAGCCCTGACCAACAGTCAAGCACTAAAAGAGAATATTGTCACCTTAGAGAATGAGCTAAAAAAGCAGAATCAAGACATCCTCCTTCAAAAGGAATCCTCTTTACAAGTCTCTTCTTCAGTGGATCCTACTGAAAAACTTGTTGAGGCGATTGCAGAGATGAGTCTGAAAGATGCACAGCTAAACCAGGCACAGGATTAAATAAAATAAAAATTTGACGAGCGTAGCAATATGAGATAAAAGTTGGCTAAAAGGGACCAAGGAATCTCAGAACTACAATAGTCTAAAGAGGATCTACAGAAAGATGTCCAAGACTTTTCTAGAAGATTGACAGGTAATCCTCTGCTTAAAAGTGCTAAGTTCGTGTCCTGGGAATAGGTAGCAGCCCTGATAACCACATAGTGGATCCATTTCATCGTGTCTCAAGATGAATGTGAAATCGCTGAAGCTGCCACTTAAGGCGCTCATTCAGTCTAGAACAACATGAACAAAAAGAATAATTTGGCCAAGCCTGTAATTGAATTTTTGAATGAGAAAACCTTCGACAAGCTCCAATCATATGCCATTTGAGATAGAACAAAAGTAATCATGGAAGCAAACAAAACAATTACAAAAAGAATGATGGATCAAAATGTTGCTGACATGGCGGCCCAGTTGAAGCAAGATGTTCATTCCTTATGTACATAGTTCTGTCTATAGGGGTTCACCTCGCACTGTTGTCAACAAACACCAACCAAACACCCTTAAGCATCATCCCAGAAAGGTTTTACCCTTTCCAGCAACACTCGCAGAGTGAGTGAAGTCTCACCCGATATGGTTAAGGGGTGCTGTAGGAACCAAGTTTCCGCAGTAGGGAGAAGACATACGTTAACCCTTACCCAATCTCTACAGAAAGCAAAGATCTTGTCGTTGCATCATGCTAATAGTTTAAATATATATTTGACATCCGCATCAACAATACATAATCAACATTCACACCAGCATTATATTATTGTCATTCGCATCAACCAATATTACAGACAGAGTAATAAAACCTTAAACATATCGCATCATTGAGATGACATTCATCATTCAATGCAAACAGAAACAGAGAGAAGAGACATAACCGAACATCCTCATGCATTAACTCATCCCAAAATCTATTGTACAACCTTCGTAGGAACAAGTATAAGCGACTTACCGCGGATCCATACAACCAGAACAAAACTTGCCGAAGGTAGAAAAACACAAAGATGCGAAAATCATAGTCTACGATCCGATCAATCAATTCATGGATCAATGATAACTGGATTCCCTTAGGATTACAATCATGGTTCTATTTATAGACAACTAAGTTGTTACAAAATGGTCCAAATGACCCATTCTACCTAACTAAACCATAACTTGTGTGCTTTAGTCAGTTTCCTTGTTCTGCGCGAATGGTCCTTTCTTCCGCGAATGCCCTCTTTGTCATTGTCGACTTTTGCACTTTGTGTGCTCTAAACCCATGCCAATAGGCCCCCAACACAAACTTTTGGCTCGCCATTGAGCCACCTCATCTGGACACCTCTGGTGCGTTTACTTGGGACTTGAAATCATCATATGAAATTATAATTTGTTCGACAACTTCCTTTGCCAATACTTTGAGTACTGCGCAATCTACTACATGTAGTTCTGTTGGGTTCTCGCCACTCATCTGCTACGCCTTTTCCATATCTTGCTTGACCTATGCCATCCCTTCCATTACTTTTACTTCCAGTAGTTATTCCTTTGTTTGTATCTCGTCGAGGTGTGTAGTCCTCCTTTGCTTCCTTTCACGCACCTTAGTTACTTGATGCTACATTCCTTTCAGTTCTGCAACCTTCGTCATTTGTGTGAGTAAGGGAATCACTTTAAGAGATCCCTTCAAGGATTCTAACTGTGTCTCAACCTCACTGAGTTGTGCATTTATTTGGCTCAGTTTTTCATCTTCTACTAAACTTCCCCAGAACTCAGTGAATTCTTCAGCAATTTTCTGGTCCGCTGTCATATACCCAATTTTCAAAAAAAATTAAAATCCTTCAAAAAGGTCTATTCACTCATAACTACTACACGAAAGTATAAATTATTTTCATTTCAAATTACTAACCAAAAATAAAAATGACATTCGTGTTGGTTAAAATTATTGATATTTAATTCACCTCAATTTAATTTATCAACCAGAGAATCGTGGACTTTGAGCTGCTACACTATATGTGCGGGTAAAGTAGTCTCAATGCTCATTCCTCAAGAAACCCTAATCTACTTACAACAAGAATGAAGCTAACACTTAAATGACCAATACCAAGTATCACTAGATCTGTACTATAGAAAAGAAAACTAATTTACTAATTCCTATCTCACTATTGAACTCAAAAAAATAACCAATAAGGAATTTCCAAATTGCAGTTCTATGATTTTTGAAACAAAACAACTTGCTAGAAAAATAAACACAATCTTAGGCTACAACAACTAATAATCTCTACAGCAATCTAAGTTATTGTAACTACAATCCATATAAAGATAATCAACCTGTTATCCACCAAATGCATATACTTAATTGACCTTGTTCCCTAGCTGAACTCCAAATTTAATGTTTAAATCCACACAAATATTTCCAAATCTGAACTAAACCTATGGCCTTTTAGCTTTAAGTTGTCAATACACACAGTCTATCAAAGGAGAGCTTGACTGTTTAGTGAAATTCCAATATACTCTGTTTATGATTTGTGCATATAAATGCACATAAAGAAACACCAAAACTATTCAGATTCTGCTCATCAATAGATGTTAGAACTGTGTAATAGACATTCACTGGTTTTGGTTTAAATTGTGAAACTGATTCAAGGTAACAAGGTTATAGACAAAAACTCCTTCCCAAAACTCATTCAAATACAACTTCAGTTTTTATTCAATCTTTCATCCCAAAAAGAGATAAACCTTAAATGCTCTATGATCACAGCTTTCAAGCCCTCGACTCTTTTGCAAATGATGCTCAAATCTTGCAAATTCGACAGTAAAAGGACAGGCTATTTATAAGCTACCCTCATGCTGCAACACAAAGGTTTTAATATTTAGAGTCAAACTCATGATTCATGTACCAACGCCACACACTGGAGATTAAAGGAAAGATTTAAATCCAAACCATTCCTTAATTCATTTTACAGTCCCGTGAATAAGACAAGTTCAAAACCATTCCTGTAGCTATGATTATAATACTGTATGCTGGTCAAATAGAAATATAACACTCAATCTATTCGTAATCATTCATAAAATTGAGTCTACCATGACCTACATCAAGTTCATCACATGATTTACGCATACCCTAGTTTTAAACAACAATTAAAAACCAGAGGAAGTCTTAAATTCAAACTGTTAACGAACTAAATCCACTATCATCAACTAATAAATGCTACTAACAGTCACGCATTCTATTTCAATCCAGTAATGAGCAAACCATTAATATTCTGAAAAGAAATGTGAAATGATAAAAATGCCAATATACTACTGCAAACCACACACTACTGGAATATCACAATTTGGTGTTGAAGGTGGGCCCTGCCCTCAACGCCTCACACACTTAAATCACAGATTTGATGAAAACACGCACTGAATCGTATTGATAAAATGAAGTTTGTACAATAATCACTTAGGGTTTCCACAGTCGCTTTTATACTGAATTATGCAGAGTGAAATCGCCCTGGAAACAAGGGTCGATATGAATAACAACCCTCAGATATCTTAGCAACTCTGAGCCAAAAGATGGAATCTCAGATCCCCAAATATGCACATATTGTTAAAGAGAAAATAACAACAACCCTCGATCAAAGATCATGCCTAAAATAGCAGTGGAGTAATCCTCAAAAGCATCTGAAAGACGATATGGATCCAGGAAAAATGCCCTCATTGTAGATCGAATCCCCGATCTCTGCATAAACCTCCTTTGAACGCTGGGCTAGGTAGCCAAACGAAACCTGTATGGAAGAGAAACCAATCTTATTATTAGCATATCATTTAATGAAACCTAAAACCCAAAACATATGCATAAAACAAGAAAATACAACAAACAAATAATTAAAATCACTTACCATAGCTTTAGCAGTGTTGACCTCCAAAAAGACACACAAAACTGATTATTATTGGATTCCATTAAGACTTTTAATGCTAGAAAACAGTATACTGAATGGGCAAAATAGAGGACCAACATCTCCCCCAGACTGAAGGTCTTGCATGTCCCAATGCAAGGGAATTTCAGATAGACAAAATTTTAAATCCCCACAGTGAATTATCAATCCTTGGATCCAACTCCAGATGTTAGAACATTTTTCCACCTATGTGCATTAATCATTTATTAATGATGATTAATTAGCCCAAGTGATTAATGATTACATCCCTAAGTTGATTAGCTACTAAATGGTCAATTATCATGAACTAGATGGCAAATGTGAACAAGTGCTGAGTCAAACCAGCTAAGTGGAGCGCTCCCCAGGGCAATTAATGCACTTAGCATGCCTAGAGCGCCCTCCTCAGGTCATTTAATGCACTCAGCATGCTTCTCTTCTACCTAGGGCGCATTTGCTCTCTTTGTGGACAATCTTGCCTTGTTTTGTCACATTTTTGACCAATTTTAGACTCCAAACCTCTAGCCAACCAGTTTCTTCACATGTGTGAGGTCACATGGGCCTGTCCAGTCATTCCCAGCATTCACACTGCAGATTCGAACCAGTTTGGGATGGTTTGGGATATTTTGGTCAACCTAGGGGGGTTTGAGCTTTTTCTAAGCTAGATCAGTGTGAACACTCCAGATGGATTCGAATTCTTCCAGATTTGTATATATGGGTGTTCTTAACCTTTGTTAAGGTTGGACAGTTAATAATATTGACATTATTCACCAATTCATGTGTATTGTTCTTCATTCATTTAAATTTTTTTATGCTAATTCTTGCAAATGTTGTGCAATCTTTCACCAGTGAGGAATCCACAGTAGCTAGATTCAACTGTGCTTGAGATTTTACATGGTATCAGAGCTCTTGGAGCTAGAATTCGAACCAGCAGACTGTTGTAGTGGATTGCCAGAAACAGTGGAGAAACCACATAATTCCTGAGGCCATTGCCTTGAGCTTACTGGAGAAATCTAGTGGCTCCTCTCAGGTGTGATGCTCTCCCGAATGCACCCACTATCCATACAGGGTTCGAATCTGTGAGTGTAGATCCCTCCAGAGTGATTTGAGAGTTGTTTGCAGGTACTGAAGATCAGCATTGCCAGCAAGTGCGAATTGCAGCAGAGGAGAATGGAGCCATCTCACCCAAACGTGCTCACTCCCTTCAACTATTTCGATTGGAAGGCAGAAATGGTGATTTTGCTGAGATCCAAGGGTCTCTACAGAATCACGATGGGCACTGAGGTTGAGCCAAACTCAGCTGTGGAGAAATCCAAGTTTTTTAACAGAATGGATGAGGCATTTGGCCTCCTTTGTCTCAACATTTCGAGAGACCTCCTGTTTCATGTAGAAAGTCTAGCAACTCCAAATGAAGTGTGGCTCAAGCTTGAGACACTGTTTGGAAAGACTGATGAGATGAGAGGCCACCAGCTCGAAAATGAGCTTGTCTCACTGAGCCCAGGGAATTTCGATTCCATCCAGGACTTCTTCACCAAGTTCAAGAACTTGGTCTTGCAGATCAGACAATGTGGCATAGAGAAGAAAGAAGAACAGTTGGTGTTGTCCATTCTCTCAAAATTGGGTTCAGAATACTCAGTTTTTGTGTCTTCCTTCAACTCCACAAGGCTCACAGTCAGAGGTTGGAAGATGCCATCCTTGGCTGACTTCATGGAGATGCTAACTCAAGAGCAAGACAAGCTGGTCTTGATGGGCTCCATCAAACAAAAAGATCAAGTTCTTGCAGCTGGAGATTCGAAATGTGGAAGAAGCAAGCAAAAACCCAGGGTTTCGAAACCTCAAGAGAAGAAGAAGAAGGATGAGAGGCCCAAATCCTCTGAGGGGGTTTCGAATCCTGTCAAGAACAAGGGAAAGAAGGCTGAGAAGACGAAATGTAGCTACTGTCAAAGAGGTTTTCATCCAGAGAGCTCATGCATGAAGAAAACCATAGACACCATGACCCATCTCCTACAGAAAAATAACATTCCTCTTCCTGAAAGTTCCAAGAAGAAGGAGTGCGCTTCTGAAGACAAGGAGAGCTGCCATGCTTTGGTGGCTAGCTCATCTCATTCACCTTTGTTTATCATTGATTCAGGTGCCTCAAGGCACATGGCTTCCTCAAGAGACTCGTTTTCTGAACTTGCTCCCTACAGTGGTCTCTCAATTCGAATGGGAGATGACTCAGAAATCCCTGCTCATGGCATTGGGAAAATCTCTATGGAGAATGGATTCTTCTCCAATGTGCTGTATGTGCCAAACCTTGCAGCAAACTTGCTCTCTGTATATCAAATGACTCATACTGGAGCAGCAAAGAAGGTGGTCTTCACTCAGGATGAAGTGGAGATATCAGAAGTTTCCACCGGGAAAATTGTTGCAAAGGGTGTTGCAGACCATGACATGAAGATGTACATGTTCTCCCACTTCCTCGAATTTTCTTCACCAAGTGTGCTTCTGTCACATGGGAATGAGACCAGCAAGCTATGGCATCAAAGGTATGGGCACCTAAACTACAGATATCTTCAAGTTTTAAGCAAAGAAAATATGGTAGAAGGGCTGCCCCAAATCAGATTTTCGAGTGGAACATGCAAGGGTTGCATGATTGGGAAACATCCTGAAAGGAAGTATGACAAAGGGAAGGCTAGGAGGGCTGATCAACCTCTTGGGATAGTACATTCTGATCTCATAGGGCCACTCCCCACACCCTCCTATGGCTGCAGCAAATATGTGCTCACCTTCATCGATGACTACTCAAGGTACTGCTGGTTATTTTTCCTTAAGCAAAAATCTGAAGTCTTTGATTGTTTCAAGATTTTTAAGAGCATGGTTGAGAACTTCAGTGGGAAGGCCATGAAGATTTTGAGGACTGATAATGGTAGAGAGTATGTCAACAACAATTTGCAGCAGCTCTGTCAAGAGCATGGCATTCAGATGCAACACTCAGTGCCCTACACACCTCAGCAAAATGGTGTTGCAGAGCGCAAAAATAGAGCACTGAAAGAGATGGCAACTTGCATGTTGCAAGCAAGGGATTTGTCTCCTAAATTATGGGCTGAAGCTATGAATTGTGCAGCATATGTTCAGAACAGGGCACCACACAAAGCATTGCAAGGAATCACTCCATTTGAAGCTTGGATGGGCCACAAGCCAAATGTCTCACATTTCAGAATTTTTGGCTCAAGGGCTTGGGCCAGAATTCCACCGGAGAAGAGAAAGGCATTGCAGCCCCAAAGCAAGGAGTCAATCATGGTTGGGTATGAAGAGGATTCCAAGGGCTACAAGCTCTTTGATCCATCCACTCACAAAACTTTCATTGAAAGAAGTGTCAAATTCGAAGAGGAAGAATTTTTGCAAGCTAGTGAACAAGGTGATGGGGAATGCTCATTCCCTCGTCTTGATGATGAAGTAAGTAGTGATTCATTCTCTGATATTTCTGATTCTGATATTGCTGAAGATGATGTTGATATGGATTCTGAACATATCCCTCCCTCAAGGCCCAAGTGGGTAGAAAAAACAATTCAAAGTGCCGGAGAGCTAGTGGGAGATCCCCGAGATGCTAGGAAAACTAGATCTCAATTTCACAATTCCTTTGCATATAATAATTCTGATCTGAGTGAGGCCTGTTATTTGATGGTTGGATCTGATCCAATGTCATATTCAGAAGCATGTACAGACCCAAGGTGGCAATCAGCCATGCAAGAGGAGATGAACTCACTCCATGAGAACAAAACTTGGGATTTGGTCCCTCTTCCTCCCAAGAGGAAACTAGTGCAATGCAAGTGGATTTATAGAACCAAAATTGGATCTGATTGCTCTGATCTGAAGTATAAGGCCAGGTTGGTGGCTAAGGGTTACTCTCAGGTCCAAGGAGTGGACTATACAGAAACATTTGCACCGGTGGCAAAGATGGACTCCATAAGACTAGTTTTGGCAATTGGGGCTTCCAAGCGATGGGAGATTCATCACATGGATGTAAAGAGTGCCTTTCTTCATGGGGATCTGAATGAGGAGATTTATATGCAGCAGCCTGAAGGTTTTATTTCTGATCATACTCTTGTTTGCAGGTTGAACAAATCACTCTATGGGCTCAAGCAAGCTCCTAGAGCATGGTATGCAAAAATGGACAATTTTCTGCTATCTTTGGGGTTTGAGAGGTGTAAGTCTGATCCAAATGTGTATATGCAGCATGTTAGTGATCTGATATTGATTATTGTACTGTATGTTGATGATATTTTGATCACTGGTAGCTGCACCAAAGAACTTGACTCAGTTAAGAGAGCATTGCACAGTGCATTCTCCATGACCGATCTAGGATTGCTAAAACAATTTCTGGGTTTGGAGATTGATCAATCTGTGAATGGAATTTCTGTATGTCAGTCAAGGTATGCTTCAGATTTGCTGCAGAAATTTAAGATGGCTGAATGTAAGTCTGCAAAATTTCCATTTCTTTCAGGAGTTAAGCTTACAGAATGGGGTTCTTCACCACTAATTGACAGTTCGTTGTATAGACAACTAGTTGGGAGTTTGCTTTATCTTACTCATTCTAGACCAGATTTGTCATATGACGTTGGGGCTGTTGCAAGGCACATGCAAGAGCCTCATGAGATCCATTGGAAGGCATCCAAGAGGATCCTTCATTATGTTCAGGGTACTAAGTCCTTTGGTATCCATTATGCTGCTGGCTCATCCCTTGAACTAGTAGGATTTACAGATTCTGATTGGGCCGGTGATTGTATTGATCGGAAGTCAACTTCCGGTTATGTCTTTATGCTTGCACATGGACCTATATGCTGGTCAAGCAAGAAACAGAGCACTATTTCCTTATCTTCAGCTGAGGCCGAGTACAGGGTAGCAGTCAATGCAGCCACACAATGTGTTTGGTTGCAAGGTATTCTTGCAGAGTTCGGGATTGTCTTTGATTCACCCACTATTCTTTGGTGTGATAATCAAAGTACAATCAAGATTTCTACCGATCCAGTACAGAGGCAGAGGACCAAGCACATAGAGATACACATGCATTACATTCGGGGTTTGGTGCATGACCGGATCATAGCATTGCAGTATTGCCCATCCAGTGAGCAAACTGCTGATATCTTCACCAAGTGTTTTACCGAGAAGACCTTCACTCACCTTAGATCTTTGCTTGGGGTGAGTGATGCATGGTGATGATTGGTGTATTTTGATATATGCCACATGTCCATTTTAGAGGGGAGGTTTTATTTCCCATGTGGTTTTCCTCCTTACCTTGGTTACATGGACAAATAAATTTTCATGATGTAAAAGGTGACTTGAGCCTAGTTGCCAAGGCCTTAATTTTTGATATTTCACTAAGTCTAGCTTAAGGGGGGGTGTTAGAACATTTTTCCACCTATGTGCATTAATCATTTATTAATGATGATTAATTAGCCCAAGTGATTAATGATTACATCCCTAAGTTGATTAGCTACTAAATGGTCAATTATCATGAACTAGATGGCAAATGTGAACAAGTGCTGAGTCAAACCAGCTAAGTGGAGCGCTCCCCAGGGCAATTAATGCACTCAGCATGCCTAGAGCGCCCTCCTCATGTCATTTAATGCACTCAGCATGCTTCTCTTCTACCTAGGGCGCATTTGCTCTCTTTGTGGACAATCTTGCCTTGTTTTGTCACATTTTTGACCAATTTTAGACTCCAAACCTCTAGCCAACCAGTTTCTTCACATGTGTGAGGTCACATGGGCCTGTCCAGTCATTCCCAGCATTCACACTGCAGATTCGAACCAGTTTGGGATGGTTTGGGATATTTTGGTCAACCTAGGGGGGTTTGAGCTTTTTCTAAGCTAGATCAGTGTGAACACTCCAGATGGATTCGAATTCTTCCAGATTTGTATATATGGGTGTTCTTAACCTTTGTTAAGGTTGGACAGTTAATAATATTGACATTATTCACCAATTCATGTGTATTGTTCTTCATTCATTTAAATTTTTTTATGCTAATTCTTGCAAATGTTGTGCAATCTTTCACCAGTGAGGAATCCACAGTAGCTAGATTCAACTGTGCTTGAGATTTTACACCAGAGACTGAAGCTGAGGTATTAAACAGGACTTGCACCTGAGGAGGAGAGGGGGCAGAGTGTTGCTGTATGCTAACCAACTGTTCAAACTGTTTGTCTTTCTTCTTTAACTGTTTTCGAAGGCTGTGATTTGTCCCTTTAACTTCATCAACCAAGGTTTGCAAAGACACTATTCTAGCCTTTAAAATGGCATTTTCTTGTTTGATAACCCGATCCAATATTACATATTCTTGCAGCTTCTTTGTCAATTTAATATTCTTTTGCCTAAAATAGTCAATCCCCTGTGCTGAAGCCTCTGAACCAGATCTGGAAAGTGATGCCCTGACAGATTTTAAACTCGATTTGGAAGAGGATACTTTGACAGATTTCAAACTTGACTTTGAAGGGGATCCTCTGGTAGATTTCAGACTCGATTTTGAAGGGGATACTGGCAGCAAAGGTTCACTGACAGGACTCAACGATGCAGAATAATGAGGAGAACCAGGAGAATCAGAGTTAGCATGGGTAGAGGAAGCATCAGATGATGACAACTCAACTTGAACAGGTTCTTTACCCTTAGATCCCTTTCTCCCCTCTTTAGCGGCCATGCTGCAAGTAAATCGTCTATTTGACAAAACAAACAAATTCTCCTGCTCCTTATCTCCCCCAGACCGAGAGCTAACACACTGTCTCTTAGAGATTGGGGACTTCTTAGCATATAATGGAGCAGTTTTCTTGCAACTGTTAACAGCGGGTTCCTGAAGGCAATCATTTTGAGGAACAGAATTATTTGTAGAGGAAGCTTTCTCCATTAGATCAGGAATACCAGGCTCACCTGATTCATTCCTCAAGGGTGACTGAAGATGAGGGTTAGAGAGTTCATACACAAACTGTTCCCATCCCCGACCTTGCTTTTTTAACTCAGCTAAAACGAGCATTTTAATAAGCCCATGATGGTAAAGACTATGAGTTGGATGCTCTAAGTTCTTCCTCACTTGTGAAGCCATTTTACTCAAACTTTTCCAAAAATAAAATGGAAAGTTCAGAAGCTTACCAAACTCGAAGTGAGCTAGAAGGAGAAAATGACCGGCTTTGTAAGTGGAGAAGCGACCTTCACAGGTAATTAGCTTGGTGATGATCATCAAGGAATTATGAAATTCTTCTCTAACCCACAGCTTGGAGAAACCCTTCTCACCCTTCACAGCCAAATATTCTGGTTTGAAAACACAGTCATATTCCTTTCGAGGCAACCGAAAATTCTTAAACCACCTATCACCGGTGCATGGAAGTCCCGTGGCAACTGAAATGGACTCCTCTGTCACTGCAAACTCCAGAGCCCCCACTCTAGCGGCATGCCCATCGAAACTCAGGGCGAATTGTAAAGAAACAGCGTCATCGTGGCCCTGTAAATTAGTTAAAAATGCATGCCATCCAGCCCGAGTAAACATATCCTTGCATGCAACGAATTCAGGGATGGCTAACAACTGTTCATACGCAGAGGTTTCATGCCGATTGAGCATGGTGGAGACACGAAGATTGGCGAATTAGCAGAGAATTATCAGAGAATTCGGACAGGCAATTCGCAGGCAATGACAATGGTAACGATAGAGACTGTAAAAACCCGAATGAACATGGTAAAAATGGTAATGAGAGGAAGTGAACGTAAAGAAGACAATAATCGTGACAAGAGAAAATCATTACAAGCGGTGGCACATACTGCCCACTTCGCAGGGAATGATAACCATGATGTAACACGTTTTAAACTAAACTTAATCTCATAACACGTAAGAACCCCAATGATAATAGAACAAGGTTATAATTCATTTTATCAAAGGTTTCCAATAATAGAGGATGAAATATTATCAAAGGTATTTAAGGTAGTTCATAACTCATCGAATTTCATATAATGGCAAAAATATTTAATTATAATCCTTATTAATAATTAAGATTTAGCCAATCGTACACCTTTCCTTACCTCCATCAACGTCCATTACCATATACATGCCAATTTCCCAAATATATCTTCCAGCACTTCTTACGGCACTCAATCCGGCACTTTAACAAACACAGCAGTGCTTTTAGGCTGATAACGATGCACAACAATTTACCAGTAAGTACCAACATCTGGAGCAGCTGCTAGGCTATGAATAATGATGTAAAACCATTAATCTCTCAAATAGACATCACTTAGATGAGTTCATAAGCAAATAGACTGGTTTAAAAGATTTGTTGGACCCTCAACAGTTTTGTGGCATGATTTCCTTATTGTAAGGTTGCTGCTCCATCTAACCACACAGGAAACTTAATTGTGCTATGAAGCCACCTTTTATTGAAAATACAAATACAATCAGGAATGCAGACTTCAATCAATCACTCCTAACTCAACAATCAGAAATGCAAGCTTCATCAATCACTCATAACTCAAACAATCAACAATCCAGACTTCATCAATCACTCATAACTCAAACAATCAACAATTCAGACTTCATCCTTGTCATCCATACAGAACTTTTTCCACCAGGACATATGCCACAGGACAAGGAAAATAGCAACAAAAGCTAATGGGGTACTGGTCCATTTTGACTCAGCTTCACACAGGATAATTTGAGTAGTGGAACAAATAGTACTAAATTTCTCAGCTATGTTTTAGGCATCAAACATAAACCTTCTTTTTTAGCATCAGGTAATCCAAAATACAGAACAGTTGGAGATGATTATCAACTGGCTATCATTTTATTTTTTAATGAATTTAATAAATTTTAATTAACCATCCTTATGGCTTCTCTTTTACCTTCACATAGGTACGTTGTTCATATAGACAAGTATAGATGAGGCTGTTAAAGAAGATATTAAAGTCAGAACCCACTGCCAGCAAGCCTGGTCAGTACTCCGGTGGGGTAACTATAACATCTTAAGAAGCTTCTTCCCCAGACAGATGCCCCATTGCCAACAGGCCTGTTCAGAACCCTGATGGGTTTTCCTGTTCATACCACAGGTCGGTACCCGCTGCCAGCAGACCTGTTCAGTATCCCGGCGGGTTAACCTCTTACACCCTTTTTTCTATCAGAGGCTCTTGTCCCAATTTCATCTTTAAAGATAAAATTTATGATTTGCTCAAGCATAGATGAGTGGGGGAGCTGCTCTGAAAACCTTTTAGGAGTGGGATGGTACCAGAATTGGAAGAGTATTCTTTGTATATGCCTGTAAAGATTTGCCCATATGAACAACTAACCTTCGTAACTGTAGAAAGTGAAAGTCATAAAGTGGCTAAAGACAGTATATATATATATGTGTTTAATATTATAACAGCCAAGAGATAATAACCCCCAAACTGCCCGATCTTGAACACCTTTTTTAACATGATGCCTAACTTAAAAATAACTTCATGCCCATAGCTGTAACTAACATCAATTCCCACTCTTTATCTAGTGTGAAACCAAATCAAATGGTCCTAGCAGCCCATAGGTTCATAAGCAGAAAATATTTGGGAAGCTTAAAGCATTAATGTAGGCAATGCCTGGTGGGCAAGTACTCTTATGAATAGCCAAAACAGTTCTGAAAAATCTGACACACAAATGCAGACATTCCAATAAATCAGTGAAACTCAGAAATTGACCCAAATTTACACAGTCCTTAAAAATGTTTTGCAAAAATAATCAGAATGCTGAAATAGAGTAGTGATAAAACACCTCCCTTAGGTTTCAAAACATTCTGAGTCTTACTAACAAGAATATCTGCACCCTTTCAAAAAGAGAAAAAAAACAAATCCCTGTACATATGTACAAAAAAAACAATTCCATTGAAGATTACTGAGAGAGAGTAGGAGATGAAGAAGTCTTTTCCTCACCTACCAGTTCTAGTTCAGACTGCTGACTCATGTTATGGATGAACTCTTGCTTAGAGAGAGGTTTATGATATACCTTTAACCGATGTCCATTCACTACAAAGGCAGTTTGTTCTTCATCTATTGTTTTTATTTTGACAGAACCATTATCAAAAACAGTCACAATTTCATATGGCCCCATCCATCTAGTGGTAAGCTTACCTTTGAAATGTTTGAATCGTGAGTCAAATAACAGATCCCAATCACCTTCTTCAAAAGTCTTCTTCTTCAAAAATTTATCATGCCACTTAGTCCGCTGATTCTGTATCAACATAGTTTGTTGGACAGCATCTTGTCTGATTTCATCAAGTTCATTTAATTGCATCAGCCTCTGCTCCTGGGCTTCATCTAAATTCAGGCTCAGTTGTGCAGCAATACGAAAAGTTTTCACCTGAAATTCTATAGGAAGCAGGACCTGTTTACCATAAACAAGCTGATATGGGGTATACCCTGTGGTATTTCTCCACGTAGTTCTGTAAGCCCACAATGCCTCGGGTAGCCTGTCTGCCCAGTCCTTGTGATGTAGCTGCACAGTCTTAGTTAAAATGGATTCTAGCACTTTATTGGTTGATTCCACCTGACCATTTGCTTGGGGGTGGTAAGGAGAAGATTTATAGTGCTTAATTCCATATTGTTCTGTAAGTGCTTTCATTGATTTAGAGACAAACTGTGCTCCATTGTCAGTCACAATTTCACGAGGAATGCCAAAACGAGTAAAAATCTCTTCGTAAATAAATTCTATGACTGATTTCTCAGTGGCCCTCAATAGAGCTTTTGCCTCAACCCACTTAGTCACATAGTCAGTGCATACTAAAATATATCTCTTTTTTCTTGACATTGGTGAGATTGGGCCAACAAAATCCAATCCCCATTTTTCAAAAGGTTCAATTTGTACCTGGGCTTGTAAAGGCATTTGATCAGCAGCAGTGGGTCTCCCCATTCTTTGACAGCTGTCACAGCCCTGTACATACTTCTCAGCATCTTTAAAAAGGGTAGGCCAGTAATACCCTTGATGTAACACCTTATATGCTGTCCGCTTGTCTGAAAAATGGCCTCCACAGGGTCCATCATGACAGGCTTGGAGGATGTCACACATCTCATCCTCCCTCACACACCTCCTGATAATCAGATCTGGACCAGTTCGAAAGAGGTCACTACCCACCCATGAATAATTAGCACTTTGCTGTATGATTCTTCGTTTTTCGTAAGATGACAAATGAGCAGGTAGTTTCCCTGTAACCAAATAGTTGGCTACATCTGCAAACCAGGGTGTTTTAATAGAAACAGCAAACAAGTGTTCATCAGGGAATGTATCATCTACAGGAACATTATCATCAGCATGAGTCAATCTGGAGAGGAAATCTGCAACCAGATTTTCCTTCCCTGGTTTGTCAACTATGGTAATGTTAAATTCCTGTAACAAAAGTAACCATCTAGTAATTCTGCCACTAGTGATTGGCTTATTCATTAAAAATTTAATAGCAGAATGGTCGGTGTGAACAAATACCTCGTAACCTGTAATATAATGCCGGAATTTATTGATGGCATGAACTACTGCTAGAAACTCTTTTTCAGTCATTGTATAATTCAGTTCTGCAGGTGTTAAATTTTTACTGATGAAATAAATAGCATAGGAGGACTGATTTTCTTTCTGTCCGAGCACTCTCCCCAAGGCAGTGTCTGAAGCATCAGTTTGTATATGGAAGGGCAAAGACCAATTTGGCCCCCGCAGAACTGGTGTTGAAGACAATTCTGACTTTAATGTGTCAAAGGCTGTCTGACAGTGTTGATCCCAATCAAAACCACTGTCTTTGGCCAACAATTTGAACAGTGGGGCTGCTATCTTTGTAAAATTAGCAATAAACCTACGATAGTACCCTGCGTGTCCCAGAAAACTTCTGACTTCTTTTTGTGTAGTTGGTGAAGATAAACTAGTAATGATTTCAATTTTTGCTGGGTCAACCTTAATTCCTTCTGATGAAACATGGTGCCCTAAAACAATACCCTCAGTTAACATCATCTTACACTTTTCATGGCTTAAAGCAAGATTTGTTTCTTGGCACCTAATTAGAACTTTCTCCAGATTATCCAAGGCTTCCTTGAAATCATTACCATAGACTGTAAAATCATCCATATATATTTCCACACAGTCATGGACCAAATCAGCCAAAATACCTAACACTGCCCTCTGGAAAGTGGCAGGAGCATTACACAGCCCAAATGGTAGCACCTTGTAAGCATAAATTCCCCATGGGCAGGTAAAAGTGGTTTTTTCTTGATCCTCTGGGGCTATTCTTATCTGGTTATATCCACTGTATCCATCCAGAAAAGAAAAATATTTCTTTCCAGACAATGTATCTAAAACCTGGTCTATGAAAGGAAGAGGGAAGTAATCTCTGAGAGTTGCTTTATTTAACTCACAAAAATCAACACATATTCTCCACTTACCTCCCTTCTTTGGAACAATCACCAACGGAGATACCCATTTGCTATCAGAAATGGGATAGATGAAATCTGCATCCAACAATTTTTGTAATTCCTCCTTCACAATGTCTTTAAGCGCAGGATTCATTCTTCTCTGTGGCTGCCTTACTGGTCTAATATTTTCCTGCGTATAGATGTGATGCATGCATGTGTCAGGGTGAATTCCTTTCATGTCTGTATAAACCCAAGCAAATGCCCCAGACTGTGCTTTGAGTAAATTAACTACCTGATTTTGCTGGCTTTGAGACAGATTCCCATTAATAAACAAAGATCTCCCTGGACTAATCTCCATTGGTATAGTTGCAGCTTCAACCTTCTCATCTATGAATAAAACTACTGATGATGAGGTGGCTGAAGGGTAATAGTGTTCCTGAAAATCTTCTGTGAAAACATTGTCTAAGTCAGAGAAGGACTGAGGGTACTCAATACTAGTGGTGGCTGAAATAAATTGATCTAGGATATCATCCTCAGTCTGGTGTTCCAGCCCCCTAGTTTGACTGATGGACAGTAAGGGTTGTCCCACATCCTCATCCCCATAAGGATTCTCTAACCATAACATGTTTTCCGATACAGGCTGTGCTGGAGGATAAATAATTAGGTTTTGTAGAGAAGTGCCATTTGATATAGTTAAAATACCTTCCCTGCATCCTATAAAGGCATTGGCAGTGGCTAACCAAGGCCTGCCTAATATAACAGGATGTTCCCCCATTGGGTGTTTGGTTTGGAGTACCAGAAAATCCACTGGATACTCCCAAGAAGCTACTGTGACAGTAATGTCATCTAAGGCCCCCACAGGTTTGACTGTGCTCCTATCAGCCAACTCCAAAATAGTAGGAGTAGATCTGAGGAGATTATGCAACTGAAGTCTCTGCATGGTGGTCATAGACATGACATTAATGGCAGCCCCCAGGTCAACTAGAGTGTTTCCTATTGGAACCTCATTGATGTAAATGGTCACCACTGGATTCCCAGGATTTGCAAATTTTGGGGGTAAGGGGCAGTCTGAAATATAATTAGACAGCTGGCCTAAAACATTTATCTTGGGTGGATCTTTCTGTTTTCGACCAGGTTTCTTTAAGCACAGTTCCCTTACCAACTTTGCATAAATAGGGACATCCCTAATAGCCTGAAGTAATGGAATTTTGATGCACACATTTCTCAACTCACTTTCCAAATCAAACTGTGGACGCATCACAGGCTTCTCTATTAATAACCTCTCTGGGTAAGGGGGGTTGTTATTTACCTGTGGATGAGCAGGTGGTTGGAAATGAGTTCCCAGTGCTTGAGTATTTTCTGAGGCAATCTGCACTTCTTCTTCCTCTGTAATCTCTTTTTCATCACTTTCTTCTCCAGTCTCTTCATGAATAATCACTGCTGGAGGGGTTTTATTTAATGTTTTCCCAGACCTTAATTGTATTTCCTGTAAAGGAGCTGAATGAATAACATAAGTTGGAGCCATCTGAATTTCAGCATTATTAAGAGGCTGGGGAGGTCGGTTATTAGGGTTTGGGATAGGTTGGGCTGGCAACAACGTGGGTCTAGGTGGATTTGGATTTTGATATTGTTGTGGAACTGGGGGTATAGAAGGAAGGGAAGGTGGTGTAAATCCTGGTAATAGCTGCTGTATATTTGGTGGCATTGGACAGTAACTAGGAGGGGTGGCTGATTGTGTTCCTCCATAGGGTTGTCCTTGTGGTCCTCCATATGACTGTCCCCGCCAGCCTTGCTGCCAAGGCTGGGTTTGAGTAGGTTGAGAGGGCCAATTCTGCCACATTTGTGGACTCCATGGCTGCTGAGATTGCTGCATGGGATAATAATATGCAGGGTTCTGGAAAACAGGCTCTGGGTACATGTTTTGAGGTCTAGGCTGCCAAGGCCTTCTTGATGCATCGGTAGGTTCAGCATTAAGCTTGTAAAAAGCTTGTAGTTCTGGTAAAGAAGGGCAATTGTCAGTTGGGTGTTGAGCAGAGCAAAGAGCACAGACTGAAATGGTATTTAAAGGGCACTCTTTCAAAGGGTGTCTTTTTCTGCATTTGGGGCAGAATATGTGTAATGCTGCTATGTCTTCCTCCTCTTGCCGTTTCTTTGTCTTCAATGCATCAAATTGGGAACTTAAGGTGCCTAAAATGTCAGTTTTGAAATTTTATAACAGGTTTCCCAATTCAACTCTTGTGACCCCACTAGTTCCTGTTGTTCTAGAAATACGGGAAGGACCTTCCCTTGTGCTTTTTCCTGCCTTGGCTCTACTCCTCGAATACTTTCTGCATAGTTCAGTAATCTCCTCAAAGGATTTATGAGATACATCACCTGATGCCATCAAGTTGAGGATTTCCACATATTCATCGAGGATCCCTTTTAGAAAAAGAGTTCTAACTGCATCCTCCTGTAAGGTATTATACTTAGACTTCTGCAATACAAAGCAGAATCATTCTAAGAAGTCCTCCAGACTCTCTTCTTCATGCTGTTGCATTTTAAAGATATCATTTTGGGAGTCTCAAGGCCCACAGTAGTCTCGGTATTTTCTGAGGAAAGCACTCTTCATTTGTTCCCAAGTTCGGATGGTGGATTCCCCCAAGCTCATAAACCATCTAAGTGCAGAATCCTTAAGGGTGGCTGGAAATAGTTTTAACTTTTGAGCATCCTGTAGATAATTATAACTCCTACATAAGATGTCAAACTCAAATAGAAAGGTATCCGGATCTTCAGTACTTTTCCCATAGAAGGTAGGTAATGAAGATGCTGGGATATTTTTCATACTGACATCCCGTGTAAGATCCAGAATGGGGAAGCCAAAATTTGTTTCAGTTCGTCCCTCATGTTCTCCTTCTCCTTCCATCTGGTGTCCAGTTTCCTGATCACTCATGACAAGAGGGTTTCTAAACCAGTTGAAACCTAACCTGTCTCTTCTTGGGGATAGAATAAAATCCCAATGGTCTGGCCTAGGCCAAGTTTGAAAATTGAAAGGTAAATCTGTAGTGGATTCTAATTGAGAAACCACCGGATTCTGGTTATGTTCAAGAAGGAAGTTCACTTTTTCTATGTTCACTGTGTCAACCAAATTAGGATCTTCCTTTAAAGGTGAAGCTTGTTGGATCTGTGGGATTTCTTCTGAATGTAACTGTTCACTGAGTATAACCTCAGTTCCTACTGGTTGGGTCCCAAATTCCGCTGAATTCTGAATGTTGTTGTTTTTAGTTTCGTTGCCGGTATCCCTATCCCTAGGGTTAGTGAAGGAGGGGGTTTTGTTGTTTACAAAAAGATCAGAATGAACCTTAATGAATCTACCCTTACTATCTCTAGGTCTCATCAAAACAATTTCTAAAAATAACAAGACTTTTAATCAAAATAAATTGAAATACCTGTGCCACAGTTGGGTTTGAAGGAACCTGTTATGAAATGCGCAAGTTTGCCTTACCAATCCTCCTCCTCCAATCTGCCACAACTAGTCACACCTAACAATTGCTGTAAAATTAGATTTCTGGAATTAAACACACCTCACTTACAAAAGGATAACCACACTTGTAAACACTTTTTACAGGAAAGATAAACACACTTCTTGTAATAAGTCAAACTTGTGAAGAAAAACAATCACACTTACCAGCAGGACACAACAAAAATTTGGGGTAACCCATTAAAGTGGCTGCGGCAGGCTGTTACACCATGGAAATCCCAAACTGAATTCGTCTTTGCGTCTTAATGTTTCCCCTCCACCTTGTTGTGTATTGTAAAAAGATCCTATCTACCTGAACTTCTCAATCAATCAATTCAAAAAAATGAGCAAAATACCAGCTTACCTTGGAGCAACTCCCCGGCAACGGCGCCAAAATGTTGGTTAAAATTATTGATATTTAATTCACCTGAATTTAATTTATCAACCGGAGAATCGTGGACTTTGAGCTGCTACACTATATGTGCGGGTAAAGTAGTCTCAATGCTCATTCCTCAAGAAACCCTAATCTACTTACAACAAGAATGAAGCTAACACTTAAATGACCAATACCAAGTATCACTAGATCTGTACTATAGAAAAGAAAACTAATTTACTAATTCCTATCTCACTATTGAACTCAAAAAAATAACCAATAAGGAATTTCCAAATTGCAGTTCTATGATTTTTGAAACAAAACAACTTGCTAGAAAAATAAACACAATCTTAGGCTACAGCAACTAATAATCTCTACAGCAATCTAAGTTATTGTAACTACAATCCATATAAAGATAATCAACCTGTTATCCACCAAATGCATATACTTAATTGACCTTGTTCCCTAGCTGAACTCCAAATTTAATGTTTAAATCCACACAAATATTTCCAAATCTGAACTAAACCTATGGCCTTTTAGCTTTAAGTTGTCAATACACACAGTCTATCAAAGGAGAGCTTGACTGTTTAGTGAAATTCCAATATACTCTGTTTATGATTTATGCATATAAATGCACATAAAGAAACACCAAAACTATTCAGATTCTGCTCATCAATAGATGTTAGAACTGTGTAATAGACATTCACTGGTTTTGGTTTAAATTGTGAAACTGATTCAAGGTAACAAGGTTATAGACAAAAACTCCTTCCCAAAACTCATTCAAATACAACTTCAGTTTTTATTCAATCTTTCATCCCAAAAAGAGATAAACCTTAAATGCTCTATGATCACAGCTTTCAAGCCCTCGACTCTTTTGCAAATGATGCTCAAATCTTGCAAATTCGACAGTAAAAGGACAGGCTATTTATAAGCTACCCTCATGCTGCAACACAAAGGTTTTAATATTTAGAGTCAAACTCATGATTCATGTACCAACGCCACACACTGGAGATTAAAGGAAAGATTTAAATCCAAACCATTCCTTAATTCATTTTACAGTCCCGTGAATAAGACAAGTTCAAAACCATTCCTGTAGCTATGATTATAATACTGTATGCTGGTCAAATAGAAATATAACACTCAATCTATTCGTAATCATTCATAAAATCGAGTCTACCATGACCTACATCAAGTTCATCACATGATTTACGCATACCCTAGTTTTAAACAACAATTAAAAACCAGAGGAAGTCTTAAATTCAAACTGTTAACGAACTAAATCCACTATCATCAACTAATAAATGCTACTAATAGTCACGCATTCTATTTCAATCCAGTAATGAGCAAACCATTAATATTCTGAAAAGAAATGTGAAATGATAAAAACGCCAATATACTACTGCAAACCACACACTACTGGAATATCACAATTTGGTGTTGAAGGTGGGCCCTGCCCTCAACGCCTCACACACTTAAATCACAGATTTGATGAAAACACGCACTGAATCGTATTGATAAAATGAAGTTTGTACAATAATCACTTAGGGTTTCCACAGTCGCTTTTATACTGAATTATGCAGAGTGAAATCGCCCTGGAAACAAGGGTCGATATGAATAACAACCCTCAGATATCTTAGCAACTCTGAGCCAAAAGATGGAATCTCAGATCCCCAAATATGCACATATTGTTAAAGAGAAAATAACAACAACCCTCGATCAAAGATCATGCCTAAAATAGCAGTGGAGTAATCCTCAAAAGCATCTGAAAGACGATATGGATCCAGGAAAAACGCCCTCATTGTAGATCGAATCCCCGATCTCTGCATAAACCTCCTTTGAACACTGGGCCAGGTAGCCAAACGAACCCTGTATGGAAGAGAAACCAATCTTATTATTAGCATATCATTTAATGAAACCTAAAACCCAAAACATATGCATAAAACAAGAAAATACAACAAACAAATAATTAAAATCACTTACCATAGCTTTAGCAGTGTTGACCTCCAAAAAGACACACAAAACTGATTATTATTGGATTCCATTAAGACTTTTAATGCTAGAAAACAGTATACTGAATGGGCAAAATAGAGGACCAACAATTCGAACATCTCGCAATTATTTATTTGCCTAGATAATTACCAAATAGAAAGTATCGTAGTACTTAGATTTGCGATCATCAATCCATACATGTCATAATGTCATGTAACGACATAACTCTATGATGTATCATTACCTATTTGTGCAACCCCTTTTCCACCCTTTTAAACATTTATAAAATAATAGAGCAACATCTTAGAATTTAATTATTTTCTTGACAATGCATGTCTAAATAACCAAACAATTTATTGACATCATGCGACATTTTAGCTGGGTAGCATGACTACGATTTATACTTTCACTGAACCGTTTTCCATATTTAGATGTAACTATAGAATATTCACCATTATCAATCCCATAAAGCAATTAATGATGAAAAATAAAGGTACATTAAGAGTTATCCTTTGAAGTTTGCTAAAACATTCACTTGCATAAAGAAAGTCAACATGGACAGAATAGATGAAATGCACATGTACCTCTTTTATCAGTTAATCGAACGAGGATAACACCATCAATATTAACATAATCATAAAGCGAACATACTGGCCTTATACATCAAGTTAATCATTTAACGTTATACGAAAGAATTAAGTACTCATACACATAGACACATTGAGGAACACCATAAGAAAACATAGGAGACCAAGAGTAACGTGGTTCACCCGTACACGGGCTAGTCCACAAAAGTGTGTGCATCTTTTATTATTAGAGAAGAAGTGGTAGGATTACAAGAGCAACTTAATCGCTACAACAAGACTCATGGTTTACAAACAACAACCAAGAAGTTGCATTAACCTCTCTCATTGAGAGTATCTTCAAGACATCTTAGAGTTCTATCTCGGAATATAACATACATATAACAAGTCAACATTCAATAACCTTAGTACAAGTATTGGATTCGTCATTCTCCAAGTCTAAGGGCTATACCCTTCCTCTTCAATGTGTACACAAGGGTAGTGTAACAACTAGGGAAACATCTTTATGCATTCCTTACTCTTATAGAGACTTTTATGAAGTGTAACACCTACAATGATTTAAAGCTCTCCCGCCAATCTAGACGATAATTAACTAGCTCTCGAAACACATTATTTAACCGTTTCATATGTAAAGTGTTAATGATGATTCAATACTCTCCCTAGAGAGGAGTTACTCGGGAAATCAATTAATCATCTTTTATTCAAAAACACATATATACTGCCCTGTCCATCTACCAACATAGAGATAGTTATTACACGAATTTATATAACTTTTCTATCTTGAAGTAACATAGTAATCGAATAGATACCTACATAAGTATTTAATGGTCACCAACGAATTCTTATCAAGAACGGTTGAAATGCAACTCCAGCACATACCTATATTTATATATGTCTAATATCTTATAAGTGGGGCAATAAGTGGTAGATTGCAGCTGTTAAAATAAGAACCATAAAATGTTTAAGATAATGACCCAGCTAGGACCGATATCAAGCTTAGTACACCATATATATACATATGTATCTATCGACAGCAAATATATAACTGGACTACAGTGATATGATCACATAAGGGAATGATTAATCCATTCGGTGGCCGTCGTTAATGTAGCACATAAAGATCACACCCCAAACTTGAGATTTCGGGTCAACATGAAGAAGATGCAACAATGATCTGAGATTGTAGACCAGAGTAATGAAGACTGCTAATGCAACAATAATATTTAGGGCGCAACGGTCGCTTGTGGTAGGGGAAACTCTATTTAAGGAAAGAAAACTAGTAGAGATCAAAATATATAGAGACCATATCTTTACGATAAGACATAAACCTCGCTAAGTTCTGTCAGGGGCCAAAAATGTCAATGTTTGACAACGACCGAGGTAATATATATATATATATAAGTCACATATTTTATTTTGATACCCCTCAACCATGCATGTGCAGAGGCCATGTTTCAATTTTGAGAAGTTTGACAGTGCTGCGTCATGCATAATCAATACATAGATAATTCTTTGAAAATGAAATCTTTTATAGAGTTGAGCCATACCGAATGGTTGAGAAGAATATTTGTAGGGTTAATCCCATCCACTACGCAGATCTGTGATGTAAGTGAGGTAACAAGAAATAAAAATAAGAGTAAAAAATGATCATCGGTCCCTTACTTGTCTGGCCAATGTATAACGTACACATAAAATAAGATATAAGAATAATTTTGCGGAGTCGCAGCAGGGTTCAATCCCTTGATCTCCCCATTTCATACACCTGTGGTATTCCTTTTAAACATATAACAAGTTTAAGGCTAACTAACAAACTTTTGGATTAGGCCCTCTCTACTGGTGTCGTCCCATCCTCTTGTAACATTTCAATAGAATGTAGCCATTCCCTATTTCGAAAACAACAAAAATTTTACTGCAGAAAGATTCAATCCTATTTTACAAAAGAAAATGTGTAGAAATATGAGCACAACGTATCCATAATACACAGAGAGAATAAGGACCTTGACATAAATAAAGAACCCTGAGATCGACTTACTTTGTTGAGCCGATTCATCCCATAACTAGACAGTAAAAACAATAGCAACAATGGAAATTAATTTCTCAAGTCACTGCGCCATCAAACGATATATACATCAAATGATTTAAGTAATCAACAATAGGGATCTAGCCTGCACGATGGGCCATCATTTTTCCCATACTGGTGAACTACCCAAATAAAATCTTGGGATCAGGCTTGCTCCACCGAGCTTAGATGTCCTTTCCTCAAAACCTATATCTCCTGCCAGGGTCGCGTCAAATGATATATCTTGAACCGCCATTAGGGCTTATCCCTTAGAATACAGGTGTACTCTGAGATCTGGGCAATGCATATACCGTATAAAACAATCCGAGATATATGGTTCACACTCCAGAATGCTTCAACAGGAAGCGACTAGTCAGAGGTGAAAAAGATCCTACAGGAAACCTCTACATAACGAAAAATATCCATAAAATACGGTTACGAAACAAATCGACAGGGAATCGAGTCCTCACGAACTGTCCCTCCCCAAACTTCCATTCAATTATCAAAAAATTACTTGTGTTTGGAAGTACAACTTAATCCGAGATCTAGGTAGCGTCTGTACCGTATAAAATAATCAAGGATGCAAATTTCACAATCTAGCATGGATCACACATAAACGATATCTTTTAAGCGTTTGACAGGAATACATTTTCTAAATATGAAATCAATATTGTGAAACGTAGAGAGGAACTTTAACAAAGTATTGTCTCCTCCTATGTTATACTTCCCATGCGATGGTAGAGTGTATGAGGCTCGCACAGTCCATCTTCCAAACAGAATCCATACATTTAAAATGAATCTATACAAGGTCAACTAAGGATGCTCAAATACTGTATGTAGAAACCCCCAATTTCCTATTCATGAAATAGAGAAGAAACCTAATGTTTACACATGCAGAGCCTATAGTGATATTCCAACGCAGCATGCATCATTCATAAAGAAATTTTATTACATCTAGGATCGATCAATAACATAAAAAAAACCTAAACACAGCCCGAAAAACAAAAGTGATAGAGACGAGCTGTCCCATTCCCCTCTGCTCCTTTCAGGATCGTATCCTCTACTTAAATATGACACTCTCCTCCTCCGGCCACTACCATTTCCCACTCTCTGATCAATACCGCGCAGATCAACCAAATCTCAACCTTGTCCACCAGGTTTGTAACCGCCCCCCGATAGATAACGCCTCCCTCCTTTTCTAGAGCACTCAGGGAGGATTGCGCGGTTGAGGTGGTAGTGCTGGGCTCCAACATTTGGATGCTATAACTCTCACACTCTGATCTCATAATTCCAATGCAGAGATGGTAGTAGTAACAAAATCATGTTCTTTCTTTCAGAGACAGTTTTCCACGTAATTTGCCACTCTTACCACTCGTTCCCATTTCCGAGCTCCTTTATCAAACACTAATATATTCTTTCCATACACATTGTTTTGCTAACACAATCTCATACACTACACCTTAATTATTTGATGTCCTCTTTTGATTACCAAAGGGCGCAGAACATTTTACATGAGTATTTATTACCTTAAAGGTTTTTACTCGCTTTGCTCATTATATCAACGATGGTATGGTAACGGCTAAAATGGTAAGCTAGAAAAATATTTGGCTTCTTTCCAACTACTACCACAGAAATCTCTTTTGTCAAGTGGTATCTTTTTGAACATGCCAAAACTATTTCCCATTATCGTATAACATATATATAATACACATTAGTTATTACCACGATTTATTGATCTCTCTCAATATATATATATATATATATAATAAACTAAATTCTTTTTTAGCAAATCTAAAGGACTCTCTAGCATTTTTTCCTTATCATAAGACTTGTTACTTAGGACTTTGTCGCAAGTCACCCAATTGTTTTAATCTATTTATAACAACCATAAGATTTTGTCCTTTAGGATGGTAGGTTAATGCGTAGAATTAGGTCGAAGCCGCATACGTTTACTATTTAACTATAGTAGTTTAGGTCTTCTGCTTAGGGCTAAACCCTATTTGGATGGCACCCTAATTATTTAAGTCATTTGAGGAAAAACATATTATCATCCTCAAGTACCCTAGTCATTAGAAGACTTGATTCTCATGGCTTCTCTGCCATCTCATCTTTTCTTTTGGATGGGTTCGGCCGTTTATCATTTAGTTGCATTTACTATTCTTAATTTTGTAGCCTTAACTGAGACTTATAATCATGACACTAACTCGAGGTCCATTGGTGGGGCCTTGGCCTTGAGCTCCTCACCATGGCCTATTTACATAATTATAATTATTTTACAAAAATAATAATAATAATTATGGTCAAATTGGAGGGATGTTACATCCGCCTTTTCCATCTTTGCGATCTCCATTGCAGCCTATTCTATCGCATTCGGTCGATCTTGAATCTACTCTGGTGGTGTGGTGGGTACCACCTTTTCCTGCAAGGCTTCATTTTCCCTCTGCAGGTTTGAGATAACTACTCCCAGCTAAATCGACTTTTCCTTAGCTAAATTGTCTTTATCTACTTCGGGTACTTCTTTGCATGTGATTGAAAGCGCATGATCCAACCTATGCCTATCTTCAATTGCCTTTGCGGCATATCTCAAGCTTAATTATTTTTCTTCCTATATGTGTTGAATTTCCACCTCAATCTTCCACACCTATCGTTTATACTGGTTCATTCAATTATGTGTTGTTGCTTCGCATTCCAAAATTTCTTCACTTGCTGCTATCTGAATTTGCTATAGTGACAGTATTGGCAAGATGTTGAAATCTACCATGATCTGGTCGTGCTTTATTAATTGCGTCCAACTCTTCTACTCTTTTTGTTATAGCCTGCGGCACGATTGGCACTATCCTTGGTTTCGTGCCGATATCTACCTCAGTTCTATGTGCTTAAGGACTAGGTCGCACCTTTTCATGTTGAAGTCTGGTCTCAATCATTGCTTCTGTTAATACTTCTAATACCTTTTATACATTGTTGAAGAAGTTAGTCGCATGCTGAGTGGCTTTCTCTCAACTATCTTCTGCCATTATTGTTATTTGTTGTATGAATTTGTCCATCTACTCTTGAGAGATACCAATAGGTGCGCTCCCTTGGCCCTTTTCAAACTGAAACTTTGTTCTTCCTTCCTTGCATCGTTCCTCAACGTCGGACTCTGTTCATGTTGGATTCGATGGTCCATCATGACACACGGTGTGTGAGTGGTGATTTTATTTCGCATTGTCTCCTTCTCTTATATCTTCATGTGCACTATCTGATTGTTTATATTCTTCTACTGGTTTTGGTTCAGTTGCTGGCAGTACCTTTTACGGATCCCGCAGTTCCTCCTCTGCTACTGGAATTTTCCATTCTTGAGGCCAGTCATCTATGATCGCATCTAAATCCTCACTTGCCAACTTATATTGTGTTGCTAGCCACTATTTTTCTGGGTCGGTGCATGCTTGTATTTTGAGTACTTGTGGATCGGCTGGCAATCTTGCGACTCGTCGATGCTTTTGCACTGCTTCCTCTATTATTCGTGGGATCTCCTCTGCACCGTTCTTCAACATTTCCAGGTAGATACAGAAGATTATATTGTTGATATTTATGTGCTCCTTGTCATCCAGTGCCCATAAATTTTGGTACTGTGCTCCTTGGCACACCCCAACTGTTGGTCCGGTTGTCCCCTGGTAGTTTATTGGCTCCTTCCAGGTAACCATCACAATGAGGATCAACAACCATGAATACATGAACGATTTCCCTTGATCCTATACGAGTATTGCATCCTCTTTCATCTTGTTCACTAGGAACAACGACCAATTCATCTAGACCCTGTTGTAGGTACAACAGATCCCATGCTTCAGTTGATCATGGGAGCCCCATTCTTTGTAAATACAAAGGTATTTAGGGAATTTTTTAAACTTTGTTTGTTATGGTCTCATACCCTTTGTATATGGTTTCTGTAATTATCATCTTTTCCTTTTGAAATTTTCAAGTTTTGGGTTGTTTTCTTGATTTGCAGAAAGCCTTAGATTCTTTGGAGTCACTTTCTTCCCGCAAATCCAACACCCAAAATCCCTAAATCCCGCAATTGTAGATTATGGGAATCATTTGTTCTTTATTTTGGAATTTTGTCAACCAGAAACCCGCAACCCGAAATTGTGGGTTGCGAGAAGACTGTGTGATTATTTTTGGAAAACTTGATTCTGAAACTCGCAAATTCCATATTTTGGATTGTGTAAATTCATTATGTTAATAGATCGCATTGTGCGTTCCCGAAACCTGCAAACCGCAAATTTTGGATTGTGGGATGCGGAAAATGACTTTTCAATTTTAAATGTTGTTTTAATTTCCAAAACCTGAAACCTGAAATTTCAGGTTGCGGATTTCGGAAACACTTTGATATGTTGTTTTGCGATTTGCAAACCCACAACCCACAATTGCGGATTGCGGATTGTGGGAATTTTGTTTGAAGTTTGAAAATAAAACTTTTGAACCCGATCCTGCATCCCACAGGGAGTAATCTCAGCCATTCGTCTCTTTTGATCTTATGGTCCAGATTTGATCCGACTGAAAAATATAAATACACGATTTTTCTTATTTTTCTTTATCTTTTTCACTGTCGAAATTTACTCTGCTACATGGATTTGTACTGCGAATTTCTTACCAGGGTCATTTTCACCAATTTTCAGTTATTTTCAAGTTGGTTTATTGTCATTTTTACATTTACCATTCATGGTTTTCCTGTTTATGGTTTAGTTTTGTTTATTGTTTTATTTATTTACCAGAATTTCCAGACTTTTCCAACATGTCATGGAACACTCGTTCTAAGATAGTCCACAGGGATTTGCTGACTAAGGACCCGAATTTTGGTATCTTCTCTAATACTAGTGAGAGGGTCATTGAAACATATGGAATGGACTGGGCCAAGCTATATTCAATTTTTTATAATGATGACCTTTCCGACATAAAGGAAGACCGACCTGCGTATGAGAAGATTAGGGCTTCTCAAATTCATGCCATTGCTTCCCGGCCTGCTGTCTTACCTTACACAGACCCAGTAAAATGGATTGTGGAAAATTCCAACCCTAAAGACCGGTCGTTCAATGATAGTACAGGGTCGCAATTGACAACCTTCCGTCCTGAGGTATTTATTAGAGCCTTTCCTCTTAAGTCGGTTGTGCAAACCCTTAGCCCTGAGTTCATAACATCATCTAAAACTAGGTACAATTTTGACGAGATGATGAAATCATGGATGATTAAACCCAGTAGTTTTGTGCCGAAGGCTGATAACCTCTACCCAATTGTTTGGTTTAGGGAGCCTTATTCCTTACTAGCAGCCATGCTCTGCAGGCTCTTTGGCCTCCCAAATTGTTCAATATTTAAGGTTGAGTGGGATCCAATATCCCTTCATGTGTTAACAACCGGTGAATCTTTCCCTTGGGCGTCTATCCTATCTTCAGAACTTAAAACAACAATCCAAGATTATCAAAAGGTGCATGCCCTGAGAAAGCCACACTTCTATTTGTCAGCCTTCGTTATGGATGCCTTTTTCTCTGAGTTCCAATATCCTAACTTAGGATGGAATTGGACCCCTTCAGATCCACCAGTCCATATCTACCATTCAGCACTGTGAGAAACCAATTTTGTGCCACTATTTTATGACATTTGTGACCATTTCATGGGCACTATTTACTTCAAGATATTCAGGTAGGAGGCACCTTCCCTTTCAACTGATGCCAAGGCCTTCATTAATGCTATTGGTGATTGGTATGTTTATGAGTCCTATTCATATATCATAGTTTGGGGAAGTGACACTGTTCATCTTTTGCCCAGAATAGTGCCTGACAGATTGGGCATCCAAGAAGTCTCCTACTAGAATGTTACTGATGGTGTTTACGGGAATCTCACTGGTCCCAAAAAGAGGGGTTGGCCTAATTCTCTTTAAATCTTGGTCCATTATTCATCCCCACCTCAACTTGGGCTGCAGAGCTTGGTGACCAGGTGGCTCCTCTGAAGTTGGGTGTTGCTCCCAAAAGAAAGCATGATCCTAAGAAGTTCCTTGATGCACATTACAAACAATATCATATGAAGATGGACTATGTCCATGAGGAATGCCTGGATGACTCTATCTATCAAGGAGTGGACACATTTTCTAAGGTCCTGGCTAGGTCCAAGAGCTTAGATGAACATCATCAGATTATGCAGTATCAAAAAGACATCAAAGCTAAAGTCTTGGGATACAAAAATTTCGAAATGAATATGCTTGAGCAAGTGAGGAAAGAAAGAGCAGAAAAGGAAAACCAACAAGCTAATTCCCCTCTAATGCTTACTTATCCAGATGGGGATAAAGGTAAATCCCCCATGGAGAATCCTCCCGAGGTAAAAAAAAGTTGAGCAGGTCAAAGTCTTGCTGGAGACTTCTCATCAGATGAAGCAAAAGTTATCACAGATATCTTCAGTGTTGAATACCCAAACAATTGAACCTCCTAAGCCTATTGAGGATGTTCAAATGACTACTGCAGCTTCACAAGTATGTGATGATTTAATAACAGCTGATGTCAACCCAGCTAAAAGACAGAAAATTCAGATCCCCACATCATAGGTCCCTAATGTTGAGCTCATTGAAAGTGATGTTGATGATGGACCCAATCCTCTAGTGTCAGTAACCCAAGAAGTGACCGAAGGAGTAACCCGAGAAGTGACTGAAGGAGTAACCCAAGAAGTGACGAAAGGAGTAACTCAGGAAGTGACTAAAGAAGTGACCGAACACGTAATTGAAGATTCACAAGCAGTTACAGATTTGTTGAACACTATTGATATGGATCACTCTTTCTCATATCAACAGGTATTGGAGGTTACTACTGCCCCTGACATCACAACTTCATCATTTGTGTTGTCATCTATTCAGGATCTTTCTACTTTGTCTCTTGGGGTGATCCCACCATTCTCCATTTCCCAACTGTTTCACACCTTGACTTCCAGATCCACTCCATTCCCTGACAACTCAGTTCCTTTTTCAATTCCCCCATATATTGTTGCAGAGGTCTAGTCTCCGACTGTCCCTCGGCAACTACCCATAACTACTGTATCATCATTCACCACTGATGAGCCATCCATGGTTCTTTTTCCATCATCACCTCCTAAGAATGACCATGTTTCACTTTCTGAAGCCTTCACCTCAATCCCTTTTCCAACTCATGTTCCATTAGTTCCTCAGATTGTTCCTACCCCTTTGAATACTCCTCAAGTTACAATGCCTATTCCTAGTCCTACTGCCACTCAAACCCCTTCATTGATTTCAACAGAGAATGTTATTTCAATTACTTTTGAAATAATAATTGAATATGAAGATGATGAGGTAGTCGCTCTTGGACATTACTTCTATAGTAAGGATAATAAAGAAGTGGTAAAGAGGGGTAAGAAGAGGAGCAGGGATCAAGATGGCCTAGAAGTATCTATTCCTAATCAGATAGTATGGGATCAACAAACAAATGACCCCCAGGAAGGAGCAATTGAGACAACCACATCCTTAGGAGCATTTGTTGGTGCAAACCTTGATTCAGTCCAGACACTGAATAGGGAAATTAATCAGAAGACGAAAAAAATTGGAAAGGCTAGCAGAAGAGTTGGTAAAGACCAAGGAGGAACATGAGGTTTATGTTAATGGTCTCAGGAGGTTATGGGAGGACATGATAGAAGTTGTGGAGCGAAGCAACAACTCTCTGTAGGCTGAACTTCATAATGTACAAGCTGAAAATTCTGCCAATACACAGAAGATAGCCTTATTGCAAAAGCAATGTGAGGATGCAACTGCAAGTGTAGCCTCTTCTAATTTCTTCAAACTCTCACCCCAGGAATTTAAGGATTTGGACATATAGGTAAATGAAGAACATCATAAATTGCTGGACAAACTGTTTAACACTCTTGATGAGGTTAGTGAAACTCACATGATCTTTGGTAAGATGTATGGTGCCCTTGAAGAGAAGAAAGCCAAAAGGTTGCAAGCTTCTCAGGCAAGTCAGAGCATTAGTGAGTGGCAGAGGTATATCAAGGATATACCGGAAAATATCCCCATTCTCAGTAGTTTTCAGTTTCAGAAGGTCAGAGCTGCATTGAACACTTGGCTCGAGCTTAATGAATCAGTTGAATAAATCCTTAAGAAAGCACAGGCTATATGCAGTAGATAACATCATGGAGATTATACTTTTTTATGCAATGGAGCCTATTGAAGATTCTTGCCCGCCTAATTTGAAGGTTGAGCAAGTCGAACGCAGGTGTGAAGAGGCCAAAGAGAAAATTCAGCATCTTGAGGAGGTCAGCATTGATGATGTGGAACAATTAATTAGGAAACTAATCAGCGTTGACCGAAAAATCCATATTTACATCCGTATTTGGCATAAGTTAGCTAAGAATGAGATGGAGACATTCGAATGTAATGCCCAGTTGGGGCTTGAGTCGGCTAATTATCCAAATGTGGATGAGTTGTTAGATATTTGGGACAAATGGCAAGTTTTTCTAGGACATTAGTTTAGTTTTGATTTTGTAATCCCGGTTTGTGGGAATTTACTCCTTATATTATTGTTTTGTAACTGTTTTTTAAAAGAGATGATCTCTCGTAGAGAGGGATGATGGAATTTGGAGGACAAAATCTACAGGAGAGGCTGGAAATGCTCTGTTTTGATACAAGCTTGTAATTTCTTACAAACTGTCATTAAAAACAGTAAAGTTATTTTCAGATCTACTTTTGTTTATTTATCAAATTTCTTTGGTGAATGTGATTTACTCCAAATTGCTTATCTAAATACCGTTTCAATCTTTTTCAATTCATTAAGTATAGTGATCTATGGTTATGATTTTTATTTGCTTATGATCTATGTGTTTATGAAGGTTTTAAAGAGTTTATTCTATTAAAAATTTTATCGATTTCTGCAAATGGTTCTTTCAGTAAGTTCTAAATGGTGTTAATTTTTCAATTAACATATCAATTATAGGTCAAATATTGAATGCATACAATCCTCAATTTGCCATTGATTAATTTTCATTAATTAATCGTATATTGAGCAGCTAAGTCATTGATCTCTTCTACATTTTTGTTTAATTGATAAATGACCTTACCTATTTACATATCAAGTTGATCTGCACTTATCTCAGACACTTTATTAGAATAGATCTAACTTAGTCTATATTATTTTAAGTAGATTTGTGTTTATAGACCTTTTATACTTAGTTTTATTCATTAGGAAACTGATCCTTTGGATCAAAACTTATCAACTCATAGAGTGCCAGCGGAGGCCGAATATCTGTGGGAGATCACTATACCAAACAGGCTGGGGATAGAACTGTCCTTGTGTAGGGCCTTTTGAAGCCTTTCAGTTTGGGTTTTCCCCCTCTATTGAGATCTTAGGAACCCATTCCAGCACCTTGCACACCCTGCACATTCGAGGCCTCAACAGACCCCTGCAACACATTTCTCCGCGGTGGCAATCACTCCCGATGCACACTGGTTTGGGTGATTCTTTCTGACCATATTGATGGCTAACAGTTTTGCTGTGATCCTTACTTCTTTCTCATTGATAGTATCTATTTTGTATCGGTGGGTGTCCTTCTCCACCCCATACTTTTCCTTTAGTTTTGCTGCTAAGTGCTTGTCATTGTCTTTTCCCTTGAAATACTGCAAAGGGTCTTCCTCGTTTTTAGGTAACCCTATTATCTGCGCTATCAGGTCGACCATTACTGGTACCTTTTTCTCTATCCATAAATAATCCCCATGAAAACAGGCGAGGAGATGATTCACACATGCATTCACTTCGGCCCCCCTTCCAAAATGGTGCATTTAGTTCAGGTTCAGTAGGCCTGACTTCTTCAACCCTAGCACCCATTGTATAGTCTCCTGCGTAACCAAACCATTTTCACCATGATGTACACTTTCGTATATTGTAGTTGTGCATTCTGGGTGCAGTAGTACATCGTGGTTGCTATAATGTAGTTTCCGCATCTGCGAAATGATTTTTCCTGTTCTACAGACCCCCTCTGGGACCCTGGGTTCCTTAATAGTGTATTTGGCATTCTTCCCATGTCACCTACCCAAATTTTGAAAATAATATTTTATTTGCAAAATACTTTATGTTAAATTTTAATTTCAAAGTTTTGAAATTATGACCAAGTTTGGTCAAGGATGAATGTAATTACTAAATTATTATTATTTAATAAATTAAAGTAGGAGACAAACACCCGAGGGAACTCTTAAATGAGTGTTCACTGACCCACTAGGAGGAATGGAAGCTGTTGGAAAGCATGGGATAGATGGCAGCAATTGCACCTCACCACTAACTATTGGTTATGGGACAACTACCCCTAATAATGTGGCATTATCCCCCAGGTGGTGGGAGTGGGTAGGAAGCTCATTTAATGACCAAGTAACAACTGAAAAGGCCTAGGAAGCCTACATAAGGCAAATTTGCATTGAGCAGGAAGCTCTTACACAATATTTTCTGCAAAAATATTCCTCATGTGCATCAGGTGATCACTGAGAGATTCGAATAGGGAGGCTAGGTGTGAGTGCAATCATAAGTCTGCAAACTATTTTGATAAGGAGAACCAGAGGAGCTGGTGCAGGTCCTTTGTACTGCTATTTCTTGAAGATTTGAAAATTATTGCTACTGCAAGTGGAGATCCTAAATTCCTAAGTTTCTTCCTCCTGGTGGTTCAGTGAACAGGATCGGGGGTCCTAAGGCAAGTAACTTGGTTGTCTTCAGGAATTGGTTGGGTGGAACAGTCTTCTTGGGCTGTTTGTTTCCCTACAGAATTAATTCAAGTTCTACTGTTTCCTAATTTTTTTAAGTTTAGTAGTTATGTTTAGTAAGGATTAGTAAACTCTATTTTGAAGAAGAATTGATCTCTGATTTGGTTTAAGTCTGAATGTTAAGTTTAATGATGAATTGAATTGATAATCCAATCTCTACATTTTTCCACATGCTATTATTTGCATTGTACTCTAGTGTAGAGAAGCAAATTAAATATGGATGAAAGATAGGCAGATTGCCATTGATTAGACAGATACGTACAATAATTGATATGTTTTCCATTTTCTACCCAATAGTTAACAATAGTAGAAATTACTGTATAGTATCTAAAATATTATAAAATATTTTATTGTTTCATGAAAAACAAATATCGTTTATTCTCTGTACAAATACATAGTGTTTGCTTATCTCTATTATTTACATAAGAGATAAATGTAATTCAAATTTCCATACATCATTCTGTAAATAGATAGTATTGCTGCAAATAAATAGAATTGCTAATATGGAACTAAGTTGCGAATCACAATCAATACACAATCTTCATATTTCACACACACACAGTGGTTTCTGTATAAATCTACTGCTATAACATTTTCATTAATTATTTTAGTATTATCAGAGAATGAAAATAATGTAAACCCTATCTTGTTTTCATCCATCTTACTTCCATTTATATTACAATCTGTATGCATTATTTAAAGTTGGGTTTCGTATCAAACCCTAGATAGTATTTCCAAACCCATAACATCATTTTCCAACAGTTAAACAAACACGATCTACACACTCATGTACAAACTACAAAATAAAACCTAATTGTCGATTGAAGGTCTTTTATGGAGTTCATTTACAAAAACATCTTATACAATCGAAGAAAAACTAGAGTCTGGGCATAGCCCCTTTTTCATTTTCTTTTACAGTTAAAAACAAACTACTTCAGCGTTTTCTAATACACAGAGATTATTAACTAAGAAAATGCATACAGTTGTGCATAGTTCGACAGTCATTAACTTTTACACAGAACTCAACGAATAACATAAAACGAATAGTTTAAAACAACACTTTCCATTGCCGAGATTAAAAACATAGCATACAGAGTGTAACAAGCTTCGGCTCTCATTTCCATTTCATTAAAACTTAACCCATAAACATTTCAGAGTTTAAAGTTTCGAACCCAACACAGGTTTCAACGATTACAAAGGAAGCATCATTGTTTTGGATCAACATTACATTTACAATGAAAAACCACACAGGGTTTATCCCCACCCTCTAAACTTGAAAACGATTTTTCGAAACTCACAACATTGACGAACCAAGTATCTATTTAAGCCATATAACATTTAAACAGACGAGGGTCGTATTCCCTGTACACTTTTTCACTTCAACATAAAAGTTCTTAAAAGAAATTCGACAGATAGACAACACCGAAACATAGTGGAAATCCTTGCTACACAGTTCATGAAAACCTCATCAACCAAGTCTGAATGGGCACCTATGAGGGTTTGAGACCCAGAGCTTACCAGGAATGGAGGGTTGCCAACCTTTTCCAAATCCTTTCCCAAGTCGACATTCGAACCCTATACCTATCACAAAACTGTCGAAGGGTTATACAATTGTTTAATAAGAGCTGTAAGTTAAAAACCTTTCAAAAAATCTCTGAGATCTATTTAAAAATAAGAGCTTACCTTTAGCAAAGAGAGACCAAGCTCCACATTTTTCACCAACAAACGATGAACTCCATGAATGGACCAGGACCAAGGTACTCTTCTCTCTTCGCAAAAGTGTTTGCTTCCACTCAAATTTAGAAACGAAAACTATATCGATCAACTCGACAGCAAATCAAACTGAAGACACTATATTTCTATCAAAACGCCATGACAACAGAACGAAGCCTGCAACCATCAACTTAAACCTACAGGTCTCGAGGTTGAAACCTCCTACATTTCTTCTAACCCTAACATCCAGCAGCCTGTCGGCCTCGCTGCCCGAAACAATAGTGCATAATGAAAGTCATTAACTCTCTATCAATCAACACAATGACGAAATGCTAGGGTTACATCCTACGTTCCAGATTCATCACAATCAATGATCATGGGTGTGCCAACAAGGCTACATTGGGCCGAACAAAAACTGTATTTATTGCTCCATCATTTCACAAGCATAGTCTTGCCACCTTGGCTCACAATGCTCGTTCTACATCCAGCTCGGAGGAGTTTCAAACATAAAAACTTTACACAGTGGCTTTCACAGTTATCGTTGCATTGTTTGCATTACATAGCAATGCTAATAGTCCTCGTCACCCTGGAGTTTGGGTCAAGCCATTAATGCAATATTAATACACTATCTCCACGCCAGCTCGAAGCACATGCCGAGCTTTAATACCTGTCAACCTGTCCATTCATTTCGATTTAATACATGTTAGTACCATTTATATCAAACGATATAGTTTCCAAATTGATATTCACGAATTAAAACGTTATTGTTATGTTTGTATAGTAGTTGTTAGTTATGTTCATAGACACGATATTAACATTGTGTTTTCATTTATATGCAAAGTTCATATAATAAATTTTATTTTATATATAAGCCCTAAGCTTATAAGTATTGCAAGTAGTTAAACATTGTCAAATTATGGTTTACGTTAGAATTATAAACATTAGTATTATAATGTTAATCAATGTTTATATTTTTTCATAGTTCTTACTATTTCCAATATCAAAAGATAGAGGTTGCAATTTGATATTTTAAACCAAATCAATGTTATTTGATTAGCATAAAAACTGTGCAAATTTTATGTACTTCATACCATAAATTCATAATGCTAACATTTAAGGATTTTTGCGGTACAACTACCACATTAATACTATGCTAGTATTAATTACCTTATGACAATGACAAAAAGCCAAACTACAACGACATCGATGGTCACGACAACAAACTTAACAACTGTAGATTTTCTAGATGACATTGTTTTCAACATTGATGAATTGCAAGACAGCGTTGGAAAACCAGTAAGTAGTACTAAGCATTTCATACCTGTAGATACCTTGTTTCGCAAAAAGAATTCACAACATTTCATTATTCGACGTTGAATTGAATTACACACGTGTTTTTAAAACTATGCAGTCATTGAACTTCTTACCTGTCGTCTGCACATAGAAACATTTCAAATGCTTTAGCGTTGTAGCTAAGTAAACTCTAGTGTACCTCGTAGGACACCCTTGGACATCAAAAAGCAAACTGTCAGTGTCTTGTCAAAATAAAAGTACCGCATCATATTTATGACCTGTCAGTACATTTATTATAATAATCATGTTGTCAAAAGTGTGTTAACTTGTCGTTATCAAATATTGCTAACTCAGAAATTAAATTATGATTAGTACGAAACGACTTTTTAATTGATGTTGTCGTAATCAAACATTTATTATTTTCTGCAGCTATATTTATCTTCATTAATGATATTTTTAAAAGTTTTAATTTTTTTATGAAAATTTGGGATGTTACATCCCAATCCGAACAGTTTGTGTGCTCGCTTGCCGTGGGGGAACATACCCTGGAATATCAGTTATGGTTGGTCTTGTTGGTATTTCGCTCACTATTTTTTCTTCCTCTATGGCAGTCGATGTGCCCGCCCCTCTATCTACCATTTTTCTCCAACAACACGTCTTCGGTCTCCGCTGTGAGCCTATCGGATTATTGGCGCTCCTCTTCTTCCTTACTACCTTCTTAGGGATCGATGCAATTTCTGGTTGTTCATAAACTATGTCGGCCTTTTCTATTGGTTCCTCTGACGTACTTGCACTAGAGATCACTTGCACCATCGAAATCTACTTACTCCTTCTGCGTATACTCTAGGATTCCTACTATGCCTATTCGCCTGTTCAATAAGACGAACAGTTAGTTGCCCCTTGCTTTTATAGCTTGTTGTCGCATCTTCCATGGAAATCAAATCAATCTTGGGAAATAATGACCAAATATTTCACTCATGCGCTAGATATTCGGTTGATTTTCTCGATGTGATTCCTTCATTCGTCCATTCTGCCGATGCAAGTGGTTATTAATTGTGGTTTTAATCATCCCACGCCATCTTAATTACGGCATTAATTGCTTGACTTTACCCATTGTCACTCCATTGTTACAGAGCAAAACTTCCTATGGCTTGGGGTAGACAACAACAGACATATGACTACCAAAAATCAACTCAATTTCCAATGCATGCTATATAAATGTAAATTCTAAGATGTGGAATAAAATACCAACCTTCAACTCGACATTTGATGTAGATCTTCGTTGAGCTTTCAAATCTCTACACTCGAACCTGTAGCTTAGTCTCAATAATAAACACAAGCAAGTGCATATAATATATGAGATATGTTAGCATAAACAATAGCATGGTCCATGATATAATAATCAAATGTTACCCAATGTTAATAAACAACCATTCACAAGATCAGTTGGATGAGAAAATGAGTATTTCTATTAATGTAAACAAGAAGTGCATGATACAACCTCTTTCCGACAACTCATCTGAACTGAGAAATAGGTCCCTCCACTTGTGTCTCCACCACTTCAATCCCCCATGCAATGGAAAACTCAAGATATGGAAGATTTTGGTAGGTG
Source organism: Larix kaempferi (assembly GCA_027924585.1). NCBI lineage: Eukaryota > Viridiplantae > Streptophyta > Pinopsida > Pinales > Pinaceae > Larix > Larix kaempferi. The sequence continues at coordinate 1,217,172 of BSBM01000617.1, read as the reverse complement.
AACATAAAGGCTTCACAACAACTAGGATCAATGGATGTAGACTCAAGTTATGGCAAAAATCCAATAGAGTTTCGATGCTCTCTCTTTCTCCTCCTTCCATGCACCATAAGAGCTCAATATATAACCCTTTAAAGGTAAGTGAAAGGTCGAATCGTGTCGTTTTAGGATACATGGAGGGCCAAAGGTCACAATGGCCGCTTTTTGGAGTAAGAAAATAGAGAGTTTACTATTATTTACCATTTAACTCGATGTACGTGAGATATAGTGGTACATCTTGTGTATGCGTAAGTTGCAGTCAAGCAACTCGCGTACAAGAACAAAAATAGGGAAACAAGGGTTACTTGAGGACAAAAAGTGGTTTTGTGTCAATCAAATGAATAACAAAGGTCAAAGAGTATAAATTCTCACAAGGTGGAAAAATACGCTGTAACAGATGCCCCCTAATGTGTGAGGTTAGAGAAGGTACTACGATGGCTGAAATACATTATAAATCTCAGAAGTAGAGTGATGGAGACACAAATGGAAGGAGTATCCCACTCGTCATAATATGAATGATATCTCTAGATACATATCAGTACAATACATCGCAATCTAATACAATTTCCATGTATAGGAAGTATATAGTGAATACATGTCATGAGTGGTCATAGCCATGACCCAATAAACAATAAGATATGGTCTCTTGTTGAAGAGGAAACAACTAATGCAAACTAAAGGTACAAACTACTGATGTATGAGATTGATCTCTCATAAGGATAATTACGATCACCAATAATTACGATCACCAATAGCATACTAAATGCCACTGAAGTATGGGGTGTTCTACACAAATCATCTACGGTGCATGCCCTATCAAGCGAATAAATGTGTTGATGTCAAACCTGATGTGGCATTGTCTGATTACTGTCATTGATGTATACCGTTAACAGACGCGAGATAACCCACCAATAATGAAAATGGGCATCAAGGCACAGAGTACATTCACCAAGTGTGAATAGAGGTGTTTAGGTTGAACACTATGATGAATCCATTGATCAGGGGACATTGATGAATTCCCAAACTGTCGATGGAGAGAGAACCTACTACTAATGACTGCAAGCCTCAAGGTACTCAATGGACTCTAAGTATCGATTCTGGAATAAAGGAGTTGGAGTCGATGGAATGAAAATCGCTGGAAGGAGGGAATTAATGAATCCCCCATCCGCTAGCACGAGGTAATAGCTACGTTGAAAGATTTGGAAGAACTCGGACTAACAGATTGAACAGTATGGGATGGCTGACATGAAATAGTCAAGAGATATGAGTGGCCGACTCTGGTTTCAATACTTCCTTTGAACAAGAGCATGATCAGATGGATAGACTCAGGAAGCACAAAATCAAGTACTATATGATAATAATACTTTGTGATGCGGGAGGCATCGACAAAGGCTTTGTAATAACTGGAAGCTTAACCGGTCGGTGGAGTAAGATCTGAGAAACGAGTACAACTCCTAAGGTCCTACTAATGTCCCGACTCATAATGAATGGAGTGGAAATGAATGCTTTGTTCAAAGGCAACACGATAGCTGCCAATAAGTGGTACTAAATATTTTCCCATCCGACTTTTTCAGTTATATGATTTTTTTGCTCTTTTTCATATTATGAAAGATTGAAAAAGAATAAAATTTCTTATAGTACAACAAGTGAGGGAACGAGTGTCAAGTGCAATCAAACTAGTTCCAAGTAGTGTAACATGCCTATGATCAATGCAAGGAAGCATGTGCAAGATGTGGACACTCGGGGGGGGGGGGGTGTTCCCTCAAGGTAAGGGTCATCAAGTTGCAAAAGATAAATGGAGGCTATTCTTGGCTCGGAAGGTAAAGTGCTCAGGCACATGGCTAATAAATGCAAAAAGCAGGAGCCGTCACAAGGCTCAAAAGGAAAGCAGGATAATGCAATACAATCACAACTCGACATAAATGGGTAGTCCTCATGGGAGATGGCCAGAATAAAATGAAGTAGATTATGAGTCTTCATCACAATATCATGGTGTGAATACAAAGGACTCCCAATCCTAAGGAGAAACAACGACATGGGTGCCAAAAGACACAAAAGGATCTAACTAGGGAACCCATGGTCGAACAAGCCCTACTTCCAAATAACAACACTTCTAAAGCAGCATAGAGGTTTTGTGTCAGTTTAAAAGCAGGGTTGCACCTAAGGTTTATGAATGTGGTCATAAGGTCAATGCAAAAATGCAGGAGAAATGACATCCTAACATATATTCTAAGTATAGAAAATACCTGCCAAAAGCACGAAATGGTTGAAAAATCCACTCTCGTCAGAAAAAACTGCTCCAAAAGGCACTTTACAACGGCATGTTAATCCAAAACAGCTCAAAACGGTAAAAGCTACAGGAAAGTGGGTTTGAAAAATTATAAATAGTAAAAAGAAATTACTTTTACCATTCCATTTTCACTTTTCACCCAACATGGTGCTTTTGGTTAGTTTTTACCCTCGATCCTTAGTTGCTGATTCTAAGAGCTACGGGCGTTGGAATCACAAGCCGTCTGGATCAGGTTGGTGCTCTCACTCTTCTCTTCATTTCCATGGTTTTTATTTCAATTTTTAATGGTCATAATTTTATTTTTTGCCATCATTTATACCCATAGTTCGCTGTACACGGGATATAACTATGCGGGTTGCGTGGAGGGATTTTTGTGTGCGATCAACGCATGCGTTGACTGCGTATACGTGCGATTGTATACAAAATTGCCCGCGTACAACGCCGTGAGTGGTATAAATTAAACACATGGGCACTAAAAATGCATCGGTTTTGCTTCTAGGATGGTCCTAAAATGGAGAGAGAGAGAACAAGACCTTGTTGATGAACAAGTATGCCAAGATTTACCCTCCCAACAAGTGCTGCAAGCATGTGGCCTTTACAAATTTTGGAGCATCGAGGGTTTGAGGGACCAAAACCGGTTGCTCGCTTAGTTGGTCAGCTATTGGGATGCAAAATCACAACATTTTGATCTAGATGGGAAACCACGTCTGTTGGAGGTGGAAGATATATACTTCATCACTGGATTGTCCTGCCGAGGGGAGGTGGTGAGTCTTAGGTCTCGCAACGTGGGGGGAGGTATCACTATTTGTGGTTGCATTGAAAGGTATTGTATTGCTAGCACCCAGAAGGTGGCTATCTAGGCCCCCATCGAAGCTATAGTGAGCCTAAGCATGAAGATCATAGTCCTCGCAGGAGGATTACATGATCGACTACACTTCATCAGGATTTGAGGCCTGTGATGTTCTATACGGCTAAGTGTATGAGACCAATGGTATATGAATGGTGCACAACATTGATGAGTACTATGAAGACTCAGCTAACAGAGTGCAAGCTAGGGCGAGCCAAGAACTCCGGTTTTGGAAGTATCTTATGTAGCTCTTTCTTTGAGAGAGTGTCAGGATTGAGTGTAAGGGTTGAAGTCCCTCCGCATGGTCTTTGAGATTCTGCCCAGACCTGGTGGGAAAAGGTACTGACATGGCAAGGGGGTGGCCGACAAGCTTCTCCATATTCTGAGGAATTTTTCCATTGGTGGCAGTGACAGGTGATCGCCATAGATGACTACCCATATGAGGGGATAGACTTCAGACATGACCATGACATGTCGTTCCCACCAGGGGCCGCATTCGGTGACATAAGTATGACTACTCTTTTTAAGTTTTATGTATTTAATTTTTTGGGATTTTTTATTACAAGTGAATGCAAAAATATTTTTGGTGTGGTATCATATATTGATGGTTGACTGTTTTTCCACAGATATGGGTCCGCAAAGACCTCAGGGTTTCCCATGACACCGTCGCAGAGGAAGAGGAGGAGAGGTAGTAGGTGCAGCGGAAGAGCACACTTTGAAGACAGTATGGGTCAACCTGACCCGCATGACCTCCAGGGTACCAGTCATAGAGGTAGAGCATCTCCCGGAGGTGATGCAGCGACATTTTGTAGGGGTAGCTAGTACCTAGGTGCGACTACTCCTGCGTATAGCCAACGTCATGCACTATTACATTCGTACTCATCTCGTTGAGGCAGTGAGGGCTCCCCGCAGGGCTTAGATGCCATGGGGTCTCACTATTTTTGTATCAGATTGTATATTTTTTAGAGCTACGGGCTCCAGTTTTGTATTATGACACCACTTTTGGACATATTATTAATGAAAAAATTATGATCTTCCAGTTCTACTATTGTGTATGTGCAAATGTATGAATGAATGTTATTTGTGTGCTTCTTTTATTGATGTGACAAATTCCAATCTAGGACATAATTAGCATATGCATCAGTTACATGATTAAAACGTCTCGGAACCTCCTTAGTAACGTAGGATCCCTCACACGGTATTGGTTGTTCAAATAAGACACAACCAGTTGTGAATCTAGGAAGAATCCTAAAGACTGGATACCATGTGAAATGGCATCACGAAGTAGCTCGACAATAGCACTATACTTAGCCACATTGTTGGATGTAGGACCGCGACAAGCACCTCCTGAAGACATAATCTGATGGTGGAGCGAGTAAATAATGCACACAATAGAAGCTAGTCTCTACGTATGACGGCTAGCCCCATCCATGAATCCCAAGAACACTAGATATTCCACTGATATTTGTCAACCAAATGGAAACGAATCAACAGACTCGAAAAATCAAAAGAAAGCTAAACTATGTACATAAACAACTATACAATAGTATACAAAAGTATCATCTCGAGCTAGAAGATCAAGCGTAATACCGCTTAAGGTAGAGACCATTTCTAGGCTCCTTCAACGCATTCCCCTCGTAATATTCCAACTCGTAGGATCCTTTCTCTAGGACAAGCCTCAATACGTAAGGACCGTGCCACATGGGGTTAAACTTGCCTGACCGCAGGGGTTCCTTAGCTTGGTCATAAAGGAGGACCAAGTCACCTTCAGGATATTGCCAGGGATGGACAAACCTATCATATTGAACCTTAACACGATGTTTGTTGGCATCAATTGCTACGGCGACATCCTGATGCTGCTCGTCAAGTTGCTCGAGGTAGACTAGACGTTGCTCTACTTCTGAAGTGTCATGTAGGAGCTCTATATCTAGTTTCAATGAAGGGATTTTACAATCAATCGGTAAGATAGAATCCACACTATGGACTAACTGAAATGGCAAGAAACCAGTGAAAGTCTTTACTGCGGTTCGATATGCCCACAAAGCAAAATACAACATAATGTGCCAATTACTCTTACTTTGTCGGATGGTACTTTGTAGAATGAATTTAAGGGACTTATTCACTGCCTCGACCTGGCCATTCACTTGGGGATAATATGAATATGAGTGATCTTGTTTAAACCCCAGCTTGAGTGACAATTCTTCCATCATCTTATTTTGAAAGTGACAGCCATGCTCAATGACAATCTCCTTTGGGATACCGAATCGAGCTATAATTTGATTGAATACGAAGTGGGATGCTGTTGCACCATCGGCTTTAATGGTCGGCATGGCCTCGACCCATTTGGTAAAATAATCAACAACCACAATGATATGGCGATGCCCCCCAGCCGAGGCTGGGTTGCAATCCATGAAATCTACTCCCCACTTGGTGAAGGGACCAACAGTGACGACCGGATGTAAATGAGCAGGATGCGAACGCATGTTCCAAGAAAACACCTGGAAACGGTGACATCTCTTCACAACATTTACACAATATTTGAAGATCATAGGGAAAAAATAGCCTGCTTGCAAAATATGTTGGGCTGTCGCAAGCCTGGATAAGTGACCACCACATGCTCCACTATGGCAGTCATTAAGCACTAGCTACGCTTCTTCATGAGTTAAGCAACAACGGAGAATAGAGACTTTCCCTCAGCGATACAAAGTTTCACTGACGATGACATAATATTTGGCGTGATGTCTCACACGCCATCGCTCATCTCATGAATATTTCGAAGGGAACTTCAAAGTTTTGAGATATATAATGATATCCCCATACCAAGGGTCCATTGACGAGATAAGAAACAAATGTTCATCCACAAATGAGTCTTCATGGACTACTTCCTCATCAAGTCTAGGAAATTCCGACATAAGTTCTGCAAAAACCAAGGACTTTACCGACTTCACCGAAGAAAAATCAAGATCAAGCTCCTGAAGGATGACAATCCATTTATTATATCCCCCCAATTAGGCGTCTTGAAAGCATGAACTAAAATAGATTGACATGTGTTATAACTATGGTCTTCCTAAGCAAAATATAATGTCGTAATCATTGGACTGCATGAACAGTCGCAAGGGCCAATTTCTCAACATGAGAGTATCTCAGTTTATCATCTATGAGGTTTCTACTAAGATAATAGACAACATGCTCCTGGAGCACATCATCCGTCTGAACTAAGACCATATGATTCGTCTCTTGAGACACGTCCACATAAAGCAAAAAATATCTTGCAAAGTTGGGTGGACTAAGAAGAGGGGCCGATACCAAGGCTTTCTTCAAAGCATCGAAGGACTGTTGGGCTCGCTTATCCCAAATAAAAGGGGTGTCCTTCTTCAATAACTGTGCAAAACCCATAGTAAGATTGGAATAATTCACGATAAAGTGACATAATAACTAATAAAGTGGCTCTCCCTTGGAGGCCCTGAAGTTGAATCAAATTACACAGGGGAGGTAACCAAGTATTGCCTCAACCTTTAGAGGATCGACTCTAATACCCTCTTTTGAGACTACAAACCCTAGAAGGAGTTTGGTTTTCAAGGCAAAGATGCACTTGTTAGGGTTCAGCCAATACAAAGTAGGGTTTTCAAGACAAATATGCACTTGGCTAAGTCTTAATTTCATGCTCGAAAATACTAGGGTCGGGTACTTGGCATCTCTTCATAAGACCAGGTGAAAACATACTGAAATTCTTTGAATAACTCGGTGTAAATGCGGATTTCCTTAGGGGAACAATTGGCACTGATGTAAATGTTTTCAATCTTCATAGGAGTGTGATAAATGTTGATCGGAATGGTTGAGGAAATGTTAGCCATATTCCCCTCAGCGTAAATACTATGTGAATCTAAAGGAGCCACAGGGTGGCCAGCCTTCTATGAGAAAGATGAGTCGACTGCTCAAGCGGGCAGCATAATGAGATCTTCTTCTTCTTTCCGTGAAGAGGAGAGATACAGCTCTACAGTGGCTTGTTGAATATCATGATAAGCAAGCTCGGTTGTAGACAAGGGCATATCCATCCCGATGTGCGAAATGTTTCCAGATGAGGAAATCATGGAAGGTAAATCCATGAATCATTAAAATATGATGTCCAGAATGGTACATTATGTAATGAGGACAGAGCACTATCGGAGACGCAACCTATAAAGGAGATTGGTGAAACAAAGTCAAAACATCCCACCAAAGAGGAATACAATCCTACACCAATATTCCCAGTTTCCAGCTGACAATTTTCAATCTGAGGAACTTTGGTTCCTGATGATGCTACGGGACTGGAACTAGTGAAATCTAGATGATCGATAGTCACAATCTTGCCCTCGTGGGGAAAGAAAATAACTCTAAAAATAGAGAACACGGTCGCTCTCATATCATAGATCCAATTCCTACCCAGTAAAATTTTGTAGTGGATGGGCGCATCAACCACCTCAACTTCAATTGGCTTCCCACCCAAGTGGACCTGAAGGGAGGGGATAATACCATGTGGCCTGAATGAATGACCATCAAATGCAGTAAGCATGGTCATAGATTTTGACAATGGATGGGAGCCTAGAGCCTTCCAACAAGATAACTACATTACTGAAGTGGAAGCACCTTCGTCAACCACAGTATGCTTAACAACCTTTTGTAGGAACCTAACATGGACTTGAAAATCCACATGATAGGGAAACTGAGGATGAACATCAGTAGTATTGAACTTGATAATATTTGGGCTACATTGATCCTGGACTCCCAAAGCACATAAAAGGGAAGTCCTTTGATAAGGACAAGCCTGGAGAACCTTGAGAGTTGACATGGCACATGGATTTTGGCTCAGATCTTCCATAATTGAGTAGTTCTAGGTGGCTCGATCATTGGGATTGTGTGTCGAGCGCTTGATAACACCTTTCGGTATCCACGACATAGAGTTAGGATTCTCGATGTGTAATGGGGTCTCAAGTGGAGGGGTCTCATTCCCTAATGAAGGTTGTGGAGCTCCATAATCACGTGAGCGAGTAGAAACATTAACCTCTTATTTAACCATGTTAACACATCTGTAACCGCTGGCATGGGTAGAGGACGTCGAAGTTTCATTAGTCCTGCTACCGATGATGGAAGCACCCGAAGCCATATTTTGATGATGAGGAAGGGGATCCTTAAGCACAGTTGGGCTCTATGCAAGGTGCTTCGATGCTTCTTCAATATGAGGACACAAATGTGTAAGGTGATATCCTGTGCAAAGCTGACAAGGAAATTTCACTTTACGTCTAGGTTTGCGGTCCCCACCAGCATTGTCACCATCTCGAGGAGGGTTGGCGTTCTCTTTATTAGGGTTATTGTTCCTATTGTTCCCACCTCTACGATTTTTTTCCCCTTCTTCTTCCCACCAGGTTGTTGGTTACTAGATGGGTTCGCCAATTGTATAGAATGAACATCGGATGATTGGGTGGAAATGGACGAGGCATGAGCCTGTCCAGGGTAGATTGGATAATAGACAGATTGTGCATCTGATTCATAACTAAATCTACAGAATAAGTACTTGTGGAACCAACAATACCATCGGCATGCGGTCTAGGAACGGGCTTGGGCTCATGTCATGATCTTGGCACATCAGGTATAATGTTGTACAAAATGCCAGACTAAGCATAGACTAGGTCTAGCTACTGGGATTTGAAAATAGCTTGCTCCTTAGTCATAATTATGGATAATGAGACATCCTTTGAAATGTAAGGGAGCAAAGACTTGAGGAATCATTCCAACAAAAACTCTAGAGGAATGTTGGCTTTCACTAATCTCTTTCGTCGGTGCCACTCTTGAATATGATGAGAGATATGTGTGGCTTTGTCCTGGAGGAAGGTATATAAGATCTCGGTACCAGTATTGTAACGAACTATCAACTAGAATTGATCTAGGAAAACCAAAGCTAAATCGTTGAAACCTCTATATGTGCCCCCAGGAAACTTGACATACCATTTCGCAATTGCCCTCTTAAGGTGAGTTGAAATAGCCTCAAACGAATAGAGTCATGGTTCAAGGAATTCGAGGAGCACCATAAATGGAAAGTGGTGATGTGATCACCCGAATCCTCACCCTTCTTTCCCTCAAACTTTGGAACGTCGGAAGGGAGCTTGGTGGGGACTGGATGCCATGTAGGATCATGAAACACCGGATCATTCATGAGCTTCAAAAGATGGGGTAAATTTAACCTAGAAAAAAAAGGGAGTTGAGGCTGTGAAGCTTGATTATAAGCTCCCGAAAGAGACTAAATCTGCGAACTAGATAGTGGGACTGTATACATCAAAGTTGACACTTGAGGTGCCGATGAACTCTGGTAAAAACCATGACCGTGACCATAAGGATAATAACCTCCTCCAAAATGGCCCTTGTTGGAATACACAGGCACATGCGTAGCACGGAATCCATAGGAAGGATTGGGATAATAGTTAGGACCAGTTGAAAGGCTATAAGAATGGCCTCCATAAGAATGGGGTCCCGTATAACCACTTGAGGAAGGAAAACTAGACGAGTGATGGACGTATGAAAATGGTATGTTCCCACTCAATGGAATCGACGAAATAGATACAGGATGGAAATTCATAATCATATAAGCGTTCAAGGGCATAGGTATAGAGGCATGCGGGTTAATAGATGGAATGTAAGTCGTATATCTGATACCTATTATGAAACCTCCACTCGAAAATGGGTTCATACTAACACTAGGGGATGATGAAGGAGGTGGTCCTCCGCCAACATTCAGAATAGATGGAGGGATGTGATCACTCCGAAAATGATAAGCGGTGTAAGGAGGCATAGTGCCCTCGACCCCGACACTAGAGCTAGCATGACTAATAGACATGGTGGAAGTAACAGTCGATGTAAATCCGGGCATACCCAATGAAAAAGGGATTGAGGCCATAGAGACAAATGTAGAACTGAAATCTGGCATACCCAAAGATGAACAATACAAATAACCTGATGACCATGTTTCATCAAAAGGGTTCGTGCTCGTGGGCTGGGATGTCCCAGACCTAGGAGGAATGCTGTGTGATGAACCTCCTCCCCATCCATCTCTAGGAGTGGACGGAGGGGATTTCCTAGTGGTGCCACCGGACGAAGTCATGGGGACTCCTGTCATGCCAGATGCGGAACTCATAATAGGATATTTTTGAAGCTCGTGAGATGTGAATAAAGGAACAATGGTAGTCCTCCGACATCTCTTGCGAAGAGACAATGATGGATCACTAGCTGGTAAACCAGCCAGCCGACGAGACCAGTGAAGAGGTAGATCTCGATCCACGATGACTTCAAAAATTCAACAAATGAACATATCCTAATGTCCTACTAGATAATCATCGAGCACACACCTAAAAGAAACTACAGCCAAATGCACACAAACAAGACTGGCTAAAGGGACCTCCCGACACTACAACCGGTATGTCTCTCCTAGGAGAGGCTTGAGACTCCCAAACTATAACCGGAGGTAACAAAATCAGTTATAAGGGCCCCCATACTTCACTGCACAAATAGGGTCAAATACCTGTGCAAACACAACTATGTTGTCCGACCCCTATTTGACTCAGGACACTCACAAAATAACCGTTGCAAGTACCCTATGTGATACCTAGGTAAAGCAACTGTGGCCACCACGTATAACCAATGCTCAGGCGGACAGTCATAGGTGTGATCCATCATATGGGGAGGGTATCTAAGCCTGAAACTCAAGAGGGTCAAATCCCCCAAGAATCCCCATATACGAACAAATCCTGCAAATATCTCCCACGCTTAGCTAGTATTGGAGGGATATCTCCGCAACCAACCTCCCATGACCATGTGATTAACTCTGGTTTGAGTAGAGCTTCTTGAGAGCACTAATGTATACCATGGGTTTCACCACTCCCTGGTCAGACACATAATGTTTGTTTAATAGTCTTGGATTGTTAACTCGCAGTGATCTATTCCAAGACTCTAAACGTATACTCGTTGGTGCACCCTAACAAAGAAAATGTTCTAATCAATTCTTTAGTTAAGCTTTAATTTTAATGGCTGTGATTACTCAAAGGACATGGTCGTGAAACTAATGATGTGAAAAGACTCAATGATATGCACACCTGGAAAACACTAGACTCATCTATCCATAGAAAAAGTATGCCACTATATGACAGTCAAACCAACATTTCGTTTTTTGAAATAAAAATGCAATCTCTTTATAATTTCATGCACAAGCAAGCCCTAATGAAATCACAAGCACTCTAATGCAAATTGCAGAAACATAAAACAATTTTTTTTTGTATTTTCACTTATAAATGAAAGGAAAATGCAAACAATGTTTTTTTTTGTATTTTTCAATATAAATGAATGAAAAATGCAAGTGGAATTAGAAATTTTTAGAAAAGAATGCAGAGCATGCAAAGTAGCCAACCCAACAAAATCCAAAAAACAAGACTTAGGTAAGACAATGAGCTATAAAAAGAAAAAATGGTTGGAAACCAAATTCTCAAAAAACTAAAGAAAGAGGAGTTTATAGTCATTAAAAGGGCATGGAACAGTTAGAATATAGGTCAAATAAGACTCAGGAACACCCATAATTCACCCAACAACAACCAAAGATCATAAACAAAGCAATCCCGAAGTTGTATGCAACTATTCATAGAACGGTAACGTGTATACGCAGGCTATTGTACTAACAGTAGCACGTCCACGTGGGATAATCAAGGCTGACCCGCATACAGGGAAAGGTAGGTGGACCACAAATGAATCCAAAGACCAAGAAAAATTAGGATTTTCTATGCAAACCCTTCAATCCAATCAACGACACAGAAACTCAACAGAACATAGACTCAAAATAAGGAAAAATGCCCAAAATCCCCAAAAATGGAGGTTCCTCCCCAGCGGAGTGGCCATTTATGTTACGAAAAAAAACTTCATATGTCTTGGGATAGATCAAAACAAACAGATGACTACCAGAAATCAACTCAATTCCCAATTCAAGCTATATAAATGTAAATGGTAAGATGTGGAATAAAAGACCAACCTTCAACCAAACGTTTGATGTAGATCCCCGTTGAGCTTTCAAATCTCTACACTCAAACCTGCAGCTTAGTCTCAACAATAAACACAAGCAAGTGCATATAATATATGAAAGATGTTAGCATAAAAAATAGCATGGAAATAGCATGGTCCATGATATAATAAGAAAATGTTACCCAATGTTAATAAACAACCATTCACAAGATCAATTGGACAAGAAAATGAGTATTTCTATCAATGTAAACAAGAAGTACATGATACAACCTCTTGTTGGAAACTCATCTGAATCGAGAATTAGGTCCCTCCACTTGTTTCTCCACCACTTCAATCCCCCATGCAATGAAAAACTCAAGATATGGAAGAGTTTGGTAGGTGAACATAAAGGGTTCACAACAACTAGGATGAATGGATGTAGACTCAAGCTATGGAGAAAATCCAATAGAGTTTCGATGCTCTCTCTTTCTCCTCCTTCCATGCACCATAAGAGCCCAATATATAACCCTCCAAAGGTAGGTGAAAGGTCGAATCGAGTCATTTTGGGATACATGGAGGGCCAAAGGTCACAATGACTGTTTTTTGGAGTAAGAAAATAGAGTTTTTACTATTATTTACTATTTAACTCGATGTACGCGGGCTATAGTGGTACAACCTACATATGCGCAAGTTGCAGTCAAGCAGATAATGTACAGGAACAAAAATAGGGAAACAAGGGTTCCTGGAGGACAAAAAGTGGTTTTGAGTCATTCAAATGAATAACAAAGGTCAAAGAGTACAAATGCTCACAAGGCGGTCTTAATCCGCCCACGCCATCTTAATTACGACATTAATTTCCTGACATGACCCATTCTCACTCCGCCTGACGTCGACGAGCCTTCACTGTTTGTCACTTTTTTTTTACTTTGTTGTGCTATCTCGATAGGGCTGTAACCGACTCCGTTTCACCATCCTGTTGTTGCAGCAAAATCCCTCCCCAAAATTTTGTACATATTGGGGCCCCTCCTTTCATTTTTGTAGAAAGGCTGCCTTAAGAAGCCATCCTCAGCTGTTAACTTTGTCTTTCAACAGAAAATATTGCCATGAACCACTCCAAGTCTGCCAGAAAATCTTGTTTCTCAACATAAATTTTTTCATGAAGTCTTCCTGGAAATCGCGGAACGATTTGGGAAAGCCTCGCAGTGGCGGAAGCCTTTTGTTTGAACATCCAAAAAAGGACTTAGAGAAGTTTTCGATTTTTTGCGGAGAGATTCGGGTTTTCCTCTTGAAACGGCGGGAACCATTCGTCTAAACCTCCCGAAAAGATTTGGAAGTTTTTTATCAAGACTTTAATCAAAGATTCACAATGCTGTTAAATAACTTCAGTGAAGCTAATAAACCCGCAGAGGAATCTCTGATTGAATACTACACTACGGCTCTTGAAGGACCCATAGCAATGTTCGTAAAAAGGTCCAAGAAAACTACCCTGATAGAGAACTTTGAGGAAGCTAGAAAGGTAGAAGAAGAAGCTGATAGCATTGCTAAGCATGCCTTAGATGTAGAACCATAACCAGCAGCTAGCAAAAAACCTTTTCTACTCACTAGAGGTAAAGAAGAGCCATCTACAGACATGGAAAATGTAGTCAAGATGATGCAGAAATTATCTAACAAAATTGTAGACCTCAAGAAAGACAAGGCTGCTAGCACATCTAGGAAACCTTTCAAGCCATTTTATAAAAGAAGGGAAGACGGTGATCAAACTCACCCACCGTTGAATACTTCCCCTATCTTAAACTTGAATGAAATCGGGATGGAAAATTTCTGCACTTTTCATCAAGAACCACATTCGGAAAAGAGCTTCCCGCAATGGATTAATTCCATGAGCTTAGTCATGAACCAAATGCTTGATGTACAGATCCCAGACCAAGATGATCCTCCAGAAGAGTCGAGCCCTGAGTTAGAAGAACCAACCTCGGACACTACTATGGTGCTATGGGATTGGGTACCTATGACTGAATTAGCAGAAGAGGATCCCATAGATAGCTCTCCCTCTACCGTAAACGTTGCTACTCGCAGCAAAGGCCCAATTGCCGATCCTATGCCAAGCGCAGCTCCTCATAAACCTAAAGTTTCAAAAGAACCGCCTAGGAGGCATATAACGATCATCCCACCACATCCCAAAGTTAACCAAACAGAGGCCAAACAGCCAAGCACTGACACCATAGTTCAGCTACCTAAGGTCTCAACGAGCAAAACAGATCAGCCAACTCGAATTGCGAACGAATCTGACATATGATACGATATTATTGAAGATATCAAGAAGGTCAAGGCAAACGTGTCAATATTTGACATGTGCAGCTTGCCCCATCAACGAGACAAATTGCTGCATGTTTTACAACCTCAAACCAGCACTCCATTAACGGATTCACAAGACAATCCCGAAATTAATGAGGCTAGCATCGGGGGGAAATCTAAATCTCAAATGTTGCCTTTCCTCTTGACTTTTGAAATTTTCAACCATAATGTTCACAATTGTTTGGTAGATCCTGGAGCTTCCTCAAATTTTATGCCACTGTCAATTTGTAAAAAGATTAACGGGCAGCCTGTGCCGTCTCCAGCCCAAATTATCCAATTAGATAGGACTGCTGTCAAAGTAATCGGGGAGATGAAAGACATTCTCATTAGACTTTCAGCTGACCCTAGAGTCTGTCAATTCATTGACATAATGGTGGTCGATATTCCTGAAGCCTATGGGCTGATTTTAAGTAGGGATTGGTCTACCAAGCTGAGTGGCTACTTTGCTACTGATTGGTCCCACCTATGGCTGCCTTATCAGAATAGGAAGAATCAGATTAAAGTCCTGAGAGAACCTCATATGAAGCAAAACGTAACACAATTAGAAGAAAAAAATGAGGCGGTAGCTTTCTCATCCTCGGTTCTGGGGAATTATTTCTTAGAAATGGATCCGGGTAATTATCAGTCTGAAACCATTAGCCATGAATCAGATAAATAGTCCGATCTCCTTCATTTCTCTTGGACTGATGATGTTGATTGTAACATAGTCAATTTAGTTACTGACGTAGATCATAGAGATACTAACTTAGTTGAATCTAAAGATATCTTTTGGACATTATACTTTGATGGTTCTAAAACTTTGGAAGGATCCGGAGCTGGTTGTGTTCTAATGGATCCAAAAAGAAACAAGTATTTTTTGTCTTGTAGATTAGAATTCGATTGTACTAACAACACCGCTGAATATGAAGCTTTGATACATGGATTAAAGAAGGCCATTGGCTTAAATGTTAAGTACCTGAAGGTCTTTGGTGACTCCGAGATAGTTGTAAGACAGGTAAGGGACACCATTCATTGTCTCTCACCTCACTTGAAGGGTTATCAGGCTGAGGTATGGGATTTAATTATGCATTTTGACGCTTTCAATATAAAATCAATTCCTAGATTGCAAAATTCTACAGTTGATTTGTTGGCAACATTTGCTTCTAGATTGGTGCCGTCAAATAATAAATGCTCAATTGAATTGATTTTCAGGCCTTCCATTCCCGATAACATCACAAACTTCAGAGTCTTCGATGATGATGAACAAATTATCAGCTTCTTAACAAACGAAGATAGCTTTCAAGGAGCTGCAATAGATGAAGAAGAACACGATGCTGATTTGATGAAGAAGGATGAGGAGAAAGGAAATTTCATTCCTAAGGGGGTAAGGTCCCTCGAAATGCTGTTCGACCTTCAAAATAAATTCAAAAGACCAGCTAATACCAAAACTAGTAGCTCATTAATGCAACATGAGTTAGTTAATTTGGGTACCGAGGCAGAACCAAAATTTGTCAACCTTGGCAAATGTTGTTCGCCAGGAGAAAGAGACAGGTTCATCAAATTGTTTAAACAATACAAGGATGTTTTTGCATGGACCTATGAAGATCTGAAGACGTATGACGTCCGCATTATTCAGCATCTTATACCAATGAAAGCGGGTGTCAAGCCATTTCAGCAGCAGTTAAGAAGGATGCATCCTACTCTAGAACCGTTGATTCAAAAGGAATTAAAGAAGCTCCTAGACGCTAAGATAATCTTTAAGGTCCGGCATTCTGAATGGGTTGCAAACTTGGTTCCCGTTAGAAAGAAGTCAGGAGAGATAAGGTTATGTGTAGATTTCAGAAATTTAAACAGAGCTTCGGATAAAGACAACTACCCCGTCCCTTCAATGGAACAAATCCTTCAAATGGTGTCAGGGTCTGAGCTGTTTTCTCTCCTCGATGGTTTCTCTAGCTACAATCAAGTATTAGTAGACGAAGAAGATCGTCTCAAGACTACTTTCAGAACTAAGTGGGGAACTTTCGCCTACAAAAGAATGCCATTTGGTCTGATAAATGCAGGAGCTACATTCCAAAGGGCGATGGATATTGCCTTCCGAGGATTGGGGGGGCAATGTGTTGTTGTATACTTAGATGATGTGACAGTCTTTTCAAAGAAAAGAGAAGATCATGTTCTTCATTTGAGGCATATTTTTTATCGCTGTCGGAAATATGGTATTTCCTTGAATCCCAAGAAGAGCGTATTTGTTGTTCCCAAAGGTAAGCTCTTGGGTCATATCATCTCTAAAGGGGGAGTGTCAATAGATCAAGAAAGAGTCCAAGCTATTAATAAGATTCCCATGCCTTACAACAAGAAATCTATGCAGTCTTTTATGGGCACTATCAATTTTGTCCGCAGATTTGTTCCAGATTTCGCACAAATTGTTAAGCCGTTACAACATATGGTGAAACAATGCATACAATTCAAGTGGACAAATTTGGAAAAGGACGCATTTAGAGATATCAAGGCAGCTATAGATAAGGCTCCTTCCTTAAGAATCCCAGATTTTGATAAGGATTTCATCTTGTATACCTTTGCTTCGGATGACTCCCTCGCAGCTGTACTCACGCAAAAGGTGGAGCAGGAAGATGAGTACCCAATTTCATTTATGAGC